>LUVW01000049.1:0-27999 GCA_001661515.1 Capniomyces stellatus
TCAATTTGCTGTCTCAACATGGCTACAGCAAGGGTGTCATCATTCTTAGCTACCAGATTGATAGCTGGTCGGATTCTTTGAATGAACGAGTTGAAGTCTGAGCGGTCGGTGAGCTTCAGTGACTGGATTGAACTGAGTGCGTTACCAATTGAGTTGGTACCTCCATATGCTTCTGATACATAATGGCTGTCTTCTCAGCTAGCTCCCTCTCGCGGTTTGCGATTTCCAGTTTCTCCTGCTGCAACTGGATGACCATCTCGTACTTGGCCTTTACTTCCTCATTGATTTGGGTCTGGGCGGCGGTGATCTCGGCCTGGTACTTTGTTACTTCGGCCAGCAACCTAACATTCTCGGCGAGAATCTTTTTGTGGCGCTTCTGTGTGGCCTCCAGCTCTGAGTTTAGCTGGTTGAATTGCTCTTCGGCAATAGCAATTCTTTCCAGAAGTTGGATGTTTTGAGTCTCCAACTCTGAATATTTGTTTTCAGCATCTTGCAGCTGAGTGGCTGAAACTTGCATATTAATGTCAGACATAGTAATGTAAGCACTAATATAAGCTTTGGCTATTGAATTATAAGATAGGCTATCTTAATTTCAATAAAGGTTCTCCACCAATGATAAGTATCTATTTGATAGATATCTTTAGTTAAGAATTTGATAAGGTTTATTGGACTAAGAACAAACTCCTTAAATATTTGTGGGCCAACTTAATAGCTTTTATATTGTGCTTATGGAATATTATTATAACGAGAATACTCCATTATTTATAGAATTTAATAGGCTCAAATAGAGTCAGGCCAAGTTGGTTAGTCATCAACTAGGGCATTGGGTTTTTAGTTATACATATGCTATCAATGCGATGGCGCTATGTTTAACATTGGGGATTGATATCTGTTATGATTCAATAATGAAGTGACTATATATGTAAAGATATATTGTATAAGAAATCGTTTATTGACTAAGGTGTAAACGAGATTAAAAGACTTAGTGTATAAAAGTTGAAAAGGACTAAGGCTTTTAAGCTAATGGATTACGTAATGAATTGTTAACTATAAATTGAATTGATAAATTAATAAAACTATTTAACTATTAAATCGAGGTGCTTTATTGGATCCTTACAATATCTCCCAAAAAAAAACACCAAGGAATTGAGTTTTAATATATACTCGCGTTCTTTACTTTTGTTTGTAGGGCATTTTTAATGGTAAAACCAGCCCAAATAAGCTTATTTATTGTGATATTAATATATATATTTATATTTTAGAGTATTTTAGATTTTGAGAGAATTAAAAAAGAAAGAACTATTAACATTTCCTTGTCCATTTTAATGTTTAAAATATCATTTCTTTTTAATTTTTTTTTCTTGTTTTTAATTATTTTATTTATTGACAATTTAATTAGGTTTTTTTTATATTATCATTTTTGACTTAAATTGGCCAATTGCAGAATCAAATAACAAATTATTTATGATTGGCTTGTTTTTTGCTCACTAAAAATATTTTCGGTTAATTGAGAAAATCGAAAATACACTAAATTGAAATCAAATCGCAGCTTTGAGTCTAATTCTTAACTTCAAAACTTTAATGATAAATGAGTACTTGGTTTTCAACTAAATGTGCAAATTCGACTTTGGTTTAATACAAGGAATTGCTTTGTGTGAGTTAGTGGTTTGACAGTCGGATCGGCATTATAATTTACACAAGTAGGGCGGCAAGAATCGAAATGAGTAGAATTGAAATGTTTCAAAGGATATCGCGACTAAGATTTAAGGGCTTTCGGAATTACAAATTAGACGGGAATCAAAGCAGGTTTTATAGCCTGCATAAAGACAAAGGTCAAGGTATGTATTTTAAAGGCAATATGAGGGTGGAGGTATTTATTTTCCTTGTGTTTCAAGAGCAAAGTTGAAGATGTATAATTCGAATTCGAGTTTTTAAATTGGGTTGTATGTGGTTCTAGAGCTTGTATCGAATCATTACAAAAGCAAGATAACGCCAAACCTTCACGAGAAGCTGTTGGAGATAAAAAAGAAGCATGACAATTTACAAGCAAAGTTTACCGACAACGTAAGGCTTGAGAGCACAAAACAAAAAGCAGAAAAAGGGATATAGATTTGGATTCAGATTTGTTAATTGAGGGTTATTAATAAATGAAAAACGTATGATGGTTTAGCCTATAGAACTAACATCGAAGGAAATAGTGAGGCTTTCTAAAGAGATTGCGGGGATACAGAATATAGCGACGTACTATGGGCAAATCGTAGAGAAGAAGAAGGTAAGTATGCTTTAAGAGTTAAACTATTTGTATTGGCAGCGGTGGCGTTAGAAGGAAATGGCTTGATGGTGATGGGAATATAACGGCGATTTGTTGGTGTATAACAGGAGCTTTCGGACCTGGTGGAAATATACAACTTGGAGGAAGCAGACATGAAATATTTGGTTGAAAGTGAGATTAAAGAGGCAGCAAATGATATACGATATGCTGAACAAGAGCTGTTGATGGAGTTGGTTCCTAAAGAGTCTGTAGATAAAAGCGATGTTATATTAGAAGTTCGAGCAGGTAGTTTTCTTTGTTTTGTTGTGTTTTTTGTTTCATTATTTTAGAAATGGGGTTTTCAATCTAGACTAACTGGGAGGGGGTTGATTTAACCGGTGGGGAATAGGTACGGGTGGCAGCGAGGCGTCATTGTTTGCAGCAGAGTTACTAGCAATGTACGAAAAATATTGTGTGTTAAGAAACTGGAAATACAATCCTTTGTCGATATCCGAAGAGAGTGGGATGGTCAAGGTAAATGGATATATAAATACACATAAGAAATCTGGTGGATTTTTATAGCATTGGCGTTTGTTGTGTGAATTATAAGGATTTTGTTGAGATTTTGTGCAGAAATAACTGTTTTTGTTTGGATTCGATCCTATTGGATTTTACTATAGGAAGCCGTGGTTGAGATTTCAGGCAAGCAAAATAATATGAAACGAGTGCGCTTGCGGGTGGCTGGCTTGGTGCCCAGTAAATAGACAGACGCTGGGGAAATTTACTAACTCTGATTGGTTTATAGGGAAGGGAGTTTACGGCAAGCTTAGATTTGAGTCTGGTGTACATAGGTAAACACAGGAATGTTTGTTTGTAAATAAGCAGTAGAGCATGTTTGGTTTTACTACAGCAGAGTGTATTTTGGCATTTGATTTTGCAATTAGAGTTCAAAGGGTCCCAGTAACAGAGAACCAAGGACGTATCCACACAAGCACGGTGACAGTAGCCGTCTTGCCCAAAGCCACACAGGTAAACGAGCAGTTTGTACTAAAAGTAAACTGTGTATTTGTGTGTACACATTTGGCACATTGTACACGATTTAGTAACACGTGTATACGTGTACATAATTGGTAAAGTGTACTAAAATGTTGTATGTTACACCCATAAAGGTAGAGGTAAACATCGACCCAAACGATCTTAGAATCGATTCATTTAGAGCCTCGGGAAAGGGTGGCCAGCACGTCAATACCACAGACAGCGCTGTCCGGATCACCCACATTCCAACGGGGATAGCTGTTGAGAATCAAGAGGAACGCTCGCAGCTCCGTAACAAAGAAAAGGCCATGAGTATTCTGCGTGCCAGACTATTTGACCTTGAACGAAACCGTGTTGATAGTGAACGAAGATCCGAGCGAAACAAAATGGTCCCACATTTTCTATATCTTATATACCTCTTTCCCTTTTCCCCAACCTTTATTTTTTTTTTCTTCCCTCCATTGCCCTACCTTAAAGTCTTCCTATTTGCCGTGATTTCAATTGTTTTGTTCCACTTCAATATTTGTAGATTGGCACTGGCGATAGATCAGAGAAAAATAGAACATATAACTTTGCCCAGGTAACATATATTTTATCATGTATATTTTATCATTTATTGTGATTAATATTGTCCCTATTTATTGACACGCACGCCCAACTTTGTCCAATGTTTCCCAAAATAGAATCGCATTACTGACCACAGAATAAACCTTAGCATTTACAACATTGAGAGATTTTTCGATGGCCTTTTATTGGATCAAATGATTGACCAACTTCGTGTCAATTATGATCTCAACGAACTTTCTAGGATCACCGAGTCCAAATCACTCGATTCCTTTATTTAGTCTATCTAGAATGTTTCACAATTCTACTTTCTTTTCTCTATTATCTTGTTTCTTTTTCTTTTTCTTTTCAACCCTAGACCAGCTTATTTATAACTTATCTACTTTACCAATATCTTTTGAATCTATTTTTTTATTTTATATCTTGGAAAAAGCTCCCGTACTTTTTTTTATTGAAAATTAACCCGTAAATGTATATCTATTTGTGTCTAGCTCTATATCAAAAACTATTATTTAATTTAGCCATTTTATTTAGTAGACTACAATACTGCTAATCTGGTACTGTCTTGACCTTCTTCTTGCATCACTGTGATACTTAACGCCAAATCAGAACTATTAAGTAGCCTCAAGTGCATCGCTTCACTCCCCCCCCTCTCCCTCACCCAGCAATGCTTATATTAGTCATTTGCACCATTTTACATCGTGATTTACCCTCAAGTCACCAAAATCGCCTTCCTCCTAATGTTATTTACCAACTCAATAGGCGATTCAGACAGGAGCTCACCCTCCTGAATCTTCCGTGTTTTCTGACAGGCCCAAGTTAAAGCCTTTGCACCTCCCCCTACCCAGTCCCAAATGCACTTCCGCCCAGTTATGTATTCCCTTACAGCTTCCTCTCCACCAATCCTCATCTTTGGCAGCTGGTTTGTCTCTGTGCCGCCGTGCCAGTACAAACAGCCTTACCTCGTATGTTTGGGCTTTGTGTTTTTATAGTAACTTTCTGCCAGCTCCTTTTCATTCGCCAATCTCAGACTCCTAAACGAAACCATTTTTAAACTTTCATTACTTGCCATTCCCTATTTTATTTCTGCTATCCCTCAGCCACCATATATTCCAATTCCAAAGCTCCAGTGTACGTATAGCTACATTCGTACTTTTTGTAAACAAACACTCTTTTGCTTTCCTTACCGAATTCGTCTATATGTTTGGTCCAAAAGTGCATTTATTTCCACAATCTTAGCTGCATGTGCGTCAACCTTTACTTTCAAATTGCTATACTGTTCATTGCTCGTCTCTTCAAAACGCTCCATTGTCTCTTTTAATTCCCCGAGTAGCTTGATGCTATTTGTTTTTCAATCCAACTCAATTTAATTCAATTCAACTCGGCGCCTTTTATTTAATCAAAACGTGCTGAACCAATATTCCCTACAGCTTACAGCTTGTTTTCAATCTCTTTATTCCATACTGGTGCTTTTTTTTTACCTTTCCAACTGATCAGCTTTCACATTTTTATAATTTATATCAAGTTTTTTGTACATTTGCTGCTGACTATTTTTGAGGGTTTCGGTATATTCGTTCTTTGTTTTTTTTTGTTTGTTTTTAACTATTGTTTCTCCGCCGAGTACTCTGTTGTTAAAAAAGAGGTTGCTAAGATTGCAACAAAATAATATAGCCTTAATTTCAATTAAATATTTTTTTCTTTTTACAGCTTTTGGCTTTATTAAATCTACTTTGGTTACTGCGAACAGCTTTACTTTGTTTGCTCCAACAACAAAATAAAATACAATACTATTGTTTTTATTTCTGTTTTTTTTAAATGTTTAATCTTTGGCTTTTCATCTCAAATCCACCAACCTGTTACAGTCTCAAGATTTATGGATGTATATTTATAACGGTTACCAAACTGCATTAACGTTAGTTTTCTGACCTCACTCAACTTTTAATAATTGTTACCTCTGGTGGTTTACTATTATTATCGAACATTCTTTGTTTTCCCTACTAGTTGCACTCGGTTAAAATGGCAAAATACATCATCGGATGCCTTTCAGCCATGTATATTGCTGCTGCTGCCGAGACTAATGGCGTCGGTTTCTACAAAATAATCATCAAATCGGTTACTGCAACTGCGGCTCAAACAACCACATCAGCTATACCACCGTCTACAGATGTTAGCTTGCAAAACACTGCCACATCGACAGTCCCCGTAGCAACTTTACAAAAGGTTTCAGCAGTGCTATCCGGTCAGTAATACGGTTATACACATTAAGGATTGTATAACCAAACTTTGAATGTAGCCCTTTTAGAATCAATTTAGTTTTCCCAATATGTTCAGGTACTATTATTTTTAGCGTCATTATGATCCAATAATATTTATAAAATTAGTTCATGTATGTGGTATAGATGCGTTGTAAATTGGCTTTGTCGTCGCTGTGGACACCAGACTGGTGGAAATATTGGTATATTATCCAAGCTTGCCTGCCTCAAGAGTCAGATTTTAGCAAGAAACCTGGGTGTAATGACGGTTTTCCAATGCCCATTTCATTTGTCTTTGAAACACAACTATTGCGAAAAAAGCAGGTCGATTACTCCAATTAGCTAAGACAAAGACAAAAAATATCATACCCCAACCAAATAGATAAACCACAACCCTTCTAGTGTTTCTCAATGACTGAAATCCAGAATCCAAACTTTGACTATAGTTGGTGCACTATAGCTGTAACAAGATCTGTTTGTATTAATGCAATGAGTTTGGGGGAAGCAAATCGGGTTTAATTTAATTTGTTGACAAACTGTGCTTTTAATTAGCAAAATAGTGAAGTCAACTTGATCACTAACTGCTGAAATGTTTGTCGAGCTTGCTATAATAATTTACAAATCAATAACAAAAAAACAAATTTCGGTAACAAAGAAATACAAATCTAAATAAAAAACGGAAAAAAATTTACAAGCTAAATGGTGCATGTGAAGTTAAATGTATTGTACTTTAGCAATTTATGAGTTGAGTTTATATACCTATAGCTGATTGGTATCTTGGAATGGGATTCTTTTCAATACGTTTCAATATGTTTTGATGCTTTTGATGGTTTTAATAAATAGCAAGTTGGCTTTGGATAAAACGAAAAACACTTGAATGTTTTTGGGAGGCAGTTTATTAGCGGAGTCAGCTCAGTTTGAAGGATTGTCCCAAACAGTGAGCAACGGGATTTAATACGAGTTTGACTTGAGTATTGATAAAGCCATTTAGAGAAGGATTACTGCCGAATTTGCAAAGTTTAAGTAAATCGATTTAATACAATTTGACACTATATAATATTGCCTATCGGCTTTACTTTCCTCTCGTATTAGCTAATGGCAATATATTATTTGATTAAAGACAAGCAGTTAGATTAAATTTGTGTTACTCGAGTGTATTGAATTTTATGAGCGTAAAAAATCATTTGTAGGTGTCATTGAGTCTGAGATTTTTTTTAAAAAAAGAGAAAAAGTTCAACAAGGGAGGAAATGGTAAAGAAACATCGAATTAAAAGTAAAACAAACAGATTACAAGACATTGAAAGTACAGGGCAGAAGGAGACATAGGAGCATGTGGAAGCAAAAGACCAAACTCCTATTTTACCTCAATGTTGGAAAACTTGGGTTAAACAAGTACAACGATATGCTACATGTTAATGGCTACTTGGACCAAGTCTACTAGGTGCTTTTGAGCAGCCAAAAACATCGGGCACTTTGGCAATTAGTTCGAGGTAGTACATTTATAGCTGTAACACGTCTAGCGTAAATCAAACTTTGTTTATTGTAAAAAACTCGAGATAGTAAACAAAACAAGCCAAACAGCCCCAATTGACAGCATTAGGCATGATGTATCTGTTGAGCTGGTTATGGCAATAAAAGGCACAGGTCGAAACGTTTGGTAACGCGGACATATGCTACGCTTAGATAAAAAGATCCATGTTGCACATCTACTTTTAGCTGAAAACATCTGTAGCACCCCCTTTGTAAATTTTCAGACCCAAAAGCTGCCAAACAACGCTCCACTAAAGAGCAGAAACAATAGTAGGTGGGCTACCAAAGACTGAACAGTGAAGCGCTATATACCGGTGTAGTATACACTAATTCAAGCCTAGTAGGTACCAGCTTGTCACTGCCCTGACAGCGCTGTGGTATGCTATGTAGAACGCATTAAAAGAAATGTATGTTGGCCAAATGAACAGATAAGGCTGAAAGTATGGGTTATGTGCTAGTTGTGAGGATATAATGTGGTAGAGTAGTTGTATATAGAAAAATCGATGAAACGTAAAATCGGTTGAATTGTAAAATAAATAAACTACAGAGATAGTCAATTACTAAAACCCATGTATAACCATGGCAAAGGTAGGCTAAAGTAGGCTAATGGAGCACAAGGATCAATTAAAAATCTGTAGGATTAGTAGCAAAAAATAGCTAGATTACTCAATAAAAAAAAGGTTAAATTAAAAGTAGTTAATTAAGAAACAGAACCTAGGATGAAAAATTCACAGGTGAATGATTTGAGTTTCACTGATAAGTATTACTTGCTTAACTATGGTTATTTTTCCAAGCAAAAAAAAAAATTGCCGAGTAAGAAAGGTGAGTCAAGCAAAATGGTAAAAAAAGGCTAAATTGACCAACTTTTTTTGTTTTAAAAAAGATACAAAATTGGTAATCCTCCTGTCACACGTTAATTAAAATAAAGCCTCGTTTATTAAAATTGTGGAAAACAATGTAAAAAAAAAAAAGTAACTTGTAAAAAGAAAAAAAAACAATAGAATTAGACAGCCAACCTAATTCGAGCATAGTAGATAACAACCTAATTAAATACCATCAAACAACCCAAATTCTAGCACAAAATATTGGTAATCTTGAGCTGTTTGTGATGTTTAGATTGGTAAAATGTAGCAAAGTTGTAAAGTGGTCAGTTATTTACACCAACAGATAGTTAGATTGACATTAAAACTGAAGCTAGCACCGACAATCAACTATCGCTGCATTATTTTTATTGTCATTATTGTTACTGGCATTTGATTCAATTTAAAGTGGCTATAGCGTTTAACTACATAAAAAAGTACTGAGCGGGGCAGCTATACGCTTTGTTTAGAAAGAACGCAACTAAATACTTTAAAAGACAGAAACGTCAATCAATTATAACCAATTGGGCCTGAATAACACCGAGTATAGCTGCAACGATTTCAACGCAGACGTTCAGTTTAGCCAACCAGGTACAAAAAGCTAAAGGCTCGAAGTGCGTTGTTAGCAAAACAAAGAGTGTAGTATACAAGTAGGGGCGATAAAGAAAGAAACGAGAAGAGTGAAAGCGTGTTGGTATACTTGGTCTGATTTAGACAAACATACTAATTTGGCTTCCAATCGTCCTTAAAAGCAACCAAGGAGAAAATAATAGGAAGGGAGAAAGTAGGAAAAGAAACTCGATTCTTCTGGATAAAAAACCAAGTTTAGCAATGGTAGAAGACAGAGTTATAGGGAAATACGTAAGTTACAGCTAAACAGTATATAGAAACCAACAACCCAAGCAAACGCAAACAGGTTGAATGCTTTAATTTTGGAATTTTGTTTCATTAAAAAAAGCCAACAGCTGGAACCAATACTCAAAATTGATAACTATAAAAGAAAGATAAATCAATTTCAATAAAAAAAAACAAAAAAAGAGAATTTAGACTTGAAACTAAAAAAGTGAAACCTTTTTATTATAGCAAATTGGGGATTGCATCGGTCGTGGAGCTTTTGGGTCAGTATACAGAGGCTTGGATGTGTATAACGGAGAAGTAGTGGCAATAAAACAAATCAAAATAGACCATGAGGATAGCGCAGAGACGATCGAGGTGGCAAAGGTAAAGCTTTTATTTTATTTTCTTCAAATTATCTTGGTTTGTCGCAAATACTAAAAACTGGACATTAAGCCAAGCTTAATACAAACTTGGTTGCAACAATAACAATAACAATAAAACCAACTCTGAAACTGTAGAAGGAGATTGAGATGCTCAAGGAACTAAAGGTAAACAGTTGGCAAAGTCAATTGGTTATTATTGATTGAACGCCAAGCTTGGTCCAAATATTGCATATTGCTTGGGATCACATGGGACTTGCGCAAATATGTTTATGACTTGTGTTTATATTCCTGCTAAATTAAAAAAAAAACTATGTATAAATAATGTATTTAAAATAGCACCCGAACATTGTTGGATACATTGGATATGAGCAAACAGAAAAAAACCTAAACATAATTCTAGAGTAAGTCATATTCAAAAAAAAAATCCTAAACTTGGAAAGAAAAAAAAAACTCAACAAACTGGGCTTGTTAGCCCCGGAAATATATATTTGGACGCTTTAATGTATTCACTGAAGGAAAGAAAGCCCAAGTTTTGATAGTTAAAAGTTTGAACTGTAAACATTTTTTTAGGTATTGCGAGGGGGGATCATTGCAACATACTATGGGAAAGTTTGGAAAGATTCCTGAAAAGTTAGTTGGTGTTTTTATCTCGCAGGTTATTCGCGGGCTAACATATTTGCATTCAAAAGAAGTTATTCACCGCGATATTAAGGCAGCAAACTTATTGACAACAAAGACGGGAATAGTAAAACTATCGGATTTTGGAACATCGCGGTTATATGACGGGAAAGTAACGATGGCAGGATCACCATACTGGGGTAATTTTTTTTTTTTTTTACAGATTACATGTTATTAACCATGTATCCATTTACAGGATACTTATTGTTTGATTGTTATTAATGGTCGACTCTTTAAGCTGACAAGATTTAAAGTGTAAAGTGCTGTAAATAACGTGTCAATTTGTTCTGAAATAGTTGCACCCGAGATTATTACGATGAATGGAGCCACACGAGCGTCTGATATATGGTATAGACGCAAAATTGGTATATTATTGTATTATAGAATGCAATGCTTGTACGTACGCATATTTCAAATCAGAAATATTGTTGGCATTTATTAGGAGTCTTGGATGTACCGTGGTCCAACTGGTTAGTGGCGAGGCCCCTTACCAAAAACTATCAGTACCATCAGCGCTGTTCCAAATGGTCAACAATGACCACCCAGCATACCCAGAAAACTCATCACCAGTAAGATCTAAATTAACTATAGCGACACTAGACAAAATTAATAAAATGAATAATTTTTTTTTACTTAAAAAAACATACACGCTCACAAGAATAGTATAAAATTTATTTCCCATACCAAGCCTACAAGTATTTATTGTAATTGTGAATGCCACTGTTGAATACTGTCAATAGTTGCTAAAAGACTTTTTGTCCGAGTGTTTTGTAAGGGATCCGGCCAAAAGAATCACAGCGGCTAAATTGCAAAAGCATCCATGGATTCTAGAATGTTGCGCAGCTAGTCTACCAAAAAAACAACAAGAGTCTTTTGGTAGTAGTCGTAGCTTCAGCAGCAGAGTTGCACCAAACAGTTTTACATCTCGCGATTCAAGTGGTAAATTATTTTACAATGTCATTACTATTGCTTTACATTTAAAAACAGAACACAGTAGCCTTTTTTTTCTTAGTACGGCCTTGTTAATAAATATTTTGGTGACTGTGTATATGCGTTTTTTTGTATTTAAACAAGCAGACGAAGATTGGGAGTCGGATTTCTCTGGATTAGAAAAGCTGGACAGCATTTCAAGCTCACAAAGACTGAATAGATCAAACAACGGTTCCAGAACAGCAAGAACGGACCAGTTCAAAGCTAGCAGAGAGCTTCAGTCGTCCACGCTACTGCTGAACAGAAGAGGTTTGTGCCATTAAAAGCGTCATGATCCTACTCTTTGTTTTTATTTCGGAAGTCTAAATGTAAACACCGATTTGTTTGTAAAAATAGAAGAGTCCGAGTATTGTAAAAGCCAAGAAAAAGTTTATTCAATGGATCCTACAATCAAACAAGTTTTTGAATCTCGAGGCTCAGAAAAGACCAAAAACTCAACATCGTTCAAAAGTGTAAGCCAATACTGCATTTACAATTAATAGCTCCCTTATTTTTGGAATTTGTATCGATACAAGTTTGACACATACTGGATCCTAAAAAATATAACTGACTTTGCCTAACTTTGATACGAATTTATAGCTATTTAATGACAGTGGGAATATCGGCAGTGCTTTGAATAATGGCTATAGCTCTAAAACCCCCAACACCAACACCAACCACAACTATAGTAGGTGACACCGCACTTTAGGATTATAGTTAGCATTGAAACAATCACTAACTTTGTTTATATAAATATATATATAAATAGTGTCAAAGTCAGTTTCGGCAAATTTACTGGGCAGCAAGACCCTTCACCAATACGACAACAACGAAGTGGTTAGTTCAGCCTTCATTTTACTAAATATTTATTGAAGGGAATCATTTTTGTTTTATTTTCTCTAAATACGTTGTTTTTTATTCAAGCCACTTTACTTGAACGCTGTTAAAGAATATGCAATTGGTGCATTTTAAATAGTATAATAGCAAAAGAAGAGAATACTCGCAGTTCTCCAACAAGCGACTATCTAATTACGAAGATGGTAAGAACAAGTACATATTTGAAATTTGACAAGCTGAGTGTTGGTAAAAGTTGGTTATTGGCAATCCTAATAGCATATAAACATAAATATAAATTTATGGACTTGTCAATAGATTTTATTATCCAGGGTCTAGAAATCAATACCAACAAAACTGACAGATTTGACCGAGCAGTTTCAGACTTGGAAAAAGGGCTGTATTCGAATGAAACTCAAATGAGATGCAAGAAATTGGTAATCGAGGCTATTATTGTTCATTTAACCCTTTAAGAAGTATTGACACGTATATTATACAGTGAGGAATGGTATAAATACGTGTCAAGTACACAATAAATACGTGTCAAATACAAAATAAATATGTGTCAAATCCATGTCATATGCATGTCAAATCCATATCAAATGCTGACGTTTGGTAAATTTGTGCTGTAGGAATACTTTTTTGAAAATAAATTGGCGCCTATAAGCGGTGAGTCACTAGAGTATTGCATTCGGACAGTTTTTGTGGTTTTTGATTCATTTATCGGTGATGCTGAGTCGCTGGTTTGTATACTAAGATTGATCAACACAGTAAGCTATTATATACCCCCTTTGTTTGTTTATCTATTTTCTTGATTAAAAAAAAAGGGTAAAAAAATGATATGGGTTTAGTACTTTTTGGCTAAGAGTGAGTCAACAAAAATATAACTAAAACTTTTTTGTGCTGATATAAAACTAGATGTGCCAATCCAATAAAGAGATTCTCTTGGAACTGAGTTTACATGGAGTTTATCCACTCTTATTCCAAGTTATGCAGAATAACACAGAGAATTTTATTCCTGTAAACTACCAGTCTTTGATTTTGCTGGAGCTGCTGCTTTCTAGCCAAAACTGGCCACTAACTCAGCTGTTTTTGTCTGCTGGTGGAGCCGATATATTGTTTCGAAGCACGTATTTGGTTTCCAAGGCTGTTAGTAGGCTCAAAATCAAAAATTTTAACTCCAGTGTTGGCAAAAACATCAACAAAACCGACTCGTCAAAAAGCGATTTATGCAGGATGTTTTTCCTGTATCTAGAGCTGTGCCACTACCTACTGCACCCAAAGTTGCTACAAGGCCACTCAATCGCTGCTAGTCTGGTTTCTTCGGCGATTTCCCATGAAATACATATAGCTCTGGATGTTGTTTTCAAACAGGCGGTCAGCCAATCAGCCCCAGAATCGTCGCAAATCGACAAGATAATCGAACACAGCCAGAGCATTTACGACTCAAACTACACAAATCTCACTAAAGCCGCATACCACGCATCAATGATTTTTTACTCTATTTACAACCTGAAAAGCTCCTTCCACTTGAACTCCTTTTCCAATCTGCCAGACTCCACAATCAGTCACTCTATTTGCGCTCTGCCCTTCTTGGACCGCAACCAAGTCACCCTTATTATCTACGCCTTGCGTAAAATCTACACCAAACCCGACCTAATAAGCATTCTCAGCAATATCAACGGCTTTGACATTCTGAGCTTACCCAATTCCATTTCTTTTCAAAACGACGAGTATATTTTAAACAATTAGTATAATACAACCAGACAAGTCCTAACACTTGATTCTATAATTCATTTTTTTTAAATTTTCAACCATCTAACTCTATATTAGTATCTATATCTATTTCTATATCTATATCACTAGCCTTATCCATATATATAATCACCCAAATATAACATTATCAACGTAATTACGGATCTCTTCTCTTCTTAGAAATAGTTTGTTTTTTCTATCCATCTTCTGGTGTGTTATTCCATTGTTTTTCTATAATACAGAACACGTTTTCACTAGATGGAAGTTTTCACTAGATGATAAGTTTCCACTAGAGATTAAATAACGGAGAGCGTTAACAGGAGGTTGGTATTGTTAAATGGGTATCAAGAGAATGATCATAACCGCTCGCAAGGTATAAACACATCCAATCTCGCACCTTTATGTGGTCTCATTTGTCTTGTCAATCTAGATCAGTGAGATAATAGCAGCCAAATGATGTTAATCTCCAACACAATGATCATGATTAAAATGGACATCAGCCATGAATAACGTGATAGATATCCGGTGTTCTTGGTATGCCCAAACAAGCTATTCAGAGATCGAAGGACTTGTGTCTTATTTTAGGATATAAGCGGTACTAGTGTCCAAGCAGCTCTAGATCTTTGTAATATTTTTTAACCAACAAAAAAGAAAAAGAATAAGAAATGACGACAGAAAGGAAGAAAAAGCAACATATTGATTGTAATTCTCGGACAGGCAAGATTTCCCGAGTAGAGACCCTGCCCACAGGCTTGTTATCCCTTAAAGAACTAGTACGGGTGTTATGACGCTATTATTCAGTTTTGCAAGATGAACATTCAAGTCATGTGTGAACAGCCTGGTCTAGTGGTTTTATGTAACAAAATTAATATTGTAATTTCGTAATTTCGTAATTTCGTAAATGGAAAGATTTTATAGATGGAAATCTTTGTAAACAATTAAAGAGAAATGTGACAGTTTCATTTTTTTTTTAAAAAAAAAGCGAGAAATTAGTAAGATTTAGGCTTTAAATTCGAGAGCTTAGAGCGCAAGTGTGAATTTAGATTGGTCAAAGTTAAGGAAACTATTGCAATTACTATTTGTAAATGAATAAGAATGATTGTGTTTACACCAAAAACAAGCCGCAAATGGTGCTAAATTGGTATGCTAAAAGAACCAGGTTCTGCAAGAAGAAATACAGCATGGAATAACGCTACAAAGTAGGTATTTCCAAGTGTATATAGCAAAAAAAAAAGGCTATAAATAGCAGAAGAAGTCTAAACTCTGTCAGGAAAGTATCAAATGTTTTTGTATTTGATTGTACCAGATAGATTTATTTAGAAACACATACACACACACACGTCTAAAATTAAATATCCTGAAGAGAATTAGAAAGTGAATTCAGAAAAAGAAGCAAGTAGCTAAATGAATCCAAGCTTATTATCGAAAAAAGCGGACAACGCAGAGGAGCGCAAGGTGGAGGAAGGAGAATACCAAGTGGCCAAAGACGAGAAGGAGTTTGGACCGAACAGCATCAACAAAAAGGAAATTGCGCTCAATGGCTCAAAGGTTCAAAAGAAAATTAGGAGAGGAATGATGAATGCAATGGCAAAATTGGTGGGATTCGCGTTAGTGGTTTGTTTGTATGTCAATGGGGAGGCCTGGTACAGAAGATTGGTTGAGATAAAAAATGAACGGGACACTCATTTGATATTGATATCTATTGATGGATTCAGACCAGAGTATCTAAAGAGAAAAGTGACTCCAAACTTGTCAAGACTGTGCAGGACAGGGATATGCCCAGACTTTATGACTCCTAGCTTCCCGGTAAGTGTATACGATAACACGGATATTTTGTATGTGTTTGAAAGGACAGAATAAGCAACAGGGAGACCATTTTGTGTAAAATATAGAGCTCTACGTTCTCGAATCATTACTCGATAGTCACAGGGTTGTACCCAGAGTCACATGGGATAGTAGGGAATGTTTTCTATGATCCGGTTTTGAACGATACCTTTGTATACACCGACCCAAAACGTAGCTGGGATGCAAAGTGGTGGGGAGGAGAGCCGGTAAGGATAAAGAGTTTAATATGCGGTATAGACATAAATACAAGCAAAATGATAATGCGAAAAACAAAAACGAAAACAAAAAAGAATAAAAATAGCGACAAAACGGACTGATAAATATAGATTTGGACAACAGCAGAGTCACAAGGAATCAAGACAGGGATAAACATGTGGCCAGGATCAACAACAAAACTGAAAAACGTGCTGCCAACCTACTTGATACCATTCAAAAACAATGTGGAGCCAAAAATCAAGATGGACAAGTTGGTGGAGTGGCTGGAGTTGAGGGATCGCGATAGACCAAGACTTTTGGCGACGTATATCCCAGAGGTTGACCAGGTGGGGCACAAGTATGGGCCAAACTCGGTTGAGCTGGACGAGAGTTTGAAGATGGTTGACGAGAGTATTGGGTACCTGCTTGACAAGATCAGCAGCATGAGCGTAAAGAGAAACGTTGAGCTGTTTATAGTAAGCGACCATGGAATGACAGAGACGATGCTCCCTAAATACACGATTAACGTTGAAGATATTTTGGGAAATAACGAGAGACTGACAAGCAAGGTTTGCGGGGTTAATCTGTGGCCTCTTGGCGGAGTCTTGCCTTGCGACTATTCAGACTTTTTGGGAATACTGGAGTTGTACAATGCTTTGAAAAAAAGCTCCAAGACCATGAAGTATGTAGGCAAGTTTGAAGTGTATCTGAGAAGCGAGATCCCGTCACGGTACCATTACAACAATAACAAGAGGATCCCCCCAATCGTTATAATAAGCAATCCGGTAGGTCCCATCAGTTTATTTTTATTGGCTTTTCTTTCTTTCTTTATTTTTTAATTTTGGTTTGAAATTCTATGGAGGGGGTGAGGAGGATAAATGGACGATTAACTTGGTATAAACTAGTTCCACATATGCCGTATGCCGTATGTTTTATAGCCATTCGTGATCACAACCAGGCCAGCAGGGTCTATTTCAGAAGGAGAGGAAGCACAGTTACCACCAAGTAACGAACAAAACTTGTTGTCGATCCCTCAACCCATACAGGATCGTTTGGTGGCTGGAAAAATAGGAACGCATGGATATGACAACCTGCATGAGGATATGAGAGCCATTTTTATTTCAAACAGCCTAAGATTTAAATTCAACAATGACAACTCGAACAATTACAACTCGAACAATGACAACTTGGGTTCTGGCAACACTGATTTTGACAACTTGGATAATGGCAGCTCGAATAATGGCAACATTGATTCTGATTCTGATTCGGATTCAAAGCCTAAGTATAGATCATTTGAAAATGTCGAGCTCTACAACGTCATGTGTAGTTTGCTTGGATTAAGACCAGCACCGAATAATGGAACCAGATCATATACCATGCTCTAGCATGACCCGTTTATTGTTGCTGCTGTTGCCACAACGCCACTAATGCCTGGTTTTTATTACCATTGAAATAATATATATATATTGTGGTTAGTTTTAAGTTTTCATTGATTTTCTTTTATTTACCAAGCGAGTAAGTAGGTGGTAAATGCATTATAAAGATGACAAGGGTACATAATAGTTATCTATATGAGATATAAAATAAACAAAAAAGAAAAAAAGATAAAAAAAGAAAACAACGTATAAAAATGCATTGACTAGAAGAAAAAGAAGGGAAAAAATAAAAAGGAAAGAAAAAGAAAACAGATGGAGGAAAATTTGACACGGTTAGTTTTTTAACCGACTGATCTTTTGAAGAATAGAAGCAGAATCAATCCTCGATTTTCAGTTTGTAAAGGTCAGGCAATAGCTGGGACCAAACATCAGTGGACTAAAAAACAAGACACAATAAAAGACGAGATAAAGCGGGAATACACACATGATATAATAAAGGCGTAAATATAATGTAAAATATGCGTAGGAAATCGTAACGTAATTTGACAAACCTTCTCGAGATATTCTATATAGTTGTTACTCAAGGCCTTCAGACACATCATAAGGTCGTTGCGCTTTATGGTCTCAAAAACCAAAAATTCATCCTCAACACCCAAAGAAAACTCGACCAACTCTGCCTCTGCCATCTCAACAGCAGCCTTCAGCTCATTGCCTCTCTCAACCAAGCTGGAAATCCGGGTTTGCCTGGATATGGCGGGGTCAATGCCCTGGATATCCCGGATCTTTCCCTTGAAAAAGTTTGTCACCATCGACACACCCGTTGCCGACTGGTAGTTTTTGAGCCGCTCCAACTCGACACTGGTTTTGTTTTGGTAGTCAACCAAGTCCTCGTACACGATCTGTTTCTGCTCACGTGACTTCAGTAGCTGCTTGAACGACTCGCAGTAGTTGAAATGCTCTTCCAGCTCCACGCTAAAGTTCAGCTCTATTTTCTCGCTCAGCTGCTTTATTGCTGCCCCGTTCTGGCCAATAGTGTTGCTCGTCTTGGTCAATACACTGACCAATCCTGTCTCAATTAAAGCCAGTTCGTTCCACCCACTGCTTAGCTCCTCATATAGCTTTTCAAGCTCGTTTTGGCTTTTTATCACCTTCAGTATTATTTTCTGTGCCTTGTTTATGTTGTCTTGCACTTTGGCTATTGCCACCTGCATTTTCACAAACTTGTCATCCTTAGTTTTCACTTTGCTAAACGAGTTTAGCAGCGTGTCACTTAATCCGTCAAAAACCCCTGCCTCAGTTTTGATCTTCTCTTCATACTGGGAACTCTATTTACCAACCAACCAATCAACCAGCCAGGTGTAGTTAGTCTTAGTATCGCCCTTGCTTTTCTTGTGAAATCAATAAAACAATATATAATGGAAATGAAAAATAAAAAGTGGAAATACTGATTTAAACCACTAAAAGTGCCATAAATTGACCGTCTTTTTATCTTAATTTATTTCGATATTTTGTTGCTATTTAGTGGTTTACATTTGACACCCAGTATTTTTGACAACTTTGCTATTTTGTTTTAACCTATCCACTATAAACTTACCCAGTCTTTCGCCTCTGTAAATCTGTTAAAATAGACGCTTTCTCTTAACTTTGGGTGTGTTACAAGTCTGACCAGAAACCTCTCCAGGCTATTTGTTTATGCGCTTGTTTTTATTTACTTGTTCATTTATTCATTCATTTAGCACTGCCTGAGCTTATATTGGATTTGAAGTTGTTAGTAATACAGTCCGTCTGTTTATTTGTTTATCTATACTTACCTCTCTTTGCGCTTGTTAACAAAATCTGCCCCAAATCTGTCTCCAGAGATATACTCTACACCTTTTTTTTATTCCGCAAATTAATATAACGCAAAACATGTCAAAATGAAATAAATAGTTTAAATATTTGCCATTGTCAATTTAGCCAAATTACGTCTATTATTTCGTATCCTACCTAATCTTTTTCTTCCTGGCAATGGCGGCACTGCAACATTAGGGAAATCTCGGACCAGATTGGTGTGCAGCCAAACAAAGTCTTGGTATCTCCTTCGCCTTTTGGTTTTGGTCCTTTGTTCTGCTTTCATGTACGTCTTGTTTGTTGTTACCAAATAAGATATATATGCTGTTGATGTCCCTTCACCCTCTTTTCTTGGCTCTGTCACAGTTATCGCAATCTCAGTTATCTCCTTATCTAAATTGTACTCCTCTGTTTCGTTGTTATCGTGCTCTTTGCGATGCTTATCTTTGCTTTTTCCTCTGCTAGTCGATGGCTCGCCCTGTCCTCCCATATTCTATCAATTAGTTAATTTAGCAACCAGTTTAGCCCTTTTCTTTTATCTACTATCTACTATCTACTATCTACTATCTACTATTTTTTCGGTATATACAGGTACACTTACTCCTCGCATATCTTCGTAATATTCTCCATCATCTTCGTATTCATTGGAAACATACCCTCTCTCCTTTCCTAGTTTCACTCCGTTGCTCCCGTGAGTATCCTCTCCTACTCCATACTCTCGCGATTTACCATCAAAACGTGGCGAGCCAATACTCACCTGCGTGAATGGCGTTGCCGTATCTACTTCGCATTAATTCAATATTTCAACCATCCTTTTATTTCATTTGCTTCATTTTCTTAATTTGCACATCACTTATAAAAGCCCGCATTCTCTTTTCTCTATTTACACTTTATCCAATCCATTTTAATCCGAGTAATATAGTTATCTCTACATACCTTTGTTGCTCTCTGTGCCTGTTTCCCATCCCACATTGTCGTACTCTGATTCTTGCATTATTTATTTATGTATTCTCAACTTACTTTACACTCTCTCTTCTTTATACAAATGTGCCTGTTTGTGACTGTTTTGAAGTATACGTATATTTCTTTTCGGATGTTTGCTTGTAAATTTCGTCTAAATAAAGCTTACTACTCGCCTGTTGGCCTTGACTCCAATCCGTTTAAATCGACGCTTTTTTAAAAGTTGGCTTTGTCTTTGAAACCCCGAAACAGTTAAAGCTACTATTGAAGCCTTATCTCCAACATTAATTAAAAAACACGTTTTTCTTTAATCCGTTTTCCAACTCTTTTATGTGATAATTTACTCTTTTTCAACTTTTTTGAAGGTTTTCGTTTTATAAAAGCACAATAATAAAAGTCCATCTTATGTCTTTTAGCTCGTCTTTCTAATCCTCGCTAATTATCGCTCAGTTTCGGCAAAATCCCTTGCCAGCTTTCCAGGAATAGTTCTAATTTACTAATTACAAGTTCTGCTAAAATTACCATCTCCAAAATTGTCCATGTCCAATGGAATTGCGTCGTAAGTTCAATTGTTACTTTCAAAGCCTATTTGCTATTGCTACTAACCAAAGAATTTCAAAGTCACATTGGCAAAAAGCAAGTAAACATGTATCCCTTAATTGGTCAAATGATAATATCACGACTTTTACAATCACTAACACTTTGGAGTTCATAAAGTTATACCACTTTACACCACAAATATCACACTCACACACCCCCCCCCCTTTTATACTTGCCAACTACTAAACAGGCAAATAAAACCATTCCTGGACTCCGCTTCCAAATTGCCAACAACAACAACATCTTTACTTTTTGAGTTTATTCGATACGCATTTTATGGCACTCTTGGGGTCTTTGAAAATACTACAGCTGTCCTAGGCTTGGCTTTAACGCTGCAAGCCTTTCTATACATGAAAAAATCGGCATTGTTGGCCTGTTTACATCCTTGTTTCAAACTTCAAGCTTATTTGACGTCTTTCATTCTAAAAATCAGCTGTAATTTGCTACAACCCATGTACTTGGGGAAACTGACCGGAAAGTAACCAAAGCCAAAATTACGTAATAATAGTTCAATCAATGCTAATTAACAAAACAGTTTTTTTCTTTTTTTTCTTTTTCTTTTTCAAAATTTTATCTAGTGAATAAGATATTATTTTACGACTAGTCTTTAAAGCTCTAAAGTTGCCACCACAAACCACTAAAAATGGATATCCATTTGTTCCATTAAGCCACCTCTGCCACGCTTCCATTTCGCGATAACTAGCCCAACTCAATAATTCAACGAAACCAAGGTTTTGCCCTTTAAAAGATCAAAGATATAATATTTCTAAATGTCTAGCCAAATACAAGGTAAACCAACTCGATAATATCTGTGCCAATAAATTATAACTAACATCACCCCGTTTCCTTGGAATTGAAAGAATGAAAGGGGGTTAAGGATTTCAATAAAAAGACAAATAAACGGATCTTCTAAATAAAGAGCTGCCAAAATTTAACAGAAAAATCCAACCATGAATCTATAAAAATAGTCGAGTATACCCACCAAGGTGAATCCAAATTCAAATTCAATCAAGCTGTCAGCGAAGCAGAAGCAGAAACGGACAACTCAACCAAAAACAGTGCCTATTTTACGAGTCTATCTAAAAGCCTGGAACAAATCCAAAGCAGCGTAAATGCAGCATTTACCAGTGTCATTCACGAAGAAAATGGATCTGCCAAAAACAACGACCTTACACCGGGTAATGAAATCGATTCTAGGTCCATTTCAGAAAATGAGGACAGCAATTTAGATAAATCAGAAAGTTTATCTGAGCTAAGCGAGCATCAAAGGATAGCCAAAAAGGCCAAAAATGACGCTTTTTGATGAATATATTTCCACTTTTTACTTGCATTAGTTGTTTTTTTTTGTAAATTCATATACTCGAGTTATAAATGCCAAAACTAACCGACTTACCATTTTATTCTTGCTCTGCCGAGGAGATAAAGTAATTTGATTTATTTTTACAAGCCTACCACCATATACGCACCCCCCTCTCTCTTTCTCTCACTCTCCCTCACGCACCACTCTCTATCCATCTTTTTTTTTCTCTGACTACCTCGTATCAGAAACTTGTGTTTGCAATTTAATTAGACCAACACTGCCAAATCTACTTTTTCTATAATTACAACCCCCCCCCCCCCAAAAAAAAAATACTTGAAACTAAGCAGAATGTCCCAATTGGGGGGCTGCTGCTAAGCTCTGTTTGCAGATAACTTATTATGGTAAAGCAACTATTTGCTACTTGCTTATTGATGTAATGATTGTATTTCAAAAGCTGACCAGGATCTATGTTATACGTTTTAAAACAGAGATGCTGTAAGCGCGCGTATTGTAATCAACGCAACAATAGAAGTTCTCAATAGACCCAATTCAATAGATATGATTCTATTGAAGCTGGAAGATCTTATTTGCTAAAAATTGATCAATAACCTGTTTAAACGCACGCAGTGAGAGTAATTGGTTCTTTGTCTATTGTGCGATATATCAATAACAATAAATCGCAAAATAGATCTATATTTCGCAAAGAGACTAAAGAAGCGCTTGTTTATCCAGAAAAGTTGTGCCTTATTTTTTTACTTGTGCTGGGTAATAAATTCTCAATAAGAATAGTGTTTAATTGAAGCGATGCTTTTGGATTTTGCATTAACCCGATTTCAAACATAAAAGTACAGGGGCAAACGCTGTAGTCAGTGATACACTGACCGTGTGATTAGGTACTGCTGAGCTCTGGCAATGGTTGTTAGTATATATATATGTACAACAAGGTAGCTCTGTTGCAGTTGGTTATTCCAATTCCTTTTTATCGTCGTGGTTTGGACCCTAATTGAGTATATCTAATAGAATATTATTATCAACTCTACTATTATCAACTCTATTTTTATCAACCCTATTATTATCAACTCTATTATTATAGACTCTTATTACTGATATTAATATTTAGATTTTTGTCACTTGCAATGATTTGGGAACTGCTTGTAGGCGAGATATTGACTATATTCTTTTCACTAGCCACAGTAGTCTTTTTTGGCGTATGCTGGAGGACGAGGAGAATGTTGGTGGATAGGACGTCGTTGAAACTCGTGACCATAGTATCGGCAACAAACGCACTGAACTCCACGGCAAGGCTAGCATCGTCCACACCGTATGTCAGTCAAGCGGTTTTATGTAGACTGGTTATCCCGCTGTTGTACTTTACACAGATTTTTGCCATCTTGCTGCTGGCATGCATTGCTTTAAATCTAAATCTGGTTTTTCTGAAAAAGAAGATAAAGGTCCCGTATAACCAGCTAGCAAAGATATATATTTTTTCATCGTTCACCATAGCATTTGTTGTAATTATAATTCAGGTGGTCATTTCGGTCAACACAGGAGAGTGCTGGATTGACACAGGCGAGTTTGCAAGTTTAGACCGGTTGGTGATGGTTCAGTGGCTAACGCTTTACTTGTGGATTGTTATTCCTTCGGCATACTGCTTTGTGATAGTGATGTTTGTCATTTATAAAATAACCAACGAGCAAAGAAAGATAAGCAAAACCCTGAACAGTTTCTATAGTGGACAGAACAGCCAAGTAGGTACAGATTCAATTTATTCGTCTGGTGGCAACTCGTTGTTTTCGCTGCAGCGCACAAGATTCTACCTATTCAAGAGAAAAAGAAGAAGCTGCGTTTACAACAGTTCCGTCAAAAAAATATATGGCGCAGTACTACGGATAGCGATTTACCCTACAGTCCCGGTGATTCTGTCAACGTTTGTTATTTATAACGGATACAGAATAAACGAGTACAGAATGGACAACCAGAGCAGCCTTGATGGCAACAGAATAATTTACTTTAGCTACCTGTTTTATTCCTACTCTGGGCTACTAAATGTTGTTGCTTTCTGTTTTGATCCTGCATTCAAAGACGCTTTCAGTGATTTAAGACAGTCTAGCACAGTCAGAAGCTCAAAAGTCCTGTCAAAACTGCTTTTAGTGAGTAGCGCTGGTATCAACAAAGAGGAGAATATGGCAAGCAGTCTTGAAAAACACAGGAGAAGTAACAGCAGCGATAGTTGTAGCTTAGATATGTATTTGAACGAGAGTAGCTTGGCTGCAACAGAGAACGAGTACAGCAATAATAACAATATTGGCTCTGGCTCTGGTTCAGGACTTGAACTTGGACTTGGGCTTGGGCGTGGACTTGGGAATGGCCCAGCCAAAGGTACTGCCAGCAACACTAGCAACGACGTGGCCAGTACTGAAGCCGAGAATACTAATGCACGCGGCAGTAATGATATATACAGTCGCTTGATCCAGGACCCTCAGTTAGAATCTACATTTTTCTTGAGAGCGGAGCAAATAAAATTAGATAGGGGAGACGACAATGGAGATGGGAATGCGTATTGGTTCTTGTAAACAAAAAGTATATTCAATTTTTTTCAATAGATAAAAAGGAAAAGTGTATTATTTCTTTTTTCTTTTGGCGTAATTGGTGATTGAACTCGCACCATCTCCAATTTGTAGATATAATATTTTGAGCCTTCACAATACATTTAAAGCACAGTTAACATCCTGACTTTTAGTCCAAAAAAGAAAAACGCAGCACAGACCTATCTAAAACAATTTACCAATGTCACTTTTGATTACAGTAAGGGAAATCATTAATGTAAAGGTTCATGGCTGTTTAAAGTCTGACAAAAGTTTTGCTGCTATTCCCGCGAGCATAATAAAACAAAACCTTTGTATGATTGTTGAAAAAGTTAACCTATAAAACAAATCAAAGAACTGTTATTCCAAAAGAAAAAAAATAAAGCTGGTAAAAGCGGTGTTTTGCATCTATGCTTGCTATAGTGGTAAACTTAATCAAAATAACATGCAACTTAAAAATATAAGCAGCAAGCAACAAACAATACCAGTGGCAAGTGAAGGGTTTATATAACCTGAGGTTTAACCGAGTGACTCGTATACCCGGATCACTAGCATATTTCGTGGCTTTGCATTGGTATCAAGTGGGAAAAAAGTGATATTTTATTTGGAATGAAGGTATGTTAATTAAGTCTATTTAGTAGTTAGAGGTAAAACGGAACTGCTTTGGGCCTTTCTATTCGGGGAAACTCCGTAAACATATGCGGTTGAAAGAACAAGGAAAGTACCAAAGACAAACATGCTTGAGATTTGAAGTCCAAATAGCCAGACAGAAATGACGTTTGATAGAATAATAGACAAACTAGTGGCGAATCCCTTAAGAATGTTATCAGCGTATTTAACAACAATGGCAACCATCAGCCCTCCAAATGCTTGCACTGTAATAGCGGCGACGGTCCAGATTGTATAGCCGTAAAAAACGCCTGTGTTCATTATATTCGAGCCATCAACAAAGATAATACCGAATAGAGCTGGGACCATCGAGAATGTCGAAATTTGGATATTGCGGTGCCATAATGAACTTTCTGAGGATTTCAAAACCATTTCAAAGTACACTCCAGCCAGACCGGACGTGAAGCAGGAAACAACTGTGGCTATTAGTCCTTCAAATCGGGCGGCTGCACCCAAGGCAGAACCAACGTCGAGGTTTGAGGCAGGCAGTTCGGATTGCACAATACCGACACCAATGGTGAGGAAAACCAATGCAAGCCATTTTACAGGGCTTAGGATTGTTTTCAGCAACACCACGGAGCATAGCGCAGTGGTGAGAATTTTTAGCTGACTGATGACCTGGAAGGACGTGGCGTCAAGTTTGGAGGTTGCTATGTACTGGAGGTTGTTTTGGATGGTGTAGAGAATTGCGGGAATGGCCATTTTCCACGAATCGGCACCAAATATCATGGAAAGTTTCTTTTTTGTTGAGGGAACATCCTTGTTGTCGTATTTCAGGTACAGGAATAGCGAGATAAATATCTTTAAAAATTCTGAAAAGAAAACTGCTGTTGTGGAGTAGTACTTTATTTTGCTTGCGGATTGCGAGTAGACCAACAGAATCGACAGCGAGCTGTTCTGGACAACCAGTATCAACAGCGAAAGAACCTTTATTGAAATTGCCATCTTTTGCTGTCTTTTCTCACCTTGATTTGAAATTTAACCTGCAGGCTGCACCGATACAAAAAAGACAAGTAGCAAGTGATGTTTAAAAAGTAAAAGTTGAAGAATGAAAATCTAAAAAGTCTAATGAAACTAAAGAGGTTATGTTATTTGGTAAATTGATAAATACAACTAACTGCTTGCCATTGACAAATTTAAGAACAAACAATTTCGAGGCTTTTTTTCTATTCAAAATCAACGAGCTTGATTAGCTTTTTTTCTCTATAAGCCTTGTTAACTTTTAAAAGTTATTTTTTTTTTGTAAAGCTTTAAATAAACCTGGCGAGATCTTAGGTACCAGACAGATTATTGGGTGCTTTAATCACACACTTTTGTGAAATTTACAGAGATTTGTAATAGATTACCAAGCAACCGAATTAGATTGATTTGAAGAAACAACCAAGCGTAATCAAATATATTGGAGCTGACCTGTTCTTGGGGTTTGGATTTGTAACTGACTTTATTAGCCAACCAGCAAGGTCGGTTAATTGTTAGCTAAAGTGGGCTTGCAAAGATCATTGCTACAAAAAATTCCTAAAATTACACTATATCATGCGGCTTGCAGTAAATAAATATTCCACTCTTTTTTACTTTAATAAAAATAAAATTCCCAATATAAAGTAGGAGAAATAAAAAAGAACTTTCCAAAGTTACCCTTCATAAATTTCAATAAATAAATAAAAAGGTCTTACCGCTTTTACCAAATCAACGCCAAAAAAGTAAAAGATGGAATAGTAAATGCAGTTTAGCAAGAAAGTAAAAAAAAGTTGGTGAGGGTTTTGCTTTTGAACACAATCCACTTTTCAAGTAGTATTAGTGATAGCACTTGACAGAGAGGATATGTGAATAATGTAGCCTTGGAAAAGGCACAAAAACAAACAGTGGCGTTTGGAAAGAGAGTCTCTAATAAAAAGATGTTTGGGTTAGAGTTGTGGGAGGGTATTCAAAGTTGCTAAATTTGTACTACACTGATGGCATATCTTTTGGTGCCAGTTGGTATTGACTGACAAGTAAATACAGTATGGTGCTGAGCGGTGTATTGCATACCGCATATTTTCACCACAACAATTCTGGGTATAGTGGGTATAGTGGGTATAAGGTGACAAAAGCAGCATCGGTTGGGTCAAATAGAAAAGGAATCGAACCAACACGCCATGCTGGATTTAATGGGCGTCATATTTGACCAAAGTTTGAGAATGAGGATGAAGGGAATTTGCTATTACAGCAAGGTTTTGTCTGTGCTTAAATAAGAAGCGATGATGTTACATGCATGACGGGGAATTGTAAACGTGAGATATATGCCAACTGGGTCACATTTGGTAATTGAAGCAAATAAAGGGCGAGTTTTAATTTATATCTGCCAGCCGTCATGTGAATACTTTTAAAGCGAGCCCATATTTTCTTATGTAATTTTATATCACTAGAAACGTATGCGGTGAAATGTCAAGCCCTACTTTAAAAGAAATAAACATAAATATGAGAGTTGAGTAAAGAGAAGGGAAGAACGAATGGGGAAAAGGTGTAGATATAAAAGACAAACGAGTAGAAAAGCTCGTGAATGAATGAATGGAGAGGGCGGGTGTACTTGATTAGAGGTTGATTGTTGGAATTGTGTTGGCAATGATCAAGAAGTGAATGGATAATATGAATAAAAACAATGCCGTTAAGATAAATGAAGGGATGATGATCTTAAATGTGGGGGGGGGGGGG
>LUVW01000049.1:28017-62927 GCA_001661515.1 Capniomyces stellatus
GGGGGGGGGGGGGGGAGCAGCAGTAGCATCAGTCAGCAACAGAAAAAAGGTAAAATCACGAGTTCAAAAGAGTAAGATTATTAGCCGGTTAAAGGGATAATAGATCATACAACAAGCATTGGTAAAGAGAAAAAGAAAAGAGAAGCTTGAGATATGAATGGTGGTGAAAACAATAAATAACAATGGGCAGATAAATAAATAAAGGTAATAGGGTTTACAGCAGAAAAGGTAAAGCAAGCAAAGTAAAGCAAAAACAAAGCAACAACATCATGGCATAAAATAAAGAGGAAACATGGGGGAAAAAAGGAAATGAAAAGGTAAACAGAATAAATAGCAAAAGAGGAATTATAATTAGAGTTGAAAAACAAGAAAAAGACAAAAGAACTAGGGCAAATTGAAATTAAAGATAGTGAAAAGGGTTAAGAGGTATAGGTAATAAAAAAAAGAGAAAGAAATATAAAGTTATAGGGAAAAGAAAAAGAAGAGAAAATAAAGTGGACAAAAACAAATAAAAATAAATGATGTGGATAGTTTACAAAGGCGAGGATAAATGTACAAATTAAGAACATAAAGAAAGCATAGTTCAAGGGTATAAGAAAACAATAAAGCTGGAAAGATAGAAGTTAAAGAAGAGATAAAGATAGGAAAAATAAAATGGGGCAACATGGAACAGTAAGTTAAAAAAAAAGGAATAAGAGAATGATATGCAAAGAGAGTGGGGAGGGGGGGGGGTTATGGCAATAAGGTGGAATGTGGTAAAGTAGGTAACTCGAAGAAAGAAAATAAAGGAAAAAGGTAAAAGAATAAAAACTGGTGAATAATAGGGGGATTTAGAAGGAGCGATAACAGAAACAAGGAGAAAGCTGTGGAATGAGGAAAAGATACTGAATGGGGCAAAGAGTATGCGTACGCAGCACACAAACAAGAGCGTGATTGCAGAGTTGGATTCGCAGTTGATGGAGAGCGAGAAGAGAATAGAGTACTTGCAGGAAAAGCTGAAGGAGCTGAGCATTAAGCAAAAGAGGCGGGAAAGTATGGAGGTGGGGGCAGGGGGGCAGGAGAAGAATAGAAACAGCGGGATGATATCGGCGGTGGATTTGAGAAAGACAACGGCGGGGTTGTCGGCGGAGAAGGTGTCGTTGAAGATGCACGAGATAGCGTACAAGCTGCAGGTGGAGAGAAAGTTGCTTGAGGCAACAAACAGGATGGCGTCGATATATACGGGAGAGTTTATGAGGGGAAACAAGAAGAAGATGGCGCAGGTGACGGAAACGTCGTCGGTTTTGAATGAGACACGGAACAAGATTCGGTTGTTGGAGCAGGGGTTCAAAAAGTACCAGACACTGTTTGTGGATTACATTGATGAGGATGAGAAGGCGGGGAGGCAGGAGGCGGGAGGATTGGGGGGAACAGAAGTGGGGCGAAGAAGGCTGATGAGCGGAAAACTGGACATCCGGATTGAGGCGGGGAGGTACTTGGCAAGGGCGCCAACAAGACAGAAGGATGTGGGAGCGGAAACGTATGTGCAGGTGAAGCTGGACGGAGTGCTGAAGGCGACAACAAAGGGGTCAAGAAACTCGGTGTGGAATGAGCTGTTTTCGTTGGACGTGAACAAGGCGAGCGAGCTGGAGTTTGGGATATATGAGCGGGTGGAGCACGAGGTGTTGGTGGGGATGATGTGGATTAAGCTATCAGACATTTATGAGGATTTACGGAAGCAGAACGCAGTGGGGGGAGTAGGGGTAGGAGTGGGAGTGGGAGTGAGTGAAATAGGGGGAAAAACAGGGGGAAAAACAGGGGGGTCGGATGAGGGGTGGAGACCCGCAGACCAGATGGGGAACAGGAATATGGTTGGGGGAGTGGTTGGGGGAGTTGTGGGGGGAAGCGAGAGTGAAAGTGGGGGAGGATCAGGGGGTATGCAATCGAGTTGGGATGTGGAACCGTATGGGTCGTTGGAGTTGTGGTTCAACTTTACACGAGACGTGGCGAAGCGCAGGGTAGCAGAAGGGTTGGGGCGAAAGGCGGCGGTGCGGAAGAGAAGAGGGCCATGTACAGAGATGTACAGACACCACCTGTACGGACAGCACATATACACAATAACAAAGTGTGCAATATGCGAGGAGTACCTGGTGAACTCGGAGGGGCAACAGTGCGAGGACTGCCAGATGTTTGTGCATCCAAAGTGTGTACACAAGATTGTCAACAGGTGTATAGTGGGGCTGGCGAGCGAGGAGAGCAGTGGGGAAACGGACCCGGTGGACATAATAAAGTACCGAATTCCGCACAGGTGGGACACCACAACGAGTCTAGGGGCAAACTGGTGCTGTCATTGTGGAACGATGGTGACAATAGGGCGGAAAGTGTACAAGTGCCAGGAGTGCAGTGTGGTGTGCCATTCTTCGTGTTCAACGTACGTGCCAAACTACTGCGGAATGAAACTGTTCAAGGCGTTTGAAATTCTGACGCAGATCCAAAAGTCACAGATAGTGAAGCCAAAAGTAATGGCGAGCAGAAGCACGATAGCACGGCCGGGGAACAGGGAGAAGAAGCAGGATACTGGAGTACAATCCGGAGTGGGAGTGGGAGTGGGAGTAGGAGTAGGAGTGGGGGTAGGAGTAGGAGTAGGAGTGGGAGTGGGAGCAAGGGAGTCACAGGTGTACAAGAATGTACAGGAAGAGGAAAGAGAAGAAAAAGGTAAAGTGATACGAGAGTTTATAGGAAAGGAAAGAGGAAGAGGGAGCGAGTCAGACACATCGCAAAAGTCGAGATCAGGTTCAGGATCAGGGTCAGGACCTGGGTCGTTTGTGGAGAACAGTTTCAGGCCAATCCCGTCAAACAAGCAGGTGTACATAAACGTACAGAAGGAAGTACATAAAGATGTACAGAAGGAAGTACAAAAGACGCGTGTGAGAGAAAAGGATTTGGAGTTTGAAAAGGAAAAGGTAAAGGAGGTGGAAGTGAGCAGAAAGTTTGGGCCAAGTGATTTCAAGTTTGTGGCGGTTCTAGGCAAAGGAAACTTTGGCAAGGTGATGCTGGCAGAGGAAAAGGGGACACGTAGCCTGTACGCAATCAAGGTGTTGAAGAAGCAGTTTATAGCAGAAAATGACGAGTTTGAGTCGACGCGGTCAGAGAAACGCGTGTTGCTGATAGCGAACAAAGATCGACATCCGTTCTTGATAGGGCTGCACAGCTGTTTCCAGACAGACTCGCGGATATTCTTTGTGATGGAGTACATTTCAGGAGGTGATTTGATGATGCACATCCAGCGGCAACAGTTCACAGAAAGACGCGCGAAATTCTACGCGTGTGAAGTGCTTCTCGCGCTTCAGTACTTCCACCAGAACAATATCATCTACCGCGATCTCAAGCTCGACAACATCATGCTAGGCGCCGATGGGCACATCAAAATTGCAGACTATGGCCTGTGCAAAGAAAATATGCCCTACGGTTCAACCACACACACCTTCTGCGGCACTCCCGAGTTCATGGCCCCTGAAATCGTCCTTGAACAGCGTTACGGAAATCCCGTTGATTGGTGGGCTTTTGGCGTTCTCATCTACGAAATGCTTCTTGGCCAGTCCCCCTTCCGCGGCGAGGACGAGGAAGAGATCTTTGACGCCATTCTTGAAGACGAGGTTCTCTACCCTGTCAACATGTCACGTGACTCTGTCAGCATCTGCCAGGAACTCCTCGAACGCGACCCCAGTCTCCGTCTTGGCGCTGGTCCTGCTGATGCTGAAGATGTCAAACGCCACCCCTTCTTCAAGGGCGTCAATTGGCCCGATATCTTCCACAAACGCATCACCCCTCCCTTCATCCCCCAAATCTCTGGCTCTACAGATATCTCCAATTTTGACTCCGAGTTCACTAGAGAAAAACCTGTTCTCACCCTTTTACGTGGCAAAGTCGATTCCAAAGACCAACTTGAATTCTCTGATTTCGACTATACTGCCCCTTGGGCCGGAAAAACTGATAAATGGACTCTATAATTTCCTCTTTCTTTTTATCTATTTATTCATCTAATCTTTCTCTTTAATCATCTAATCTTTCTCTTTAATCATCTAATCTTTTTCTTTAATCATCTAATCTTTCTATTTACTCTTATTGATCTTTCTATTTAATTATTCTATTTAATTATTTATTCCTATTAATCATTCATTTATTTAATTATTTAATTACTCCTATTAATCTATTCCCATTAACCTTTTATTTCCTTCTTTCTATTCTCAACTTGCCACCATTTTCTTGCTTCTTATATACAACCTTCACACACACACACACACACAATTTATATATATATATTATATTCTCTCAATGTCTAATCTCACTACTGTTCCCGGTACTTCTTCTTTTCCTATCGCCAGAGTCAAAAGGATCATTAAAGAAGACAAGAATATTGAAATGTGTACTTCTGAATCCGTCTTTTTAATCTCTAAAGCTACTGTACTCTTTCCCTACTCCTTTACTTTTACTTTTACTTTTGTTAATTTCGTTTACAACCACTCGCCATCTCTTTTTTATTTTGAATCTTACTATACTCTTCTTCTTTCTTTATCCCCCTTTTTTTTCACTCGTAGGAACTGTTTATCCAAATGCTTAGTAAACAAGGCTTGGAATTTTGTAAATTTGAAAAACGAAAAACTTTACAGTACAAGGACATTTGTAAGTTTCCTCTTTTACACTCTTTCTTTTTTTTTTTTTTCATTCTTTCTATTATATACTCTACTCTTTCTTTTTTTTTCCATTTCCATTTTCATTTTTTTCATTCTTCTTAGCAAGAGCTGTCCAAGGCCTTGACCAGTATCATTTCTTGACAGGTAAAATTCCCTCCTTTTAAAATATTGTTATTCTTTATTTACATCTTTCCCATCTCCATTTTTCTTTTCTTCTCTTTTCTTTTATTCTTCAAACTAAATCTACTCTCTCCTGTTTATTTAGATGTAATTCCTCAAACTATTTCCATCAAGAAGCTCTCACATCCAAGTACGAATACAGACACCCATACAGACATGAATTCAGACACCAATGCAAACATGGATACTGACATTGATACGGAAACGAATACAAATTTAGTCTAAGTCAAGTCCTCGACTCTTGATTTTTTTTTTCTCCTTTCTAAGCAGATTCTGTTCAACCCTTATATACATTTATATATACAATTTATGTTTGTTTTCCATTTCTTTTATTTCTTTTGAATAAATATATTTAACTTTCAAAAACACAACATAGCTCAACTTAATACTAATCCATCTTGCACCATAGTACAACAATATAAAATTACAACTTAAAAAAAAAAACTCTGCAATAAAGTTTGGGTTTGATTTGAGCAGATTTCTCTGCTACAAGGTAAGCTTCAAACCATTAAGAAAATCCATCTGAATATATCGGAACATTGAGCCCAACTGAATATCAATCAAAAAAAACGCACACATCCACGACACAAACATAGAAACCAGCTTGCTTCCGCCACCACTCGAGTACCCAACACTTCTGTCCAGTCCAAAAACCCTCATCATCCGAAACAGTGGCAGATTTTCCACCCGTTCAGCTACATCATAATGAATTTCCTGCACCAACTTGACCCAATACCCAGCAATTATCTTCTGTATGTCCTTAACCGCAATTATGTTTATAGTTGAATTAACCGCCTTGATCAATCGAACCACGTACCCCTGCATCATCCGTATTAGCCTCCTCAGCAGAAGGTCTGGTCTGTATGCCATTCTACACATACTGTTCGCCTTTTCTGGCCTCTTTGGCTCCTGTATATTCATTGCCACCTTTTTTGTCATGGTCTCTACTACTAGCCTACTTTTTGCGTGTGGTCTAGTTGCATATGGTACTAGTTCCATCTTGCCTCTTTCAACTTTTTCTTTTTCAACTTTTTCCTTTTCAATCTTCTTTAATGCTATTTTCAACATTGAATACACCATTTCCGCCGATTCATCTTCGTTTTTTATGTTGGTGTTCCTTGTTGTTTTCTCAACTTCTCTACCATTTCCCCCATCCAACTTTCCCCTTTGATCCAGCGTCAAGTTGAATTTTATACTCAGCCTCACCTCCAGAGCTCCGTTTCCAACTTCTTTCTCCGAGTCCAAGCACACTTTATACAAACCATTCGTTTCTATTTCTATCCCATTTTCCTTTTCTTTTTCCTTTTCAATTTGAATTTGAATTTCCCTTTTCCTCTTAACCAGCATCTTTTCCTCAAATCTGCTAATCTGTTGAATGCTGGTTACCGGCTTATCAGGCTTTGCTACAGCATACGCAATCGAAGACACTGGTATCGTTTCCCCCCTAATTTCCGCCTCGGTTGCTACCTGGTACGTCACCCCCAGATCCCCATACTCTCTGGTCTTTTCCAGCTCCTTTTCAACAGCTTTCATTATCCTTGAATGTTTTTTGGTGCTGTTGTTCACTATCCAAACTATTTTTTTTTAATTTTTTTTTTTAATATTCATTTCATCAGTTGTATCCATGCTGCTATCCATCGCCCATCAAAGCCGCAGCATATATTCACTTGTTATAAACTTACCATGTCTAAGCAGCCCTGGATAGTATTTCTGTGCCAAAATCAATCCCTCAAGCAGACTATTTATTGACTCCTATTTTGTTTATCAGTTACACCCAATGTTTCAGTATACCACAAACTTGTCCATATTTATGTTTGTTTCTTACCTGTCTTCTGCTTTCATTGCCTTCAACCAAACACACCAATGACCCACCCCCCTTGATTATCTTATTGTAATTCTCGTATATCCCCAACATCCCATTTCTACACCTTTCAGCTGCTACCAACACACTATGGTCCCTTTTAATTGTCCCTAACCTTCCCTTCTCGTCTTCTCCCTTCACCCCCAGCCCTCCATTCAATTCCGTATCCCTTGACCCCAACAGCGTTACGCTACTACTGATGCTCTCCAAACTACCACGCGACCTTAAACGATTTGTCGTCTTTCTTGTCTTTGGTGACTTTTCTAACACATCGCCCTTCTCAATCCTGTTTACCAGTAGTCTCCTTGCTCCATCCAGCTCCATCCTTAGCAGACTTTGCGGCCTTGATGTTTCCTTATCGACCTTGTTGTACTTCATCCATTTTGATATATACTCTACTCGCTTCTTTGCTCTTTGCAAGTTCCCACCTGCATTCTCCAATACCCTTAGTATACTCGCTATTTGTTTATTCAATTGTGGTGCATTATCTTTTGTCAGCTATCCAAGGTTTTATACATTGCATTTATCTTCTTCTTTATTCTTATTTTTTTTTCCAATTCAACCCATGTATTAGCTTTTCCCTTTCTCTCGTTCTCCTATATCTTATTCTTTTCTACTTACGAATGTCCTTGAAGTACTCGCGCTCCATTGCTGTCATGCCATATTCATTTCCTATTATTGTATCATTTACTCCTTTGTCTTCAATCTCACCGCCCAACCCTGGTCTATGCTGACTTACTAACTCTTCCGATATGAGCTTTGCTGCGCTTAAATCATTTGTGTTTGTCTCTATATACCACACAGTCTGTTGTTCCGCCATTCCTCTCACCTTAGTATCCCTACTCTCTACTATTTTCTTTGTACCCTTGCTCTTATCTCGTTCTCTTTGTTCTAGCCCATTCATACCTTTTCATTTAGAAATTGCACCTTCCCCTCTCTTCAATTTTAAAAATTAGACTCGTTGTACCCGGATAAACACACCGTTTCACCTTTTGCTTTTTTCCAACAATAGTAACAGAATTCAACTATGTCCTCCTTATTTTTAATCCCAAACTATAGTGTATTCGGGTCAAGCAGTCTTATGCTCTGTTTTATCTTTATTATTGTAAACAGACTACTGCTACACTGAAATATCTTATTCAAATTTAACTATAATTGACACCTTTAAAAGAAGATTGGTGTTGTTAAGAATGAGGACGGCTTCCTGTTTGTTTATTTTTTTTTGCCTTTTTGTTTGTTTTTACACCTAATTCCAACAAATTTACTGTTAGTATACAAAACTAGAATATCAATTAAATTCTGAATTCTAAACTTCGATTCCTGAATCTCAAAATCCTAGCTTTTAACTCTTAGCTCTTGTTTTTTATTATCGAGAATCCCAGGCTTTACTATTTGTTATTATATTTGGTTTTTACTGCACTTTTTGAAACACTGCTAGGCATTTGTAACAGAAATTACCTGTAGTTTTTCTTTCCTTTAACTCTGCACATGAAAATGACTTGAACAATCAATCATCTTTTCATTACACTTTTGCCTTTTCTATGCAGTATTGATAAATGTTTTACCAGTTTACCTAATCAGTTTTAAACCAAGAAACAACATTTCTAGTCTTTACCGCTATTTTATTCATTTATTTTATTTACTGAAATTCACCCATTTATTTATTTTTGAGTCAATCCATCTTTTTTCCATTCCTTCAATCTATTTACTTTTATTTTAATTGTAGGACTTTTATTTTGTTTAGAATGATATTTCTCCATAGTGCAAGCCATAATACGCCTAATTCTACTCGATTTAACTCGCTCATCTCCTTTTAAGCAAGCAACTGTGTCCAATTATTCGTTTTTGTATACTTTCAATTGTTTCAGCAGTCCAATAGCCAATCCTAGTACCACTTTTTTTTTTAACCCTTTGTTTATCCAAAACTGAACAAAACCGGGGTAAAAAAGCCGGTTTGTAACACAATATTATAAAATGGATTCGCCATCTGAATTTTTCTGCTTGGGAGAGATCATTCATCAACTTTAACCAACTCAACTGAGATACCAATACCGTTTCAAATAATCAAAATCAAATGTTTTCCAAGCAAATGTTTTGCACTTTTGCAAATTAAATAAAGTCAAATTCATATCATTTGTATCGTTGTTGGTCTGCTCAAAAAGTTTGATCCATTATTATGTACCAAGTTAAAGGCAGTGTATACTCTAGAGAGGCTATATCGAGTATTAAAGTCCAAGCTGAGAGAGAATGTAGCTAGTTTTTATGCCAGATTTATAACAATGTTCGATGGAAAATACCAAAATCTCAACACTCTTGTATCTCAGGATTAGATTTTATATTTAGTAAATGTGTCTTGATAATGCGAACAATAATATCATACAGATCGCAAGAAATCAGAGCCAAAACACGAACAAGTTTCGAGCAATGTTTGTGATAGGCAGTTAACTAAAGATTTAAGATTTGAAGATTTTTATGATTTATTTTATGGTTTATTTTAAAGTTTTTTTCAAGTCTTTTTTCAAATTTTTTTTTTTTTTTTTTGAATTCCAACTTTTTATTGAATTTGAGTACACAAACTAAAAAGAAATTTTGATGAAATCGTTTTCCGAATTTTTAACTGAAAAGGATTGCCTTCGAGTTTATTCAAATTCTAGTCACAGGGACAAAATCTTAAATGCAGTTAGATTAGCGCGTTTATAACACAAAAATGATATTAAACAAAAACATGAAGAGGGCTTTTAGAAACAAGCGATTCTCAATTGAAAAAGCACGAAATGCAAATCGAACAACATTCTCAAGTCAATTTAACCTTCGGGATCCGAAACTTGTAAATGATATAGACATGCAAGCAATAATAGATAGAAAGCAGTCACGGTTTTATAGCGATAACGGAAATGTTGATAGAAAGATATCTCCTTTAAAAATCAAGAGCGTGATTCATAGACTATCGACTATTAAAGATGAATTTAAAGAGCCTAAAACAGAAAATAAGAGAAGCAAGAGCCACGAATATGGCGAAAATAGAATGCACGACGTCAAAACGAGTCTAGCTGACACCTTTGGATTAAAGGAAGATATCCAAAGTAGGAGCATAATAAGAGAATTTAAATCAGCGAATCAAATGGCGTTTGGAGAGCCAATTAAATGGTATACCAAAATTAGCAATTCAGATAAATTAGACAATATCAATAAAAACAACACAAGCGAAAAGCAAAAAAGACTAACAGATAAAAGTGAAAAGGTGAACGCGACAATTAAAATGCGTGAAAATAACAAAGGCAATAAGAGCCCAAGCCAAATCAAAAAAGAAGAGGAGGAGAAAGTAGGTTGGCAGAAGAGAAAAACTGAATGGCAAATGGCTGGTCGCAATAATTGGGAACCCAAGAAGAAAGTTGCTAGATCAACTATGGAAAAAATCCGTCTACTTAACAGCCAGGTAAATAATCTTAAATTCTGCGAACTGCTGTTTTTGAACTACCAACAGAATGCAAACTTCGTATTTTTTTAAAAAATTATAAACTATGCTTATTTCAGCTCGAATAAGAGGGAGATGTCGCAGCAAAAAAAAATTAGAAATGAAATCCAAGGAAACAGTAAATGGTTGAGATGTTTAAGAAGGGTATTATACTAAACGTCGTATATAAAACATACTTGTCGTGGTAAATAATAGATGCCTGAACAATTTACTATTAAAAGAATATCCGAGGATTACAGGATTTCTTTTGAAGCAGTGAGACGAATATTGAAATCCAAATTCATCCCAACTCCTAGTAGAGCGGAAAAACAAGAACAAGTTCGTCACAGTAAAGTAATGTCATATAAGCAGTCACTAAGTAAGAAGGGCCCGAGATAGTATTATAGTCACTGAGCTACACCGTTCATAAATTAAAAGACACGTAATATAGATTAAATAAGATCAAAAGAAGATGTTTCTGGACTTTATATCTTTAAGCATCATTTTATACTAGTCATTAATATTTTTCAAGATTTTGTATTAAAAAATACCATAATAATGTATTCTTGTGGAACTACCGAGTACTATTGTTATATTTACAAATTACTGGCTGTAGACATCTAGTGTGGATACTGATAGTAAGAGTGCTTGTAAAGCAAAAATAAAAGTCAATAGCCACACTTTACTTGGTATGACAAGTTACCATTTAATAGCATTAATCATATTAAGCAGTGTATCACATTATTATAACGGAAATCTGGACAACACAGTTAAATACCAATTTAACAATATGTGAACTGTATGACATTATTGCGTCATAAACCGATATATAACTTGTCTTAGTCAAGTTAATCAACTTGCAAAAATTGACAAGGTGCTCTAAACAGTTTAAATACAGTAGACGATGGTGTAAAAATAGTTAAAATATTGCTGATAGATAAAAACTGGTGTTTAGTAACATAATAACATGACAATAGGAGCATAAATGCCGTAATAGCATCAGAAATGTATTATATGGTGTTGGATATTGATAAGGGTGTGTTATTGTTAATTGATAGTTGGGAATGATAAAACAGAATAAAAGAAAAAATTTAGAGTTGTTCAGTCGAAGAAACCGATGAGAGGAGCATATACTTGTCTAGATTGTTGTTGATTGTGGTTGTTAGAGTGGCAAAGAGACCAATAAAATTAAACCAATTAATTGTGTGAATGAAGGGATATGGGATAGTACACTTGATGGAGTGATAAAATCTACGTTGTAACGCTGTTCAAATATAAACATCCATGGTTGGTTTAGGATAGGAAAAAAAAACAGTTGTGTCGCGCGTTTGATATGTTGTTATTTAGAAAGAGTTGGAACAATGGCATTTTGATAGTGGTATTAAAACAACAATGTCAAACTGGGCAAGTGAATATGGATAAATTAAATAAAGTAAATAAAGCAGATAAAGCAGATAAAGTAAATAATGTAAATAAAGCAAATAAAGTAAATAATGTAAATAATGTAAATAATGTAAATAAAGCAGATAAAGCAGATAAAGCAGATAAAGCAAATAAAGCAGATAAAGCAGATAAAGCAGATATAGCAGATAAAGCAAATAAAGCAGATAAAGTGAATAAAACAGATAAATGCCAAGACAACACCATCAACCAATTATGGATTGAGTGGTCTATACATCTGAATGTCTGTGCAGTTCCAAAATAAAGCGAGAACAATCAAACTGATTGTGGAAGTGGAAATGGAAGTGGAATCGGAGCTAGATTTACAGGGTCAGAATTTAAATTGGGATATGGATATGCCTGATTGTTCAAGTGGGCAGCAACAATGGCTGGATAAATGGGTGAATAGACACTAGCCAATGTATTGTGAATGTGGGATGTGGGGGCCGTGGACTTGGAAAGTTAAATAGAGCATTCGATCAAATTACATAACAATAACAATAACAATATGAATGATAATAACAATTACAGTAATAATATAAATGAAACTACAAAAAAATAATAATAATAGGATATGGTAATGATAATAACAATAACAATGAAAATAATAATAGGATATGGTAATGATAATAACAATAACAATGAAAATAATAATACGATATGGTAATGATAATAGTAATAGTAATTTATAACAACGGCAATTATAATAATAAAGGTAATGATAATGATACTGATAATGATAATAATATTGATGCTAATAATGATAATTACAACAACAATAAAAACAAGACTAGCAAATGGGAACGGATAATGGTATGAAAAAACAGTAAATGCGAGTAAACAAGTGATTCTTGGATCATAGTACTAGACACAAACACGAAACACACCGTGTTTATGCCATTAGGCACGGAAATTGGAGCAGAGACAGCAGAAACAGCAAAAGTAAACAACAAGCGGCGAATGAAGAGTGGTGAATGGTGATTGATATGATGCGTTGAGCGCGTCCCAAAAACAAACAATGGAGCTGGCTCAGGATGTTTGTGTATATGTAGCACAATCGACACTTGGAGCAGCAAGAGAGGATTGGTGCATTTAAAAAGAGGGGGGAAGAGGATGGAGTTTAAGAGATACAATAGTGGGTAGGTGCATATATGGAGAGATAGAGATATAATGATGGGTAGAAGCATTTATGGAGAGATAGAGATATAATGATGGGTAGAAGCATTTATGAAGAGATAGGGAGGCAATAGTGGATAGAAGCATTTATGGAGAGATAGAGAGATAATGGGTATGGAAAAGGTAAACAATGCCAAAGTAAACATGGACGCCAATACGAGCCAAAAATACACAAAAAGACAATAAGAAACGGTAGAAACAATAATAGTAGGTTATGAAACACGAAAAATACAGGTGGTAAGAGTATAAAAATACGAAAAACACAGTTTTATTAATTGTTAGTAGTACATAAATAGAAAAAAAATCCAGAAAACCAAACAAACAGACGTGTTGGAAAAAAGTATAAATAACGCGAGTTTCGCAGAATCCCTTCATTCCCTCATTCCATTATTCCTTCATTTATTTAGGTATTTAAATCTTTTATCCAAATAAATATAATCTACTATTAATAATACAAAATAGTAATCCCATTTTTTTTTCAAAATATATCATGGGCCAATCCAGCCAGTTAAGGATACTGCATTTAGTGTTGCAGCCAACAACACTAGATCTGTCCAGGCCAAGCACAAGATCAATATTTGCTGGCCAGTATTATGTATCATGTTGTAGCGTGGAGTTGAGAAAGTTGGGCTGGCATAGAGCAGGCAGTGGTTTATAGTCGTTTACCTGGTGTATTAGTTGGAGTGTGTCAACCCAGCCGTGTTTGAGCACCTGTCGAGTGGGGTTGGGGACTTGAAACCTAAAATTAAGGTTAATGAGCACCAGGGAAAGGCATACACGCTGGCAGAGGCTGGCCTTGGTGTCAAATAATGCACCATCGTTGCCTAATTTAAGATAACTTTATCATCGGCGGTGGTCCAGTTGACGCAGGCAGCGTGTTTTATAACAGACAGTAGATTACAGACCTATGTTTTTGTGTTTTCTGTAAAAAAGGAGATGTTATCAAGAGAACGTATTACAACCGCATTTCTGAAAACAGAACCCACGACAATGTGAATGTTTCTGAATGCTTGTCCAAGCTGTTGAAGACACAGTTTATCAGCAATCATACTGGCATTGGCATGTGGAGCAACACGGGTGCCCGCTTTAGATGCAGTGAGTACCTCCACCATATCATTGCAATGCTGTATGGCAAGTACCCAACAAAGAGCTTCTTATTGAGCTTATTTATGAAAAATCGCAGCAAGAGTGCAGTAGATGGACACGTTGGCGTATTTTCAGGCTAGCTCAGGGATTTTGAGAAAACCAGACCAATAAAGAGAATCAAGGACCTGGTTGATGGATTCAAGTTTAAGCTGGTTGAGAAAAATACAGGGGATACCAAAAATGACTTCAGTGACAGGTAAATTATCAAATACATTGGTAAGAAGCAGCGTGGTGATAAACTAACCTTGAAGCCAGGTAGCTTCAAAACATATCAATCTTATTTTAGGCTAGATGACCAGCTGATGGCGTGTCCATTGAGTGTGTCTGACAAGAGCAAGTGCAAGCAAACCAGCTAGAGAGTGCTAGAGACAGCTGATTCAGGAACCGATAAGGTTGCTGAGAGGAGTCCGTNAAGAAGCAGCGTGGAGATAAACTAACCCTGAAGCCAGGTAGCTTCAAAACATATCAATCTTATTTTAGGCTAGATGACCAGCTGAAGGCGTGTCCATTGAGTGTGTCTGAAAAGAACAAGTGCAAGCAAACCAACTAGAGAGTGCTAGAGACAGCTGACTCAGGAACCGACAGGGTTGCTGAGAGGAGTCCGTCCGAGGACCCAGAAACCACACCGGTTTTGGGTTCAAGATCCAAGCTAGTTCAGAGCAGAAGATTTGAGCTTCTGATTGAATCGTGACTATGTTTGTTGTAAGGTGACTGGGTTGGTTTATTCTGTTTGATGCGGTTTCATTACTGCGTCGGACACTACAAGACCAATGTGTTGTGGAAATAGGTTTGTAGATTTATGATTAGTTCTAACACAACTAGTCACAGGCTAGGGTCTGTCTACTCTCTTCCCTCAATGGCAACACATTGCTTTGTACATGAACCAAACCAAACACCTCTACATTGATAGTTTCCGATTCATTTGCTAGTACTTGGATTGTTTCTTTATTTATTAGCATTCTTGTTTAGTTTTTTTAATATTGGTTGGCACTTGTATTTTTAATTTTTACTTTTAAAATTTTAATAGTATTAGCATTTGTATTAGTGTTATTATTTTAGTTTATCAACAACAAGATTCAATAAATCTAGCTTAAACCTTACTATTCTTTTGAAATGTAACTCGAGTTTTCCAATATATTCCATCTTGCTACAAACCTGTTCATTGCTTTGATTTAAGCAATGCAGAACTATCCATGTGCACATTTTCCATATTCCATGTCTCACAATTCAACCGACTCGGCAAGCAATTGCATTTATTGCCCATCACTCCTGAAATAGCTCGCTGTGACCACACCAAATGATTACTTGTGTTTACCCATTTCTAAGAGTACTTTACACTAAATATCTCAAAAATACCATTATGTCGTATAAAATAGTATACGGCCTGTAGATCGGTACCGAAATCAGATGCGATTGTAGTACCGACCTAATTGAAATATGAATAGTTTTTTATACAACTTGGTTGTAGTTTTTTATACTACACTTCAATTTCAGTTTATTTAGTTTAGTTTTAATTGATTTACATTTTACTTAGTTAATTTTGATTTATTTTATTTGATTTAAAGTTTGATTCGAATTAGATCAATGAAAGAAAATTCATTGATAAGCGTTTACGTGATAACAGATTTGAACATCACCTTTTTCATATACAAGAATATATTTAACATAATAAACACAATAAAACAATAACACGGATATAGTAAAGTTAAGTACATATATAAAGAATAACAGAACCAGATTAGATACTACAGTAACATTTAAATATAGTAAGTTAATCATAGTCCTAACTGGACATAGTCAACCAGCGTTTGACACAACAATTAATAAGCCCGGCTAGCTCAATCGGTAGAGCGTAAGACTCTTAATCTTAAGGTTGCGGGTTCGACCCCCGCGTTGGGCTTATCTTTTGGTTCTTTCTGGTCTACTGACTTTTTATTTTTGTTTTTTATTGGAATTTACTAACTCTTTTTTGTTTTTACTATTTTGTTCATTTATTTGGCTCATTTGTAGTTGTTTGTGGTATATGTTTAGAGTTTTAATGTGTTCTGTGAATCGAAAGCAAATAAATCACAAACGGCGTAAACAACACAGCATAGTCTAACTAGCAGGTCTAAAATAACCAGCATACCTGTGTAAAAGCGCGAGTTTTCTCTAAATGGTCCAAACCATTAAACTAGCGAGCGGGGTTCTTTTTTTTTAGCACTACGCCATTACCCACATCCACAACGTATTGACAAGACTGTTCCAGTATAAACATAATAGGGTATCATAATAAGAGTCGAGATTAATTATTTCAAAAGCGCCATCTTCAAGTCCAATAAAGTGCTCTGTTAAGCGGTAAAGTTAGGGTAAATGAAAACATATATATTCACATAATCTACGACTTGTACACATATTCACCAAGTCGCACTTTTCACAACAGGTGGTATTTGCAATTGATACAGCTGGCCATAATCCAAATTTTGTTGTTTCGTGTAGGGAATACCAAAACTCACAGGTCTACAAACGCAGCACCAAACACTTATGTTACATCTAGAATGCTATGGCTTATAGAAACTATTGAGCCGACTTGCTATCATTATATATTATTCATTGAAATTGCTATCTTTATCTATTGTTTATTATTGGTATTGATATTACATTCTTTATTTTGGCTGTGGTAAAATGTCGAGTAACCAAGTGGCCTGAGCTCCAATCACAGAATTGGAAACAGAAAATATTGGTTTGATGCATTACTGAACCTTCCCCCCCCCACCCTCATTTTTCTGGGTGAAAAATCTTAACAGTTTTACTTGAAATTGGATCATTGATGTAACTAAATTGTCCACATTGTCTTTTGTTGTTTTTGAACCAAACAGGGATCAGCGTGTTAAACTTTCATTAAACTCGACAATAAAATACACAGCAACTCAATATTACCTCCAAGTTGCAGCTGATCCGACTTTTGCGCCACTCATTTAGAGCCGTTTGTTTGGTATTAACAGATAAAATGGGTGTCATTTTACTCGAAATATTCAAAGTTTACAAACATTCAAAGTATAAAAAACATTCAAAGTACACACAATTTATTCCATGTCAAGACTGTTTTTGTATAGAGTGTTCCCATAGTAAAAGTAATAGGCTTGTTTTTGGTAATAGATCGAGCTTTGTTGGGTCCAATTCTGGTGTGGTTGTTGTAAAATTCATTTTACATACACACACACTACTGGTACCGCTGACTTTTGCAAGAATGGTGGCTGTGGGTCTAATTTCACAGGGAGATGGTGGCGGCTCAGTTACTGCAATCAGGACCAATATTATAGCACAAACTAAGACCAGTAGCAAAATAAGCACCGTCACCCCTGGGTTTATATTCAGTTTAGCCCAATACCCAGCTTCACGTCAGTTTCTGGATGAGGCCAAGCTGGATCTGAATTTTTGAATAAATAAGCAATTACTACTTTCCACTAATCCAGATTCAACCACAAACACTAAAGGCTGTTTGCTAATAACACATCCAACAACTCTAAATTACCACCGCTTTCTGCAAATATTTGGTACTGTGCTGTGTCTCTGGATTGAATCCAACTCTGTATCAGATTTACTATGAATGCTTCTGGTGGCTGGATTGAGTATTAAATCGATGTTTTAATTGCCGTATTGTTGTGATTAAAGTCGAATACCAAACCAACCCATGGCTGGTTTGTTGGGCTAATACGTACTTTTTTATTGTTTTCAAGCTGCTTGTATCTGCCGCACGTACTGCTGTTCACAGCTATCAACTTGGCCTCGGACCTCAACTTTGATGTATTTGGTATATTTGATTTTCCCGATTCAAAATTTTGATTGTTTAGCTTGGTTTCAATGTTGATGCGTCGAGTTCTATATTACCCTGAAGTATGAATATGAGCTGATTGTTAATTTTACCTAGATGTATTGCTCGTCACGATTATATGGGTACCCATGCTCGATGGCGAACCCACAGGCATATTCTTTATATATTGACTAAAGTTCAGCAGTCCATGCTACTGTGATACTCGCTACGTTAAATTCGATGATGATGCTTGAAGGTACAATATATAGCTTCACTCGCCGCTTGTAGTCTTCAACAATCGGTATATTGGCCAATCAAAGCTACGTATTATTGAGTAGGGTAGTATGCACGTCAGTTAAAGTCAGACTATATCACACGTCGACTTTTGGGGTTTTCACTTTCAGTTTAGATCCAAAATACCCTTTTTTTTTATCGATTTTGATTTTCAAGACTGTGTTTATTTGTCACATTGCTGCGAGTTGCAATTGCGTTTTTTTTTCATTAGTTGAGACCTTCAAATGAAGTTTGGGTAAATAAATAGTCAACTGGAATACAGAATAGTCAAAGCAGTGATATTGAAGTGTTGGGTGAGAAAGAGAAAGATTAAAGATATATCAGTTTGAGGTTTGTAGAATCAATTTGGGGATTCTTTTGAGAAGAATACTTGGTTTCCAACAATAATAATGACCTGCAGATTAGTGATTAGTAATGTATAAAAAAAACTTTAATCGTGGCGGAAAAAGTGGCAATAGGAGTAAGCGATTGGTGTAATTGGCGCGTAAAAAGTTTAGAAAAAATAGCAAAACAGAGCAACGCAAATAAAAACATGTCTGCTATTGCGATTAGAAAGAACAAATTTGGCGGGAAAAAAAAATTTAAAAAAAATAAAATAGAGAGAAAAAAAAGGACAATAAATCAAAACAAAACAAAGGAGATGCAACAATACTACCAATTAAACAGGGAAAAAAAACTAAGGAAATGATACAGTGAAGCAAATTTATAGAAAAACTTTAAAAGCAGAGAATAAAAAGGAAAGGGAAAACACAACAAAGGATGAATGCATAGATATAATAAGACAGTGAAAAGAGAGGCAAGATTTATAAGATTAGATCGGTTTAGCGCTGTAAAAGAAAGATAGAGGAAATAAATTAATCAAATACAGCGTAAAGAGAATAGAATTAAAAGAAAGCAGAATAAAAAAGAAAGACGGAAATAAAGGCTTGTAATCAACAAGAACAACAGTACGGGTTTATGTGTAGGGAATAGATGGATTGGAGAAATTAAAGGAAGTTTTTAGAAGTTTGAAATAACCAAACAATCCGAGTAAACCAATACTAAGGTCGAATAAATAGATAGATAGAGGAACAAGAAAGAAAAGTAGATATAAAAGATGTTGTGGCGGTTTGGATTTCATCATGTTTCAAAGGTGGAGGTGCTGTTAGATAAGGAGGAGGGTACAACGCTAGGAGAGCTGCTTCAAGAGGAAGATTTGATGCAAGAGGTGAATTCGCACAACCATAAACTAATGGATTTTTTATCGGATCCAAAGGTGATCAGACAGCTTGTAGATATAATAGCAGATGGAGATTCGGTGGAGGAGAAGAAAGAGATGATATTGGCTAGTGATATATTGACAAGTGACAATTGGGCGTTAAGAGATGGGCTGATAGCAGGGTGTATGACAGAAAGTTCAGAGGGAGTAAAGGAGGAGGAAGAGGGAGTAAGAGAAGAGGAGGAGAGGGTAAAGGAGGAGGAAGAGAGAGTAAGAGAAGAGGAGGAGACAAAGAAAGAGGTAGTAAGAGAAGGGGAGGAAGGGGTAGTGAGAGAGGAGGCAATAGGAAATATAAAGGAAGAGGGAGTAGGAGAAGGGGAAGAGGAAACAATAAAAGAGATTGAAAAAGAGGAGATAAAAGAAAACAATTTGGAGCGACTATGGGGGATATTGAAGGATAAGGAAAAGAAAATGGATGATATAAAGGCGAGTTGTTTTGCACAAGTGTTTGGGATGTTATTGCAGTACAAAAAGAAGGAAGTTTTGGAGTTTATTAAGCAGCAAGAGGAGGTGGTGAAGGTTCTGCTGCAGCATTTGGATAAGGCGATGATAGTGGATTTGTTGTTGAAGCTGATAGGGATAGAGGACAATGCAAGTGTAAATAGCAATAATGAAAATGGAGGAAGTGGAGGAAATGGGGGGAAAGAAATAGGAATAGTAGAGTGGCTAAGTGAACAGAATCTGATTCTGCATCTGGTGGATCAGCTGAGTCCTCAGAACGATGAAGAGACGCATTCGATAGGAGCACAAGTACTGCTTGACCTGATAGTGATTACGCAGTGTTCAGAGAACAGCAGCAACATGGGAGTGGAAAACAAGAGTTTGGGAACAAAAGCTTTGGGGCATCAAAGCTCAGGAAGCGGATACCTGATCAGACAGCTGAAAAGTTACGAAATGATGAATCGGTTGGTGAGCTACATGCTGGACAGCGACGAGCCAATAGCAACATCGGCACTGGTCAACGGAGTATTTATTTTGATTGAGCTGATCAGGCGGAGTTGCAGCGAAGCCGAAAACGAAAACGAAATTGAAAACGAAAACGAAAACGAAACTGAAAACGAAACTGAAAACCAAAACGAAAACAAGGACGAGGACGAGAACGAGAACGAAACTGAAACTGGTAAAAACAATGAAAACAAGAACATTGACGGTGGTTTGAACAAAGGAATGGATTTGGACCAATCACTGAGCTCCAATTCCAACTCTAACTCTAACCTTGATTCTGGGTGCGAAATGGGCACAGACCTCATTGATCTGATGAAGGTGGTTTGCAAGCGAGTCGACAGACTAGTTCAACTGCTGGTCACCCCCCGGTCTGCCAACACCCCAGTCAACACCACCCACGGCCCGCACGTCCCCCTGGGCTTTGAACGTCTTCGCGTATGTGAGCTGCTGGCCGAACTGCTACACTGCTCAACCATGCCTTGTCTGAACACTTATCCGACATCTGGCGCCACCACCGATCGTCTCACTTCATCCGCCGATCAGGGAAAATCAGCCAATCATGACACATCAGCCAATCAAATCGGTTCAGCCAATCAGGACAAATCAGCCGATCAGGACACATCAGCCAATCAAAATGTTTTGTCCAATCAGGATAAATCAGCTGATCAAAACGTTTCGACCAATCAGGTCACTGATATCATTCCTATTGGTGTACGGCTGCGTAAGCTATACGTGGAGAAAAATGTGCTGCAGCAGTGCGTCGACCTGTTCTTCAACTACCCCTGGAACAACTTTCTGCACTCGGTGATGTACGACATTCTGCACCAAGTGTTGACTCTGCCTCTTGACGATCCCTCAAACGTTGATCTGCTCGTCAATCTCTTCACTCACGTCAACCTTACCGATAGAATCATCCAGGCCGACTGCCTCAACTCTGCCTCTGCTCCTGTCCGTCTTGGCTACATGGGCCACCTTATGGGCATTGCTGAGGAAATCGTCCGTTTGCTTGACCTACATGGCTCCATTTTGCTGCCTCTCTTTGGCAACAATTTTGCCTTTGACCAATGGCAACTCTTTGTTGACAATGCCCTTAAAGATGCAAAAGATCGCGATTTGATCCAATCATCTAATCTCAATTCCAATTTTTCTGCAAATCCCAGTCCCAGTCCCAGTCCCAGTCCTAGCCCCAGTCCTGATTCAAGCCCCCCTTCCAGCCCCGGTATAAGCCCCAGTCCTGATTCAAACCCAAATCTAATTTCCGAACCAAATTCAATTCCAATTTCTGATTCAAATACAATTTATTCCTCATCTTCTTCATCTTCTCCTTCATCTTCATCTCCTTCTTCACCATCACCATCATCTTCTTCTTCTTCTTCTTCTGTTTCTCCTCCAGATATTTCCTCCAATTTTGATCCCAACCCAATTTCTCTTGCCCTAACTACTCGAAACTCTGATATTGATATTGATATTGATATTGATGATGTTGATATTGATGTTGATGTTGATAATATTGATGATATTGATGATATTGATGTTGACGATGTTGATGATATTATCACCAATACCATCACTAAAAATAATACCAATGGTAATAACAATGACAATGACAATGATATTCTTCTTTCCTCTTCTGATTCTTTTTCCACTTCTCCCACCAACATTTCTAATCCTCCAAATCTATAACCCATTTTTCATAACCTTTCTTTACCATTCTTTACTTTACCATTCTTTACTTTACTATTCTTTACTTTACTATTCTTTACCATTCTTTACTTTACTATTCTTTACTTTACTTTACTATTCTTTCTCTGTTCTTTTCTCAACTTATTCTATTCATTTCTCAACAAAAATAGAACTACCTAACACACCAACACACTACTTTTATCTTCTTTTTGTTCTAATCCAACCGGATTTCATTGGTTTTTCTTTTCTCTTTTCTTTCCAGTTTTATACTCAGCTCTTGCTCCTTTATTCCCCATTCGCTTATTTATCTATTTCCTCTTGATTTTGGCTCTTAATTCTATTTCCTATTGGCCTGCTTTATTTTATCAATCCCTTCAATTATAAATTTCCATTTGTTTACCTTTTATTTCTGTGTACTTTACTTTGTCCATTAAATAACTCGGCCATTTTTATCGCCATCTTTATTTCAGCTCCATAATAACACATCTACCCACCTTATCTTGGTACTACATGGACAACACTGTACACAATTAACCTACTCGTTTCTCCCCATACACTTGTCAAACACACAACCCCACTACGCCTATCTCTATAGTTTACTCTATAGCTCACATACATTTATCGTACACTCCCTTTTTTTTTCTCCCAAGTGTGCCAATTCATTAGTCCTGCTACCCGCTATTATCATTTTTCTTTTTAATATGCACATAATCGCAACTAACCATAAAAACAGCTTTAAATACAACTATAAATACAAGTATATGTGTCCAAGCTGTCTTAGTCTAATTATACAATGGTCTAGACAATGTCGGGAACACGTTCTATCCGCTTTCCTTGCTTCATTTTCCTCTCACTTGTCCAATTAATTACGCTTTTTGTTTTTTGACTTTGTCGATTAAACCTTGCTATTAATACCATCTTATCAGTTTGTAGTTTGTATAACCTACTCGCTCTATTTTATATTTTTTTAATGTAAATTATTTGGGGGGTTTTTTTTTAATACTTGGGAGGCTGGAGGTGGATATTGGTAGCTAGTGTGATGTTTAGTAGGACTCTAACTTATAGCCAACTCGTTTGTAAACAACTTGCACTCATCAATACAAAACATTCTTGAAACAAAGAATAATAGTTTGTCGTTGCAGTTGTAGCTGTATGCTGTTTCTTTCCTTGCACTCGATAACAATGGTAAAGGTACTGGGCGCTTTACACCATTATCCGACGCTTGCTCAAAACAAACTTAAATACGTTCAGTAGTATTCATTTGCCTCGCAAAAGTACCAATCCCATGTTTTTATGTTGAAGGTTTTGCAGATAATGAAAATTTAGGCAAATCATCCATGTTTGTGTAAAAAAAAAAAAAAGGTCATTTTTAGTTTAGCCTTAACTTCTTTATCAAACAATACCACATAATAGAGCGTAAGCTTTGATTTTATATTCGAGTTTTCAAATTATATATTATATTATATTTATATATTTATTGTTTATTTGTTTATTTGTTTATTGAAGCGTAGGCGTAGGCGTATCATTGTTGTTTTAGCATAGTACTTTGGAAATACAAGATAACTTTATTTGAAATATAGGACAATTTAATCGAATTAGATTGTAAAATGTGTAATCATTCAGCCGAATTGATGTCGATTAGCTATTTACGTTTTACATCCATTAGCAGACCTTGTTTGGAACTCTTTTTCGGATTTGAAGCGAAAATGGCAGAAAAAGAAAAAGGAAATAGAAAAAAAAGGATTTTCAATAAATCAGAGAAAAGGCAAGGTGGTAAAAGCAAAGATTGGAGGGCAAAGTAAGAACAGCTTTTGGAAATAATTCCCGCTTGTCTGATTGAATGCTTTAAAGTGTTACTCGTTTTATATTATTATGATTTATTTATTTTAGCTTGGAATTAGAAAACGATGATGAATATAATTAGCGCTTGCAACTAAAAATAACGAAATCATTATAACAATAACAATAATAATAAGCCAAATTTATGAATAAAAAGAAAAAAAGAAAAAAAGAAAAAAAGAAAAAAAGAAAAAAAGAAAATCCAAATCCAAATCCAAATCCATAAAAGAAATCGAAAAAATAAAACTAAATCAAAGCTAAACAATGCACATTCTGAATCCTATTATTAGCAAAACGTTTAGCAACTAATTAAAGAGTCTTTTACGCACAATTTGATTCTAGCTATTTGAATTATAAACAAAAGCCTGAAAAATAAATAAAGAGCATTTGGTAAAAGAGCAAAAAAAAGGCTAGGTGGATGGGCGATAAAAACGTAAATTTGATTATTTTATTTTGCTCTCCAGGTTCAAGTCTATTAGACTAAATAGTCAATCATAAAGGAGGCCAGCGTTCAACCAAAGGTACAATACACAGCATTCGATTAAGGCTAGGTGATGATAGAGCAGAAACAATCTACTAGGAAAGCTGTAGAAATAAAGGACAACAGCATATTCTGTTTTGCTTTAATTTGTCAGGACTGGCTTGTTAAACTAGCTTTGCACTTTATAATTAAATGGGTATAAAAATAGTGAAAGCAGGAAATTGGATTTATCATTAATAAAACAAATAAAAAAACAGAGAGCAAAAGTCAAAATAAAAAAAAATAAAAGCAATACAAAACAAAGTAAAAGAGAATATAATACTTAGGTCTCTAGTTTTATTTCTAAAAAAGTAACAGGTATAAATAATAAAACATATAGCTTTATATTTAGAAGACATCTATCTATCACTAATAAGACGTACACATAGGTAAATAAGAGAATATATGAAAATGACCAGCCAGCCAACAGTAAGTCAATCAGCATAGATTTAAGTAGAGTCGTGTAGAAAGAGTCAAGTAGATTGAGATTGAAACCCAGAGAAGGGAGGGAAAAAAAACAACTTGCCCTCGTAAATAGACTTGCATGTACTTTTATTTATCTTGTGGGATGTTGGATTAAGAAACTACAAAAAGAAAAGTAAAGAAAAGAAGAGTAAAGAAAAGAAAAGTAAAGAAAAGATGGAAACTTGTAGTGACAAGAATAAATAAATAAATGAATAAATAAATGAAACATGTAGGCAGTATTGCACGACTATGTAGGGTTTGACAATGTTACGCAGCAAATGGAGCGAAAGTTCCTTAAGCGTGGACTCAACTTCAACATTATTCTAGTTGGTAAGTAAAAGAAAGATGAGAGATAAAATGAAAAAGAAAAGAAAAGGTAGAGTAGAGTATAGTAGATGTGTAAATGTAGGAGAGGATAGTTAAAAAGGAAACAATAAATGTACAAACTAAATAGGGGAATCCGGGATGGGGAAATCAACGCTGGTAAACACGATATTTGCAGGGCATTTGGCAGAGAGCCAGGGTAGACGTACAGTCCAATCGCAGCAGCGCAAGACAACAGAGATCGTGCCAACAGCACAGGTGATTGAAGAGAACAATGTAACTCTTCGATTAACGGTGGTAGACACACCAGGATTTGGAGACCAAACCAACAATGAAGGATGCTGGGTGCCAGTAATCAAATACATCAAGGATCAACATGCAGCGTACCTTGAAAGAGAACTGAAGCCACAGAGAGAAAGGTCAATCAACGACACCAGAGTCCACGCCTGCTTGTACTTTTTGAACCCAGGAAGCAAAGGACTACGACCAGTTGACATTGAGGTTCTCAAGCGTCTCACCGAAGTCGTCAATGTCATCCCTGTGCTTTCAAAGGCCGACTCAACCACCCTTGACGAAAGGCTGCTGTTTAAAAAGAGAATCAAGGAGGAATTGGCTCTCCACAGAATCCAGGTCTACCCTTATGCTAGCGAGGAGGACGATGACGAGGATATTTTGCTTAACAACAAAATCAGAGACCTTTCGCCATTCGCTGTTGTTGGTTCAGAAAATATCTTCAACGAAAACGGCTCTTTGATTCGTGGACGCCGCCATTCCTGGGGAATTATCAATGTTGACAACCCTGAACATTGCGACTTTATCCACCTAAGAAACTTTATGCTCAGAACCCATCTCTACGACCTAATCGAAGTCACTGCTCAAAGACACTACGAGTCTTTCCGCACCCAACAGCTTCGCCAAATCAAGGAAATGAGAGCTGCCCAGGCCCAAGGTGCCTCCCAAATGGCCCAGCAAATCCAACCTGCCCAAAACAATTTGTTTAAACAACAAGCCTAATTCCTCAATCTCCTATTATTCCTTTTCTTTTTTTTCCCCTTCCTCCCCCTTCTCTCTCTCTCTCTCTCTCTCTCTCTCTCTCTTTCTCTCTCTCTCTCTCTCTACCCCTCTACCTCTCTATCCTTCCTCTTTTTTTCTTTTACCAATCAACTTTTCTCTTCAACTTTACTTCCTTTATATAATTAATACTACCGTTTTATTATCGAATAAAATAAAATAATGACACCATGCTCGCAAATCCCTATCAAAATTGCCCAAAACCAACTAGCACAACAGTTGACATGCTAAATTTGATATTTGACACGCTAAATAACATTTACGGCACAATAAAAAAACATAAATGGCATAATAAATAACACAAATGGCACAATAAAAAACGTTTACGGCACAATAAATAACATTAATGGCCCAGTAAACAACAGCTCATACAACATGGTTTCCTTTAGTTTGACTCAAGTCTCGTCTTCTTCATTCTAACTTGTTCCTCTGACAACGGTCTGTAGTACAAACAAGGCTTAGCCATTGTTCTCTTCCTGTCATCATTCGTTGGTCTGTACTCGTCGGCTCCTCCATTTCTGGCTCCACCCGTCCCCGTAGATTCGTTGCTTGGTCTTCTTAGGCTGCTAGTACTGATGTTTTTGGCAACGTTACTGATGCTACCTCCCATTCTGTTGACGTCACCGCTGTTTTCCAATAGCTCAACTCCACACATGTTTTTTTTATCCGAGTCTGTTCGAACCAACTCAACCCTTTTCCCTTCGCTGCGGGCTGTTTCCTCTGCATCAATAAGCTCCATCATCCGACTAGCGCTAATATACCCACACTCAAGCGCTGGTCGCTCATTGGATGGGAAATGTACCCCATTAATCCCATTATATGCCGCCTCTGCACCACTGATATCCTCGTACTATACAACATAATTCACTCAACTCGGTTACATGCCAACATTTTTATTTTATTTCATTTCATTTCATAAAAACTAACCTCTACATAGCACCTTGATTTTATCGAGTTTATCCAGAAATCCTTTCGTTTGCCAAACTTGTCAACAAACTCAAACAGCTGCTTTGTTGTTAACGGTCTGACCAGGTTCTTGATATATATTGCGCTCCTTGCTTTTGCTATTTTTATCATTAAATATCACATCATAGCGTCAGTTAACTCCGCCTAAAAACACCTCTTTCTTCGTTTATTGCCTCTATATTGTTGCTACCTTCTTGGTCAGACTCTTGCACAGGATCTTGGTGCTCCGTTTCTATACCCTTCACGTTACTCCCCTCCTCATCCTCTCCAGTGGCTACCATAGCCTCTTGGCTATCTGCTTCATCCTCTTGCTTCAGCTCTGGCTCTTTCATATCATCCACTTCATCTTTTACACCGTCATCTTTTTTTTCCACCTCTTCCATAGTCACTGATTCTATCACAAACTCCTTTTCTTTGTGGATTTCCACCTTCTCCTCAACAGCATGGCTGTTTTCAATGCCTTCCATCTCTGTGTTCCTTGTCTCCCCACTTTCTGTTTCCTCATTGCTGTTCATTTCCTCGTCTTTGTGCTCTTTCTCTACATCACCCTTTGCTACACCTCCCTCTTCATTCTTGCTCGCAGTTACTATAAAATGTTTTTATTGTTATTGTTTTGGTATTTTAGTATTCAAATCCTCTCCTGCCATTTAAGCAAACAAATTATCCTGGACACAAAGCAATTCTAGCCTCTTCAAAATATTATTAAATACCCTGTGCATCGCATCCTTCTTCTACTACCGCCCCTCTCTCCTGACTAATCACTTCCTCAAGCCTAGCCACCAACTCCTTCTTTAGCCCTTTTGTAGACAAGCCCCTGTCTGTCAGCTCCTTTTTTAAATCTGTAACTTTAAGATTTTGAATATCATCCAAGGTCATGTTTTCTAATTTATTCTTCAATGTTATCTTTCTCAAGTAATATTACTTTTTGCTTTCAATCGCCGTTAATGTTTCTAATGTTCCTAATGCTATTATTCTGTTGGTATCAAAGCTCTTGTTTTTAGAATCCAACCCCATGTACTAAACTTTTAAATCGTTTTGGATTATTCTTAACTTTTACGTGTTTTTTACTTGCAATTTACTGAATTTTCTAAATTAATTTTCTCGCTTTTTATTGTACAACCAACCATTTGGGTTCTGCTTTTAACCCGGCTTGATTTTATCTAAATGAATTACAACAAAAGTTACAAAAGTTACAAAGCCAACATATCTCTAGCTATGCACACAAGTAACAATCAAGAAAGCTTTAATGCTACCATCTCAAGCAAACAGCCCCTCTCCCCTCTCCCCGAAAATTCACGGCGACAAATACTCACGAAATCATAAATTTAAAAGCCGGTCCACCCATATCAGCTACTACAGCACCGCTCACCTCTATTAAACACAAATTCATTACCTGAGTTTTAGTATATAAGATGGCTTGACATTAGAATCCCAGTATAAAAAAAACATAACTATGATACATAATCGTTTTGGCTCTCCATCACTTGACTTGTTAATGTTGCTTTTACTCTGAAAAATACATTGACTTCTTCCCTTTAGTCTCAACCACAACTTGCTTTACTACACTACACCGTCTACTTTGGCTTTGAGTAATCGAGGTCGTTATAAAGTTTTATTAAGCTCTGAAGACCAAGATAATAGTTGTATGCATATTAAAGATCTGTCAAAAGCGCACTGTACTATAAAAACAACCAAGTATATCTGGCTGGATGGTACGCAGCAAACGCACGATTAAAAGTACCTCAAATTAGTGCTAAATAGGGGGGGCATAAACCAACCCATACACTCTTTCTCCGCACTAAAGAACCAGTGTATCTTAACGCGCATGAATACAAGTCATATGTAGTAATAAATACCACATATAGTCTATGTGTGTAAATTTGGAGTTATAATAAAGTTTATAAAGCAAATAGATGGCATATACTTTTAGTAAGTAAAAAAAATGTCTAAAATGGTCTAGATTGCAAAATTTATAGTCACCAAGTCCCATAATGGAACCACTATTAGTACCCATCAATGGGAATTATGGGTTTCCATTTCTGAATGGCATATAACAGATATTGCGCAAATGCAACATTCGAGTAGAAGTATTAACCAGCGGCAAGGACAAAAACAGAGTTTAAAATACAATATAACTGCAGCAATTTAAAAACGCTCATACTCGTTTGGACTACCCTCGTGATCACAAGAATCACAAGAAGAATTTCCATTGTCTGATTCAGAATCTGATTCATCCCAGGACCGTTGCTTTTTAAAAATACAGCATACTAAAATTGTATATAATATGAACACGTTTAAATTTTTATTGCATTTTAGTTTGTTTCAACCCAGAAATAAAAAAAAGAATATGCGACCCACCCTTGCTCCTTTTCTTGTTCATGTGCTCATTATCAATCGTATCCTCTGTCCATCTTATTCTAGGTCCGGGTTGGTGTTCAGGCAAAGAATTGGTGCCATTTTCGTTTAAAGACTGCCCTCTTAGGTACAAAACGCCATAATTTCTACGGGCAGGGGCTTGCTGGTTTGATTCGATGACTGTGGTGTTGGAACCAACACTAGGCGACGGTCGATTTATGATCCTTTCGTGTCTAGAATTTGGTGTATTACTCTGCGTAGATGTATCCCTTGTAAATACTCCATGTTCTCCTAAATGGTTTTCGTTAGCTTCGATATTCCTGGGAATGAGATTTCGGTTATAGTACTCGGAAGACATTACGATTCAAAGCCTGTGGTGTGGTGTGGTTTGGTGTGGTTTATGTACAAACATAAAACCTATACTTGCACTTGCAATTTAAATGTAATTTTAAAATAAGATTGTGGATTGTATTGATTAAAATTTCAACAATTTATATTTGAATTAACGCTATTTAATTGAATAGTTTTATGAAAAACAACGTAGTCAGTAGTGGTGGTTGGAAACAATAGATTGCGATAATCTTAACGAGCAATTAATATAAAATAAACTAATGTATGATCAAGGGAGTTGTTTCAAATAAAAAAAAATTCATTAATGAAAATAAAAAAAACAACTAAAGTTCTATTAATTCAAATCTAAAATTGCTAAATTTCTGCATTTGTCACCCCATTTATCATTGGTCAATGGGTTTATAACCGACAGTACTAATAAAAGACTTGCATTTCAAAGTTTAAATAAAGTGTCTATTTTTTTAAATTGCAAAAACATCAAGAAACACAAATTAGCAAAAAAAGCTACTAATAGAGAAGCTTATGGAATTACAAAATTACAAAACCAAAAAAGCCCAAAAACTCCACGATACCTCTACTGCTATAATATAAAGTAAGTGACGCTAAAAGCTAAATCCCAAAAATTTAAAATGGAGGCTTCTGTAAGCTTCCTATTAATTAAAATTAAACCATCAACTATCTAAGGATTAGATAGCGATCAAACCAATATTTGAGATAAACTGATTTATTTAGGTAGGGCAAAATCTCGTCTATTTATAATAATTGAAAGTGTAAAATTAATAGAAATAGAAATAGAAATAGAAATAGAAATACATATAAAAATAAACATAAATAAGTAATAAAAATAAATAATAAAAGTAAATAAATAAAAATTAAATAAAATAAAATTAAATTAAAATTAAAATATATAGGTAAGGTCTCTGAATTTGGAATCTTTACCACTTTTCTTTTTGCAAATGCTCGACCGCTTAAATTTAAGTATTAATTTAAAACTATCTTTAAATTTAGTTAGTACTAAATAAAGTTATAATAACTATCAAAAAATCATCACTGCTTATTATCATTAGGTATGCAGAATGAAACAGTTAATAAAAACAACGAGGAAGCTTGTCAGGACTAGAAAACTAAGTATTATATTGTTTATTTTAAATATTAAATGACTTGGGCTTATTTTATTAAAACGTGAAAAAAACATAAAATCCTAAACTATTTATACATTTTAAAACTAAATAAAAAATAGAAAATTATTAAAAGAATAAATGGCAAAACGCCAAGAGCTTGGCATTTTATAATTTAACTAAAAGTGTATGAATTTTTGGTGGAATGACATGATTGGATCATGACACCTACTACTGTGTAAGAATTTACAATTCACCAATAGCTATTTAGATTTATACCCAATTCAATTCATAGTATAATTATTAATAGACTAGTTTTAATTAACTATTATTTAGTATTTGATATAAAAGACTTAGTGGTTTAATACCAATGTAAACTAAGTCTTTTAATCTCGTTAATAAACATATATTTAAACATCCCAAGTCTAAGATCATAACATATTAAAAGACTTCCTAATATACAAACGATTTCCACATCGTACTAAATAAGCTATAAGATATATATATTTTCACATATATTATTTTATTCGAATCCGTAACACTTAGTAAAATTTTTATTTTATTTCTTAGCCTTAGTATATAGTTAGTTTCCACACTAAAATATAGTAAAATGTCAGCACCAGCCAGCGTGGATAAAAATCCATTCAGAACCAACGAAATCAGAAACCCTGATTTGGAAAAATTTGACGGTAAAGTCAAAAACTATGAAGTTTTTATGTCGGGTCTCAAGTTCCAATACTGGATGCACCCCGAGTATTTCGCAGTAGGAAGGAACAGGATAACCTACATCGGAGGTCACCTCAAGGACTCCGCAGCGCTATGGTTTGGAAACCTGGTCAACACAGAGTCACCGCTGTTGGATGACTACCAGGAGTTTAGNAGGTTGTATTTCTAATGGTAACTGTAACTGTAATATTGGCTGTAAATGTATCTGTAAACTGTAAACTATAAGGGTAACTGTAACTATAAGGTTGACTATAACTATCTAAAATTGATACTGTAGTAAGATTCTAATAAAATGAATCGGAACAAACTGTTATGAACCGCTATTGTTCATAAGATATACTAGTTAGGTGCTTGAGGTTTATTTGTAAAGGTTAATAAAGTTTGATAGTTAAAAACAATTGTTGTTCCGATTGACTTTTCACTAAAGTCAATCGTACCAGTTTATATACTTTTCCAAGTATATAGACATTGTAATAAAATACTAATATAAATATAATGTAGTTAAGTCTTTGCTCAACTACAATAACTAATAATATAACTAATAATATAAACTAATAAGAATAATTAAAATAGTTAAACATGTTTACCATACTCAATGTGTGTTGCATGTGTTAACGCGTGTACAAAGTATGAGTTTGTACATGCGTCAACACATGTAATACACATATAGCATGTTAAACACGTTTAGTTCATAAAACCATATGTTTAGTATTCGTTAAACATATGGGATCATTACAAGTGGGCAGGTTAGGATCCAGACATCGGAATGTCAGTACGCGGATATATCGACCTATGAGGCTTGAGAAGCAACACCCACTAAACTTGACAACCCCGCCATTCAAAGCTCTTAGGAGTATTTTTATATACCCCACCAGACGGGCGAGATTATTCAACCAATTGGTTAAAAACAATATTTTAATTATTGGGTTTTTATTTAAAACCAATAGTCAAATGTTGAAGATAAACTTCAAAAAAATTCAACAGATCCAGGTCATATTTATAGACAATCGATCAAATGGAACATTTAAGTCAAGCTTATGGGTTTCCTGGAAAAATCGAATGAATATCAGCCAAACAAATAGTCAAAACCCATTTTAAATTTCAATTTAAATCATTAAATTAACGTATTAAATCGAACAATTTTTTTAAGGAGGGGATAATGTAAGGATCCAATAAAGCACCTCGATTTAATAGTTAAATAGTTTTATTAATTTATCAATTCAATTTATAGTTAACAATTCATTACGTAATCCATTAGCTTAAAAGCCTTAGTCCTTTTCAACTTTTATACACTAAGTCTTTTAATCTCGTTTACACCTTAGTCAATAAACGATTTCTTATACAATATATCTTTACATATATAGTCACTTCATTATTGAATCATAACAAAAACAGACAAACAAACAATACAAATACAGATTAGCAAACACATTCAAACTAAAAAAGAACATAAAGACTTGGAGAACCTGCTAGCCAAGAAAAAAAGACCTGGTTATTTTGAAAGAGTTTTCACTGCAAAGAGTTTGCCAAGTAAGGACATCTATCGACGTTTAACCAATTCTGGTGTATTGGATATTGTTTGTAGTTGTGTTCATCTAGTAACTTTGTACTAATTAAATTAAACCCCATAATATCACAAACACTGAATAAAACAAAAACCAAAAACCAAAACAAAGCAACAGAAAGCAACCATAATGAATACCACCCCTTCTAAAGGCAATAAATCCCCAACCAACCTCAGTCTTGGAAAGGAGGGAATAAAGAATAACCAAATCCCACAACAATACAGTAAATGTAATACAACTCTCCTATCTACCAAATAAATTATACATCAGAATCTGCTTGGTTCATCGCACCATACAAACAACCTCAATTTAGTAGTAGTGGAATATTTCTTTCCGTCTACTCTCACTTGTTTATTTTATTTTATTTTATTTTATTTTATTTTATTTTATTTTATTTTGGTTGTTTTGACTATTGTTTAGAGCCTCTAAGCCAGGCACCAGCCACTTTACATTTTGCAACTACAGCTTTGAAAAGGAGAAATAGTCTGATGTAAACAATCGATGAAACTCATACCAATACTTGCTTTTTGTTCTTTACCCAAACCATATGTCTCAGCTCCTTTGTATGTCATTGTATTATTCTAGTTCTAGTTCTAACTGAGATAGTTGTTTCAAAACTAGGGGCACCACAAATTAATTACTCTGCAAACTTAAACTCCAAATGTGGTAGTAACTAGCTATTGTACAGACCAAATAATCGACCTAACCAACTAAACAAACCTGACAGCATTTGAATTAACCAAGGTGAAAAGATCTGCGTCTTTGTGGTTTGGTTACAGCTAGCCATGTGGAGTTAAGCAATAATGATACAGGTTTTTCTGATTTTACAATCCAGGTATTCCTCCACTCTGAATCTCGGCATTGACCAATATTATGAATCTCAGTATTAACCAATATTAAACATTATACCACACTATTTGCTACCAACATACCATTTAGACTGCTTGCTATCTTGTTCTGGATCCTACTACAATGATGTGCTAATTACTACTGGTGTCTATTATTTATGCTTAGTTGATGCGTTGTTTAAAGTCAAAAGTGCCGAGTCTATACCCAAAAGAGTCTAAACCGAGTGTGGTGGTGTCAGGAAAAGAAACTAAGTATTATAATGTTTATTTAAAATATTAAAAGGCTTGGATTTATTTTATTAAAACTTGGAAAAACATAAAGATATTTTATTGCTAAGAATCTTAGCAATAAAATCCTAAACTATTTATATATTTTAAAACTAAATAAAAAATAGAAAAATTATAAAAAAGAATAAATGGCAAAATGCCAAGAGCTTGGCATTTTGTAATTTAATTAAAAATGTATGATTTTTTTTGTGGAATGACATGATTGGATCATGACATCACTCCTCCTTAAGGCGCACTCAAGGGCCTGGCTTGTTTGGATAAGCCGCGTGGTATTCGGCTAACAGTTCGGGTGCATTGACATCGGACGCGTCCTCCCATGTCCTGTCTTCAGGCGCATATCCCTTCCAGTCAATCAGATACTTCAGTTTGCCTTTCAATTTCTTAGAATCAAGTATGGCTGATACTTCAAATTCTAGTTGGTTATCAACCATAATTGGAAGTGGGGTTTCCTGAACGCGGTTTGAGAACGGGGTGGTGTTAAAATGTTTGAGAAGCGATACGTGGAACACAGGGTATACGTGCATTGATTCTGGTAGCTTGAGCCTCGCTGCCACTGGGTTGACCATCTCAA
>LUVW01000005.1:0-17350 GCA_001661515.1 Capniomyces stellatus
TTTTTTTTTTTTTTTTTTTTTTTTTGTATACGAATTTGAATATCAATATGAATATATATTTTGGGCTACACTGTTTGTGTTGCTGTTGAAAACGCAATACTGTTGGCTATATCAGCCAAAAGTGGTTAGAATCATGGCTAACCTTTGTACCAATTCAAATTCATCAAATACTTGAAGAAAAAAAGCGCTGTTTTAAGTTTACTTACTTTAAAACCCCAAGTTTAGCTTTTATTAATGAAATTAGAGAATATTAGCAATTTTAAACAAATTTGGTTGAAATGCCAAATTCCTCACTCCTCGTTTTATTGCATTTACAACTCCCATACTTTGGTAATTAATGCGCCTAATGCAGGTTTTCCGTCAGCCTTTAGCAACTTACTCGAACACATTTATTCACAAAATTAATCCGTGTGCTTCTTTTTTTTTATACCATTACTCGAGTTAAAACGGAAATTAATTTTCTACTCGACACCATTGGGCACCTCGTGCCCTAGATCTGTGTGAGAAATATTAATTAATATAGCTAAAGTGTCCTATTTATTTGTTAATTTATTAGCTTTGATCATGATCTTTGACTTGCTTCTTTAGGTTTAATTAAGCTGGCTGTCCAATGTTTTGAAATTAAAATGATAAACATGGCTTTTTATTTATCTAATTCTTTTGTTTGCAGGTGGTAATCTAGAATAACTCGACAAAAACAACTAAAAGATCATGCTTTTGCTGACAAACCGCCATTTAAATTTAGTAATAATACAACACAGTGACAAAAGAATAAATAATCAAACAGCAGCAGCCCAAATGTTTAAAGCCAAAATCATGAATAAAGTCTACAGGTTTATCGTCTACAGCTCCATATCTATGCTTGTTGTTATCCCTGACGACTTGAATGAAGCTAAACGTAAACTACAAATCTATAAACCAAACAAACATTTACCAACCAGATTGTTAAAACGCTATAAGTTACAATAACTTGTTTCCCTTTTGCAAGTAGAAGTCATAATGTTTTGTACATATTCTTGGTACAATTCGATATCAATAGCCTGTGTTATGGCTGCCTTGATCCTGGCGATCTGTGAGTAAATATTCGAGTGGAATTTAGGAATTTTTGTTATTGTCATGGTGTATACGGGAGACGTTATAAAACTACAGCCCATTTTGAATAATAATAAAAAGTACAGCCTTCAGTAGTAATAAAGCAAAAGTAGTAATAATAGCAATAATAGCAAAAGTAGTAATGATGCCAAAAGTAGTAATAATGCCAAAAGCAATAATAATGCCAAAAGTAATAATAGCAAAAGTAGTAATAATAGTAAAAGTGCCACTCATTTGCTTCTTTAAAACCAGTTACAAAACTGCGAATGAGCTGCTACAATTGTGTGGTATAGCTCCAGTACACTGGTTGTACTGGCTAACCCCGCTCTCGCCTAAAGTATAACATGTTTCAAAGCTGTGGCTTATAAGATTGACCAGCCATCCAGTCACTGCTGCAGTTTTTAAATTCTTTCGTTCCAAGACTTGAAAATAAATAATTCATAGTTCAAAAAACAGCAGTAGCAAAAACATTTGTGTAGACTAAATCTTAACGGCCAGCAGATTACATCCTTGGCATACTATGCTACCATACAATCTATACACTTGAAGATCACGCGTGTGTATATTTATAACCAGGCCGTACCATTCAGTGTTTGACCCAAACTCATTTTATTTACCAGTCGCGCTCAATAAAAAAAGAGGCAATTAAATTGTTATGATTAGGTAAAAATGGGTGATATTGATGGTTATAACTTGGAATATTCACGACACCGCAAAACATCAGAGCAAAAATGTGTCGAGTAGAGTGACTAGTACCAATGCACCCATACCTAATACAATCAATGAGTTTGTCGGTGGTGTAGTAAAGCGGCCGCAGGCAGGTAGTGTGAATAACACGATGTATTCTGTATTCTGCCAGCAAACTAGCACACACTAATATGTGTACATTGTTTTGTTGCAGCAGGTTGGTAGTAACATTGAATTTTTTTGAGTAAGTTGAGCTCACTGAGCGTTCCTTTAACTTTGCTCTACCTGACCCTAATAACAGAGTAGTCACCTGTATTTTTTTTTCTTTCTGGTTTGTGTTATAAGGCTACAGGCTTATACGACTCACAATTAGATGAATGGTAATATCAACGTGCGTGGATCTGAACGAGCTTGTATTCCAAGAGTCATTTCTCTGATCTATTTTGCTCAAAAAAACTTTGGTATAAAACCAAAACAAGTGTATGGCAACTTAATTGACACGTTGGGCTATTTTTAGCAAATGTGGGCTTTTTATTGCCGAGTAAAGGAAATCTCCAAAACAATTAAAAAAAATAAAGCCAAGGTGATAAAAAAATAAAGCCAAGAGCAAAGAACACGACAATCACCAAATTAATTATAGCAATGTCTATATTTCTTGCTAATTATGATTAAGGAAGCTCCTACATTAGCTGCAGACACTGTTTTGCTGATAATAGCAAACCGTCATTGTACAAGTACGAGTTTTATTGGCCGAAAGTTCACTTCTCTCTCCCCCTCACTTGTACTGCGTCTAAAAAGACGGTATTGGAATTAAGTTGGGCAGTAAATGTCCTTTTTTTGGCCAGCTTTACATGTTTAATAGCACAATGATTGCGTTAACTAATGGTCTATTAATACAATGTTAAACACGATTTGGCTGTAATGTTAGTTGTAAAAAAAAGTAAAAAGCAATAAATAAAAAAAAGCAAAATTAATTTAACCCCAATGGAATGTAGTGTTAAATGCTAAATTAAAAATAACCAAACAGTATGTAATTGGCCAGTAAGAGACAAATCAAAATTCAGTGTGATAAACAGCCAATGTGAAAAGGGGGGTAAAGTTTGTGATTCTATTGGTGTTAATTTTAAAAGTAATTATACATTGATTATTAATAAAGCAACGCTTCATTACGCATATTTTTCCACTGCATTTTTATTTATTTATATTTTTTCTAAAGGAAAAAACGCATTGAAAACTCGATAGCAGTAGAATAAAGAAAAAGCAACTCGTATTGGTGGAGATAATGAATCAAAACTAAACAAACTCTTCTCAGTCAATGGATGGAAAAGCGCAAAGAATGTTTTATAGAAACTTGTAAAAATAATCTAGAAAAGAGATAGAATATAATTAGAAATAGAAAAAAGGGAAGAAAAAAGAAAAAAAAGAGCTTAATCAGTGCGGGACTTTATTAAGCAAAATTACGGTTTTGCGATAGCTTGAGAAGAGTTTGGGAAATTAAGAGTATAATTAGCATCCCGCTCTTTTTTTCATTTCTTTTTCGTTTTTGCGCTTAAAGCAAGCCTTTTAAAACTCGATTTGATAAAAAAATTTTCTTGAAATATTAAAAGTTACTTTACTATTCTACAGATTTATATTGAGGTTTATTCCGTTCAACACTTTGGATGCAATCTATATAAAAGGAAAAGAGAATTCGCGTTTCTGGATACATAATTCTTTGAGCACCAATTAAAACAGATTATAGAATTAAAATCTGCTGGTTTAGTTTCTACAGGCTGATAGAAAACGATTGTAATAGGTACAAAAACTATTTATTAAGGCTGTTTACCTTCTATGAAATCTAGTGGAAAATTTTTTAGCAAGGTTTTCAAACGTCAACTTAAGAAGGTCATATAAGCTTTGTAACTCGCTGGTATAAAGATTTTGGAGAACGAATTTTCATTTGGTCTTTGTAACTTTATATCCGAACTTTCAAGCCAAATTAAATTATAAAGAATAAAATTTTGTCTCTTGCCCTTCAATTAAAGCCAGCGACATAACATAAAAGAGAAAAAAAGCGAGCTTATCATATCGTTTCAATTGATTCTAGAATTTAGCGCCTTTTTGAACACCTATTTTTTTTTATCAAGACCTGTAAGTAACTGAACAAATTTTAGAGGCTAAAACTTGAAGCGAACATCGTAATCTCAAAGAAATATATAATAGGGTAAGAGACGTTCACAATTTTAAACTCAATAACACAAAGCAGCTTATTAAACGCGTAAAAACCCAAAAGTGGAAACCTTTATAATTACGCTTTACTTCAGCTCCAAACATTAACCAGTATTTGACCCAGTATCAGCGGCTTCAACAGTGCTCTTACTCGACTGGCTATAATTATATATAATTTTAATCTCGAATCGCTTTTCTCTTTAGGCCAACAACCGATATCTTACTATACTTTTACTTTATATAAACACACATAAATATACACACATATATATAATAGCATAGACAAAATGAATCAAACCACAGATGATTTCCAACAACATGCTCATGCTGGCAACTACCAGTCATACATGGCAGCGACAGCAGGATTTGGAGGAGCTGTAAGTAAACCCGTTTTAGCTTTGGCATTGCACTCACATCATAACGTTTGGTTACGATCTTGGTATTTGAGATTGAGATTGATCCTTTGTTTTTTTGTTTCACCTTTACCTTTGCTTTGCGTTTTTTTATTTGTTGACATTTGAAAGAGAAAAGAAACACGACTTTAGCGCCAGAAACATTATGCTCACTGCTGTATTTTATTTTATTTTTGATGGATAGGGGGCACAACAGTATCAATACCAAATGAATGATCCATCTGTGAACTTTGGGGGCCATTACTCTTCTGATATGGTAAAGCTATATTCTTGTTTTGTTTTGTTTTGTTTTGTTTTTTATTTTGTTATAATCGGGTATTATTTAGCTGTGTTAGTTTGGTTTAGTTTGGTGTTTCCCCCAAACATAAACATTCTGTTGTGAATTAGAACACCATGTTGCGTATACTAAGCAGTAAGAAATTTTTTAAATGCTGATATAGGCTAATCAAGCAGGATCACAAATGCGAGGTAACCAGGCCAAGCTAAATGGAAACGCAATCCCAGGCCAACCTGGAATGAATATGGGAATCGGGGGATTTGAAGATCCATCAGCAGCAATGGCAGCAGCCAATCAGCCAAGGGAAGAGGAGCCAATGTATGTGAATGCCAAACAATACCATAGAATTTTAAAACGCAGAGAAGCACGGGCCCGTATGGCAGCAGAAAACAAAATGAATATAAAACGCAAGCCTTACTTGCACGAGTCTCGCCACCGTCACGCTATGCGAAGACCTCGAGGACCTGGTGGGCGATTTTTGACTGCTGCTGAGATTGCTGAACTAGAAAAAAAGGGTGAGATGCCAACCAGCCCCTCCAAACCAACCCCTAAGGCTAGCACCGAATCTGGTGCTTCGGCTACAGATGCCTCTAAAGACAGCACTGCAGCCGCCACCGAATCTGAACCTATCACAGTCTAAACAAAGTCCCTTTTTATTAGTATAATTATAAACTAAATGAACTCGATTTACTTATTTATTTCTAGTATATTTCAATCGTCTACTCCAAGATCTAAAAACAATTGTTTCTATTTAATAATTTCTCCCTTAACTTTCTTGACTTTCTTTTCTTTTGTTCTTTCTTTTCTTTTTACTTTAAACCTTCTTTTCCTTGGCTCCATATAAATAAACATACTTTTACAACTTGTGACTGTACCGGTAACTAATATAAACTGGCCACGGCTTGAGCACAAGCCAACAACTAATAGCAACCGTTTTTATCCTGGCCTGAACTACCAGAGTGTTATTATAAAGCTAGTTGGGTTTTGCCTTGGTCAAGTTATAACCAGATTTGCTTTTTACCTTCATTACTCAAAAGAGGTCGTTACAAAGTTGAACTGTGGAATAAAGTTATATTTACTAGAGATCAAACTATTTACAGCACATTATATATAGGTATATATGAAATACATTATAATTAAAATATTATAAATAAAATCAGACTAGGCAAGTTAACTAAAAGCTGCCAAAATAAAAATTTATACAAAAAAAAAAGGTTGCTAATACCAAATCAAAAAGTAAAAAAGAGTCGGCCAACATCAGAAAGTAATGTCAGCCACAGAACTATACAAACAGAGCTTAAAGTCTACATACTATATTTTATTTCTTTTTTGTTTAAAGGGAGAGTTTATTCATTGTTGTTGTATCTATCGTTGTTGTTGTATCCTCCACGTCCAGATCCTCCGCGTCCATATCCACCACGTCCAGATCCACCACGGTTGTAGCCATCATTGCCACCTTCGGCATCATTACGACGCCAGTTGTCGTTTGAACGGAATCCTCCTCCACGGGATGCACCACCACGACCTGAGCTTCCACCTTCATTGACGCCGGCTACCTTGATGTTGCGTCCATCAAGCTCGGTGTCATTGGCACCTTCGATTGCTGAGGCAGCATCCTCAGCAGAGGAAAAGGTAACAAATCCAAACCCACGGGAGCGGCCGGACTCACGGTCTTGGATGACGACAGCGTCCTCAACTACACCAAAGGTGCCAAAGTATTCTCTAAGAACATCACCTGTTGTTCCCCATGAAAGCGATCCGACAAAGACTTTGGTAGACATTATTTTAGCAGACTTGTTTTGGTGCGTATAGCTGGAAGACTTGGAAAGTATATTTTCAAACTGAAGAAAAAAGAAACTGGACAAATGTTTTCGATTAATTTAATCAAAAGAAACCCTTTACTGATAGTAAAACCTTGACTCAAACTTGAGAAAGTAAAAAAGATTAAAACACAAATTGAATAGTTTGGTGTAGATTTTATTAGGCGAGCGCTATTTTCAGCTTATATATACTTTTTTTTTTTTACTTGTGGTTTTAACTATTAGTATTCTTTTGATTTAAAGTTGCTTGATAATTCAAATATAAAAATCAAATAATAAGTTGCTCCATACGGCTTTATTTTGAATTCAGACCTTTTCTTTTTCCTTTTCTTCTTTTTTATTTTCTTTGACTATTAGCTTCTGCTTTTTGACTATTAGCTTTCTAGTTCCAGTTCTAGTCTTTATTGGTATGGTATGGTATGGTTTATAGTCTTGCATTTAATTCAATCCAAAATGGATTTGATAAATTTGGGTCGTTTGAAGTAGCCTAGAACCAATCCCACGCTCAGTATGTCAAAGTTAATATTATTCTTGTTTTCATCTCGTGCTATTGGTATAACGGCTAAACTATTATACACGCATTTAAAATAATGTCTGATTGAAAAATCCTGCTATAAATAAATGGTGGCAAAGTGGGGTTGTACTTGATGGAAAAGTATAATGAGATGGATTTAATTATCCCATTATAACAAGCTTTGTTTTTGTTATTAGCTTATTTGTCTTGGATTTCATTTTCATCATTGTTTATATTGCTGCAGAAATTTTAAGATTCTTTTTTTTAATTCTTTTTTTTACCCCTCTCCTATTTATCCATTAAATTGTTGGTTTATTATTATTAAAATCGACAGGCGACTGGGATCATTTTATCACTTTTGCTCTGGTATTCAGCTTGGTTCAGTTTTCAAGCAAACCCAACCACACCTATACAACATTTGGATCAGCAACTATCAGCCCCCCAAACGCACTCAACCAAGACGTGCGTTTGGTAAAATGTGCACTTTATTGCAGAAACCTGATCGGTGTTGTTCTGTAGAGTTTAGGAGCCTATTGGCCCACAGCTTGAGTTTGGCATGTACAGCTCTAGTATTGTGTGTGTTTAATGTCAATCTTGTTATTTCTCTTTTTATTATTACTGAGGTTGTCAACACTCTTTTTTTTAGACTTATATTTATAATTTCTTTATTCAGTAACTGGCCAAATACGTCAAAGCGTAACAAGCAAAATGCCTAAATGCTGGCTAACGTTGAAAATGCGCTGTTATGTTGTATTGTAGCACTTTTGAATGTCTGTAAACTTGCATATACTGGCTGAGATAGTTGACCATGTATTTGTTTGAATATACGATACATTCTGATGTGTATACACAAAAGGTATAACATGGTCAAGACGTATGCTATTCAACCACACATTTGCATAGAGTATAATCAAAACACAGCCGAATATAAATTTTAAAAAAAGCAACCGGTTTTGTTTTTTGTTGCTTTACCTACTATATGAGTAGAAACCAACGCCAATGCTTGTTCTAATTTTAATAATGGGGCTGTATGCATTGAGTATTTGATTGTAGATCAAAATGTTGGTAGCCAGTTGTGAAGTCATATGTTGGATCAATTACATTATAACAGAATGGCGTTGGTTTGGAAAATTTATGAAAAAACAGTGGAACTAACAGTAACAGTAAAGTGGACGGCCGTTTTGGTTAAAAGGAGAGAATAATACATGTATTCTTAGATGCTTACGTAATATGAGCTGGGATAGGTGTGAGTTGGTTTGTAAAGCAAAGAAAAAACAAAAAAAACAAGAAACAAAAAACGCAGTCCAAATTACAATAAAACGATTCACCCAATTAATCAACAATTGAAGTTGGTCAAAACGAAAAAGAAAGAAAAAAAATATGAAACTGGTCAAAGGGAAAAATAAAGGATTCTTGATACAGTCAAGAGATGTATATTTATTCTCTAAAGTTGTTTGTAGAAAGCGATTGAAAGAAAGGTATTTTATTGAACAAGGAAACAGCACAAGAGTATGGCAGCAGCAATAGTTTCAAAACCGGTGGGGTTACTGATGTGTCAAATAAGCCCATACACCAAGATCTTGGAAACAAGAATCCAGAGCTGTGTGAAAATCGAGAATAGTAAAAGCGCAGAGGAGGAGTATGAGGTGCTTTTAGAGGATACAAGTAAGTTGTACAGCGTGTGGAGCATATGAGTAGAGGATTTCACTAGAGATTAGTTGCTAAACCAGCAACAACGAAAAGAGTGTAGTGAAACTTTTAAGGAGTTATTCTATGGAATTTGTTACTAAAGTAAAATGTGTATGGGCATTGATAAATGGTATTGATAGTATTATTTCCAGAGGGCGGAGGTCAGGTGAGTAAACAAGAGATATTGGAAAGAATACGACTGTGAGAGAGTTTGTATATGTTGATATTGAAAAGGAAAAAAGGAAAAAGGAAAAAGGAAAAAGAAAAAGAAAAGAAAAGAAAAGAAAAGAAAAGAAATGAAAAGCGGTGTTAATAGGTATTAAACTGTGATATAATGTAGCCAGCAGACTTTGGGACAATTAATGATGTGCCAGTGACCAAAGTGTATAGGTCGGGGCTTAAGGCAGTGCATGTAGCGCCAAAGAAATTTGAGGTTGGAGAGACGGTAAACATAAAGGTAGATTACGAGCGTCGTTGGGATCACATGCAGCAGCATAGCGGTAAGTACAAGATATATATATGTATATAAGGGTAGTGAGGAGGAGGAAGTTTAGTTTAGTTGGGTTGGGTTGGGTTGGAGGTGAAAGGAGAAGAAGAGAGTAAGAGAATAAGAGAAAAGAGATAATAAATAGAGAAATAAAACGAGTAGGGCAACACTTGATTAGTGCAATGTTTGATGGGCATAAAATGGAGACAGTTTCGTGGGAATTGGGGAAAAACAAGAGTTATGTAGAGCTTAAGCTGGAGAAAGGGGAGAAGTTTGAAGAAAAGGTTTTAGAAGAGGTTGAGCGCAAGTGCAATGAAGCGATTATGAAGGCGATTCCTGTTGAGGTTGAGACAACAGAGCTTTCAGACAGCGAAAGGCCAGAGTCGTTGCCCAAAGACTATGTAGGGGGAGTGGTGCGACAGGTAGTGATTCCATCGATAGACAAAAACCCGTGCTGCGGAACACACGTTACAAATCTGTCACATTTGTTGTGTGTAAAGTTGGGGCTGCATGAAAACGTGAGAGCTGGAAACATCAAAGTTCCGTTTTATGTAGGCGGCCGGGTGATCAAGGCGTTGGACTTTGCAATAGTAAACGAGAAAAAGCTGAGCACGCTGCTGTCCGAGGCGCCCGAGAGACATGTGGATGCTGTGACCAGGCTGGGCCAGCAGCAGAAGGAAATGAACAGAACCATCAAAAACATGATCAAGGAATTTGCCCTTAGCTCAGCCCAGCAGGTAATCGAATCTCTAAATCAGGGCAAAAAAGTCGTTTCTCTCCACTACGAAAACGGAAATTTGGACTATGTTTTCCTCATTGCCGGTGTTGTTGGCCCTGCTATCCAGAAAATCAAAGCCGCATCCCCAACTCCCTCCGACCACATTTCTCGTGCCCTTGTTGTCAGTGCCGGCTCTTCCAAGTCTGGTGGCCCAATAATGGTTGTTGGCGACGATGACCTGGTCAAGGCCTGCTCTGACTTGGTCTTGCTCTCTATTGATGGCGTCAAGGGTGGTGGTAAAGGTTCCCGCTGGCAAGGCAAGTCCTCCCACTGGAAAGGCCTCGATTCTCTCCACAAATCTCTCCAGTCTTTATAGTTTTTATTACCCAATTTGCTTTCCACTTTTTTTTATTTCCAGTTAACATTTCATTTATCTCCTTTTTTTATTTTCCTACTTTTTTATTTGCCTTTTACCATTTACTCCAATTCAAATCTCCGGACTAAAATGTCCAATCACCCCGCATTAAACCAAATCGATCACATCAAACCAATCTGTTTTGTTGCCCTTTTTCATTATCCCTCAAATCGCTTGTTTACTTTCCGCCATTTCTATTTCTTTTCAGCCAAAGACAATTCTTTATTTACCATTGTTTTTTTAAATTCCAATCTTCACTCGTTTTTTTTCATTTTATTCTACTATCTTCTCAATTGTGCTCGTGCAAATCTAATCGATCCTTGGTTTTTTTTAATAATTTTTTTTTGTAATTTTTACCATATTTGCTTTGCTTTGCTTTGCTATAGACTTAATTAGTCAGCTAGTTCATACTCCACCACTAGGTAAGTGTTATTTTTATATCATTTGCGTTTTTTTATTTTATTTTATTTTTAAAAAAATAGTCCTGTTAATGTTAAATCTTGAATCAAAGAAAAGTTCTCTTTTATTTTTCTTTGCTTTAGCTTTTATTGACCTGGTTCTGATAATCAAAATTATCTCTAGTTAATAAACATATCCCCACAGAATTTCTGATTCAATTATCTTCATTTATAGTAATTAGATCAGGCAGAAACCAATTCAAAAATAAGCACGATTTTAGTCTAATTTAGGAGACAAACAAACAAACAAACATCAAATGTTTTCAGCAATCAGAAACTCTGTCCCAAAAACCTACCGCGCGGTCCCTCTCGCAAATGCCCTCAGATATCAAATGCGCTACGGTAAGCCTTCATTTACTTTAAATCTTTAGCCCGTTGCAAAATAAAAATAGTCGAATAGCGAGAAATTAAGAAACAACCAACCGCAGAGTTCGTTTCTTAATCGCCCTACTATACATTCTCATTTCTTTCATTCATGTTTGTGATCGTTGAGGGTGCTGTACACATGGACTACGAATCTGAATCCAATTTAAACACGAAGGATTCAAAATAAACGGGTTTGCCTCTTTATACACAAACATCACCGTTTATTCGACTTGAATATTTGCTAGTCGAATTTATTGTAATGCAACGCTTTTTCTCTTTTCTTTTCCTTCTTTCTCAATCCATTGCGTATATACAAAACAGTAGTAAAGCAGAACAAGTTTTGTTCCGTTTAGAACCTGTTGTACTTGCTTCACCTTGAGTTTTTTTTTTACACTCTTGATGAGGAGTCGCAATTCTCTAGTTGATCTAGTGGTGATATGGTTCGTAGTTGATACAACATACTTTTTGTATTAACCGCAGAGTCATAACGGACAACTCTATTCCTCTATATCACAGGGATGTTTAGCATTGAAGCGTGGTGTAATAAGGTGTAGTATGGCATATTTTTCCTGTTTAACTTTACTCGATATTTTCTCTTTTTTAACCGAAACGAGCACCTAGGAGTAAATAAGAATTTAGGCCAAGGCTAACAGTGTTTTTTTGACTGTACGCCCAGTGGATTGGTTCTGCTACTTTTTTCTATTTGGTGTACATTGGTTTTTCGATACGCTAAACAGAGAATATCGCTTTAAACGGATGTACACTTGTCATTTTACATTTATTGTACACCTCAGCCCAGCTTTTGCCCAACAAAGAGTAATAAGAGTGCGGTTTTCTTTGGTTTAAAGTTAATTGAAGAGAGATGACTGGCCATTTACCCCCGTTTGATTTGGCCGATCGATTCTTTTCTTGTTTTGCATTTGGAGATTTTGTGGGAACATTTTGGATAAATATATTACTTTTTTTTTCTATCTGAAAAGTATTGCAAAAGTTGCTATAAGTCCTCAAAATTCTCACCAAACAGTCTAAAATGCACAGCTCGTAATCTCGGCGATTTATAAGGCATTGGATGGCATGTTGAAGAAGTAAACTGTTTAGTAAAAAGGAACAAATTTCTCCGCTTTTTAATTTATAAAATGAGATTGCTTTTTATTTTATTGCGAGAAAACAAGATCGGTTTTTTTTTGCTTGAAACCTGTAATTGTAGTTTCATAGCACTTATCTTGCTTCTAATCGCTTGAAAATATACACAGAGATAAGCTTGTTGCGAAATGCAGTTCACGAAGCTTTTATTGGGTGTGGGCTCGGTAGAGTTGCTTTAATTTGCTGGCAACAAATGGTTGAGAAAACATATTTATTAGCCATTTATTCAAATGCGGTTAGATTACCCGCATTAAAACATTTTGGAATAAGAAAAAAAAAGTGTTTTTGACAGAGTGGATGCCGCTTACTCCCAGCAATTTTAAACTCAAACTATTGCTGCAGAGATAGTTCCAACTTGTTTGAAAAAAAAGGGAATTTATTGCTAAAAAAGAGCTGGTTGGGTGGGTAAAGGTTAAAAGAAATGAAAAGAAAGAAGTAGCTGGAGTTGCTCAAGTTCACTGGATTTAGAAATTTAGTTTAGCAAAGATAAAAAAAAAAGGGGGGTATGTTTTTATTGGCTGCATCAACAGTAACTAAAAAACGAGGCTAATTGCAATATTAAAAAAATAAGATTGGATTTGTTGATTTAATGTGCAGCAAATAAAACACACGCTTGTAATTGGCACAACCCGACTTGCTCAAATGTTTATTTATTGAGCAAATGTGGTTTTAGGCACTATAAATTGCAAAATAAAAAAAATAAAATAGGCGATAAAATCAACTAGAATAATTATTTCATCGCAAATTCATAAAAGAACAGATACTTGCTATAATGTTAGATTGCGTTTTTAATCTTGAAAAAAAAAAGGTTTTAGTAACAGCAAAAAAAATAAATTCAAATGTCAAATTCGAATAAGGGCAGGGGAGTAAACTGATAAGAGCAAAATTATCGGGTTTTATTGGTTTGTCAACGGGGCTGTTGAGTAATGGAGTTGGATAAATTGTACAAAAAAAATTTTTTTATTCAGCGAACTTTTTGTCATGAATAATGTTTTGCATCTGGCTAAATGTGGTATTGAGATTGATGGGATAGATAGGCAGAAATGTGCTTTAGAAAGCCTTATATGACGGCATTAATCCAGTCATAGTAAAAGGGAGTACTAGAAACAAATTGTGGATATAACGTAAAGTCATCAAAACAATCAAAACAACCAAAACTGGTCAAAACGCATTTCTACTCCAAGATGGTGTTTTGTGTTTGATATGTTTCAAATTTGCTAATTGTAATTGCGCTTATTAAGCAAATATCAACAGCATGCTGACATTTAAACGCAAATATAGTGCGAGTATTGTATATATTTTTATAAAGTAAACCAACCAAAGCTTGGGGGTGGGCAGAAACATTGACATTGCAGCCAAAAACCAACTTTGCCCGTTGAATATGGATTAAAGGAGGTGGTGTAGATGTAATGAACAAACAGTATTTTTAAAAAAAACAACAACAAAAAAAGAGTTGGATTAGTGTTGGGAGACGTTTGGGCTTGCTGTATTGTGGTTGCGAGACAGGGACTGGGAAGATATATAAAAGATAGAGATAGTGGGTAGAGAGCCCGGACTTTGGATCAACTAGATAGATTCAAGTACAGATATATATATTTTAGTGACGATGAAAAGGCCAATAATCGCAATAGCAATTGCCGAAATAGCAATATAATGGTGGCTCTAGCGTGATTGGAAAGAAAGAGGAATAAAACATTTAGTTTATTCGAAATTATAGGATTGAGGTTGAGTTTCAAACAACTAATTGGGGTAAAGAGAAAAGGGCCAATTTATATTACAATGTACAAATTGTATTTTGCTAAAAAAAAATAAAAGGAGAAAAAAATGGAGAATGATGCGAATGAAGCTGGTTTGGCTTATTTAGGTTATTCGATTTATTTAGCTTATTTAGCCCAAAGCAATAATGTGAGAAAGACTAAAAAGTAGAGTGTAAATTAAAAACAAATAAATGAGCAAATCAAAAGGCCACGCTTAAAAGTGGCGAGAAGATAAAGGAGAAATGTTAAATAAAAAGAAAGAAAAAAAAACAAAACGAAATTAGGCAATAAAAAGAAAATACAAGAGCGAAAGCAAATATATAGGGGAGGAGGGAGAAAAAAAGTATATAAGAAAAGGTTATAGGGACCGAGCTTAATTTGTTTTTCTCGCAATATTGCTTTATTATTTTTATTAATTGAAATATTCAAGACTATCACCAGCTTGAACGTACAAACAGCCAGAAAAAGAAGAAGAAGAAACCCCACCTTCTTCCACTCCTCACCAAACAAAATAAATTGTGAAAGCTATAAACTTTAAATGTAAGTTTCACAAATAACAATAACAATAACAGTAATGATAACGGTAATAATAACGGTACCGCAAACAGTAACAACAAAGCCAGCAATAAATTAAATGGATTTGGTGGGCTGGTTGAAAAATAAGAAGGAAAGGAATAGGATTAGAGGCATGATATTTGCCGTATATAAAGAAAAAGAAAAAGAAAAAGAAAAATGGGGGGTAATATAAAGAAAGAAAAGAAAAGAAGGGCTGTCATAAAGCTCTGGATAAATTACTAGATTTAGGGATTCAAGTTGAAGAGTATTTTCAAGACTTGGTGTATATTGATATGGGGGAATATATGAAGCAAACCTTATAAACATCTAAAGCATAGTTTGTGAGCAAAAGATAATTAGAGAGAAAGAAAGACAAAAAAAGTGGATATGGACAAGACTAGAACGTAACATTATACTGTGTATGTAAATGTAAATAAATATAGTAGCGACAATGCAAAAGATCAAGGTCACCCAGCCAGTAGTAGATCTCGATGGAGATGAGATGACACGTATTATCTGGAAAAAGATCAAGGACAATGTTAGTAGACAAGAAAATAGGAATAAAATACAATAGTAGTCTTGTGAATATGTAAAATAAAAAATAAAAAGTGAATAGTGGTGGGAAAGAGAGGGTGGTAGTTTAATGTTAAACAAATCAAAAAAAATTAAATGTATTTTTGTAGCTTATTTTGCCATTCCTTGATATTGACATCAAGTACTATGATCTTGGAATTGAGAACAGAGACATGGTAAGTAGAGTATAGTAGTAATAGTAGTAATAGTAGTAATAGTAGTAATAGTAGTAATAGTAGTAATAGTAGTAATAGTAGTAATAGTAGTAATTAACATGTGTAATATAGACTAATGATCAAGTTACTATTGATGCAGCAAATGCAATCAAAAAGTACAATGTTGGAATCAAGTGTGCAACAATCACACCGGATGAGGCAAGAGTTGAGGAGTTCAAGTTGAAGAAAATGTGGAAGTCGCCAAACGGAACAATCAGAAACATTTTGAACGGAACGATTTTCAGAGAGCCAATTATTATAGACAGCGTTCCTCACATCGTGCCAGGATGGAAGAAGCCAATCATCATTGGACGTCACGCATTTGGAGACCAATACAAAGCAACAGATTTTGTTGTAGACAGAGCCGGAAAGTTCGAGATTCTGTTTACGCCTGAGGATGGAAGCGCACCAACCAGAACTGTGGTGTGTGACTTTACAGGTCCAGGAGTAGGAATGGGAATGTACAACATTGACGAATCTATAATTGGATTTGCCCACAGCTGCTTCAAGCTTGCCATCAGCCGCAAAATGCCGCTTTACCTGTCCACCAAAAACACCATCCTCAAAAAGTACGACGGCCGCTTCAAAGACATTTTTGCCGAAGTCTACACCCAGTACAAACAGCAGTTTGACAGCCTTGACATCTGGTATGAACATCGTCTTATTGACGACATTGTGGCCCAGTGCCTCAAGTCCGACGGCGGCTTTGTTTGGGCCTGCAAGAACTACGACGGTGACGTCCAGTCCGACACTGTAGCCCAGGGCTTCGGCTCATTGGGCATGATGTCATCCGTCCTCTACTGCCCAGACGGCAAGACCGTCGAGTCTGAGGCTGCCCACGGAACCGTAACCCGCCATTACAGAGAGTTCCAGAAAGGCAACCCTACCTCCACCAATCCAATTGCCTCCATCTTCGCCTGGTCACGTGGATTGTCTCATCGCGCCACCCTTGACAGCAACACTGCCCTCCAGCAGTTTGCCTCCAATTTGGAGAAGGCCTGTGTCGATGCTGTCCAGCGTGACTCCATTATGACCAAGGATCTTGCTTTAAGCATCTACGGCTCCAAAATGGACCAATCTCATTATGTCAACACTGACCAATATATCGACCACGTTGCCAAGCTATTGAACGAATCGTACAAGGCTAAGTCCAACCTCTAAGTATTTATACATATTTTACTCTTTTCTTTTTTTACTTTTCTTTCTTTTTTCTTTCTTACTTTCTTTTATTTTTCCTTTTCCTTTTTTAATTTTTTTTTTTGAAAAGAAGAGGGGAGGGGGTGTGAAGAGGATGTTGGAAAAGTTTGAAAATATAATACTATAAAGAAATTGGTTTTGTGAAATGTCATTTTTGGTTATATTATGCCACTTGTTGTGACAACCCATTTATTATTTCTCCAGTTATTTCCCTCACTAATTACTCTTTCCTATTTCCGTGCATCTTTCTGATTCCAACTTTGCCACTTGACAACTTTAAAGTCTCATCAGAAACACACTCGTTCTCTTTCAGCCAGTCACTTTGTTGTCGAAAGTTGAACACTGCCATTAAACCGCACAAGTAAATAAAATTAATGAATAAGTACATAAAACTTCAACAAAAGTGCGAAATGTAAATCTGGCTCTACAGAAATAAGTAAACAGTACTGATGTCAAATAGATATACAATTAAGATGTCTTTTAGTTTGGCAGCTGACTAAACTTTTGTTTCATCTCTAAAGCAAATTTACGTTTTTTATTTATAGAACTTTTATTGCATATTATTGCCTGGTAACTATTATTATTATTGACACGGCTTTTTTGACCAACAACATCTACAAATGCGGCTCTTGTCATGGCTGGATATCGAATTTCCATCATTATTGCTCATATCTTTCAAAGCCTACTATCACGCTGAAGGCTTTGCAGCCAAAATATCATATCACCCGAGCTTACTATTGCTGAGGGGGGGGGGGGGGGGGGGGGG
>LUVW01000005.1:17367-70234 GCA_001661515.1 Capniomyces stellatus
GGGGGGGGGGGGGGGGGGAGGGTGAGAGTTTAACAATGTTACAGTTTTATAACCATGGTATTGTGTTCTTTTTCTTTTTTGTCTTTCAATGTCTTTTTTCTTTCACTATCGATGTTTTACTATTACACGTATTTGTTCAAGCCTCGTTTAATTACCATTTTTCAAAGATGGCATATATTTCTAAAATGTTATCTTTGTCAATCAGTTCTTGGCCAAATCAAAAAAAAAAAAATCAATCCAATTTAATTACTTGGTTATAACACCCTGCACTAGTTGGAGAGCATGAAAGAATGAAAGCTACTTTTTTATCGCTGAAACTCTTCAATACTTTCGAGTTCTAATCATTATACGTAACCGATTAATTATAGTGTATCCAAACATACAGCGGGATGCTCCTTTTTTTTTTTTACCAACGGAATGATAGATGGCCAGTCCGTATGATTATCATCATTTCTAGCTGTGTGTTTTGGCTTTGAGCACAAGAACTATCTGGGAATTTTGGCTGAATTATCGCCAATTTTGTCAGTGTGAAATTGTTTGTCGATTTTATCATTTGTGCCTTCGATTAGAACTTGAAGTTCGTTATGACGTTGAGTTTATATAAATTGAGTTTATTATTTGCAATTTAAAAAAAAAACACAAAAAAAAGTTTAAATTTCAAGCTCCGAGTTCAATACTGGAGAGCTTGCAAAAAATAATAATAGTGTCCATGCTATTGGAAATTCGCATTACCGCCATTACCAACTTTGTTGTTTCTTTTTAGTTTAGTCTAGACACTTTAGTTCTATTAATACCCTTTACTATTTTTCTTTCTTTGCTCTAGTCTTTTAAAAACAAAAACAGGAATAACAGTAGCAGTATAAATAAAAACAAAGCAAATGTCAGCTAGAGCACAAGGTATAGCCTTATGTTTCATGCTGCTAGCTAATACTTGGTATAAAATCTGCCATTCATCGATGCTACGACTTGTCAATGGCTGTTTTTTGTTTATTAGAAAGATGCGAATAGCCATTAGGTTATAAAAATAGATTCTGTGCAAGAGCCTTGTGAGTTGAATCACATTTATTAAAGCACCGAATGTCAAGTAATATACTAGATCTTCGGTTAAAAAATATACACCCAAAAAGCCTCACTTCATCTAGTTTTAGACCAAGCCCAAAACCATGAATTAATATTAAATGCATGTCACACACTTTGCTACTCGTATTATTAAAAACATAAAAGTTGTGTATTATGATTTGAATAAATTGACGACTTTCTTTTCTCAAGAAAAGGGGTTGTGAAATAGTTATTCTTAACATCAATAAAAAAAAGTGTTGTGATTGAAATAAAGTCAAGCAAAGAGAAAAGAAAAACAGAAAGAAACTCTAATTTTATCTAAATCGAGGCATTTGCGAGATGATAAAAGCAAATCAGTGATATTAATAAAGCAATGTTTTTATAAACAAAAATAAAAAGCAGCCAATATTATCAATAAAGTAAAAAGGGATAAATGCGAAAAATAAGAGGAAGCTATACCAGTAGCAAATGATGTGTTAAAAAAGCAAGGTCCAAAAAAAAATAAGACTGGAGGAAAAGGATGATTAAATCTATAAACCCACAAACACCAATATCCTTTAGACAATCAATTAAAAGTGAATGAAAAGTGGTAAGAAGTAAATGAAGTTTAATTAAAAATATTTCCAACATGAATTAAAAGCACCGACTTTTTTTTTTTTTTTTTTTAATTAAAAAAAAAAAANAAAAAAAAAAAAAAAATTTTTTTTTTTTTTTTTTTAATTGAAATAAAAGCATCGACATTTGACACAGACAATCAAAACCTAAAATCATTTTCTCACTACTTTTGAAAAGCAAAAAAAAAACAAAACTTAATTCGGCACTAATTAGCGTTTGAAGCTCTGTAAATAAGCTTGGAGATATATTTTATAACCATATATTAGAGTTTTGACACCCCTCACTATCGCTAGTACCAACAGAGGCGGCAAGCTTACAAGTTATAGGTTTTTCTAAAAGGAAAATAATGAAAGAGATTGTTGCAACTATGCGAGAAAACAGCAATCAATAGCCAAGTTGGAAAAAAATAAAAGAAAAAGGAGGAAGAAAAAAAAAGTACGGATATAGTTAAAATACAGAAAAACCAGTAAGGCGCGGAAAAGTAATAAACAAGTAATAGTTTTAATCATCCATTGTCATTATATCAGCGTGGATATATGAGCATTGAGATCTAGTCACTTTAAAAGCCGACTGTTAATTTGAACATATAGTATATTTAATATTGTTGGCATACTTGACACATTTGTCGCATTCAAGACACAAACGCACACATACACAACCAGAGCATAAGGCAAAGCATATAAACGTAGCAATATTGACAGCGATACACGTCGACCAATAACCAATAGTCAATACATAAATACAGAAAACAAGAGTCAAAAGAAACAAGGGTCAAAAGAAACAAGGGCCAAAAAAAAAACAAGGGTCAAAACATTAAAAGAGCTAAAAGGGCAGGCAGAGTCAAATAGGACTATTTACCAAATAATGTATCACCCATTCTTCCACATATTTCCAAACAAGTACAAAAACTCGTTTCAGTATTTGAGCGACCATGGCCAAATTGAGGCTAAAAACAGTCCCAATGGGGTAGGTGTACACGGAAGCGATGTATGTGTTGGGGGCAAGAGCAGCAAAAGTATATCATATAGAGTTGATCCAGACAGTGGGTCTTCCATGGAGTTTGGAATGTACTCTGAATCAGCGATACACCTAGGACTATTAAAGCATATATCAGCTCATAAGAGGTACTTTGACTTGGATTGCGATGCCCCGGATAACAGTAAAAGCAATAGCGGCAAATTTGCAGGAATTCATTCGCTGAGCAAAGACCAAAAAGTGAGCACAGCCAAACCTGTGGTTGATAAAAAGGTCAAAAAAGTCACGTTTGGAAATGTACTATATATCGACCAAGTACATGAACAGGAGCAAAAACAAAAACAAGAACGAGATCTGGAGCTAAGGTTGAAGTTAGCAATGGAATTAGAAATAGGACCAAGCGATGGCTCAACCACATTTACATCAGATGGATGTTACTCGGACTACGAACCGGCTGAGAACAGAGTAGAGGAGATGCAGAGGCTAGACGGGGAGACGTGGATGCCGATATCAAACAATTGCCTAGATTTATTTGTTTCCCTGCTGGATGAGCTGTTTAGGGGGGCAAAAGACAACAGTAGCCTGCACAACAAGGATGTGGTGCATAGAAACATCTTGGGGAGGGTCAGGTCATCAATAGAGGTTGTGGTTGACTGTTTGGAGGTTGACAGTAACATAGGAATATTCACCGCCATATACCTGGAAAGACTAATAAAGCTGCCATCCAAACCCAAAACCTACTCTGGATTTGGAATATACAAAACCTTTCTTGGTTGTTTGATAATAGCCATCAAAATCTCAACTATACACGCATACAATGCCAGCGAAAACACCATCAAAAACGTATGCAAAGCAAGCGAAAATATCTACTCTGCCCAAGTTCTTGCCAGAGCCGAACGTGACATAATGACCATCCTGAACTACAACATATGGGTCAGTGCTGACCAAATGTGCAAGTTTTCAACCGACTATTCAGATTCCTTTTCTGACATTTTTGGCTCCCATGAACAATTCATACTTAGAAATCCAAGACGCTACAGCTCTTGACACTTCTCCCCTCCCCTCCTCCTTGACTGTAATTTTATCTGTTTACACACACAAACACACACCACCTATTATATTTATATAATAGGCCTTATTGTAACATTTTAACCTAAATTTTTATCGGTAGATTCTTGATTTATTTATTCGTTTTTCATTCTTGATTTAGAACCTTATGTATGTCTATATTTACTACTAATATAAAAGCAAAAGATAAAACGCTGCAGAGTTCAACACTACGCATAACCCCCAAAAATAGTTGTGCTCGAGTAAAAGCCTCAATATGGTTCTGCAAAGTAGTGTCATTTTAAAGATATGTTTCTTGTCTAAACAAGCCGCCAAGAGTCAAGAAATAAATGTCTTGTTTATAATTTATATCATCTGTGTTTAAGTTTTGTATTATTGTTTAATTTCAAGAATTTTGTTGATCATTTGCACTACAAGGCACTGTGGTTACCAAATTTACAAATCCCTGCTCATTGCACACCGAGTTTAAATTGCATTTATAAGAACCAAGTTTAGATTTCTAAAATGTGTTTCCAGCAAAACACTTGTTTACACTTTTCCCCTCCCCCCTAAAAACACCCAGTTTCATGTTTGCATAACCGTCACGCTTGGTTTCATCAGGTTGCTCTGATTATGTTTTTTTTTAATCCATGATATCTTTTGTATCAAAAAAAAAACAATGCCGCTGTTAATTACTCGAAGTTTCAGCGAGTAGGTTGTACATTGGCGAATTCAGACAGCTAGAATAAGATCATGTGAGTTATACATAGGGATAAATAATGGCACAAGTCGGAGGAACTGAAGACTTTTGGATGCGACTGGTAGTGTTTTTGTTTTTGACACAGATTTATCTGTAGGTAGTGTATAGCTAGTTAAGAATGGTGAAGTTTAAAAGTAGAATCTCCTGACTGTAATACGAAATGTAAAACATTCAAACAAGCAAAAGCAAAAGCAAAATTAGAGATAGGTAGTAGTTGGTTGGTTTAGTAGTGTTTAAAATAAAATCGGTGGAATAAAAAAAAATGGTGGAATAAAGAAAATTGGTTGAATTAGATTAGTGGACAAAAGGCTTAAAATAGCAAGTAGATGTGTAATAGAAAAGAATCCAAGTACCTTTAGCTCTTAAAATGTACAAATTGAGTCAAACTGGACTGGGCAATAGATCTTTAAAGCTTAATTTTGCGAGAATATTGCAGAAATTGTAATTAAAAACGCACAGAACTAATAATCAATAATAATACGACAGAAATAGTCACAATTGGAAAAAAAAAGAAAAAAGAAAAAAGAAAAAAAAGCACAAAATAGCAGAAAAGGCATAGTTTGGTAAAAGGCAAAATCTTTTTGGGATCAGTTGAGTTTATTATTGTGGCAAATCAAAATGCGCGTAGCTTTGTTTATTTGGGTATATTTTTATTGATATCTTAATGAAAGTAAAGCCATTGGATCATTTTGGTACTTTGGCTTTGCTTTGAGGTTTAATTCGGCTTTTGCAATTTTCTAATGTTGTTTTTGAGATCTTTCTCTGCTATTTTTACTTGTAAAAAAAACAAAAACAGCGAGTATTAGACTACACGGAGACAAAGCAATAGTAACATTGAAAAAGCTTGGTTTTGGCAGTTGGAAAACAAAAAACAACAACATTTATATCAAGGGTAGACGGGGTGAGGGGGGTATTTTTAGTTTCTAGAATATGCCAATACAGTTGGGCTAAACTCACAAACAATTTAATAAAGGAGCTTTACTAATTTGTATGTTTATTGTTTTGAGCACAGAATTTGGTAAAGACAGGGCATTAAAAGCATCCGATTACCACCAGTAAACAAGAAAGGAAGCGATCTATATTTCGATAGTTCATTTCAGTTTTGATGATTGTGGGTAGTTATAGGTAGCTTCACAACAAGACAATACGTGGTCGCCGAATAGCTATTGAACCTACGGCGCGTAATTTGTATATGGTAGACAATGAAGACAAAATTAAACACGAATCGAAAGATATGAATATATATTCCGCAGTAAAAAAGGATAGTCTAGAAACCAAAGTAGATCGCAAAGAAACAATAAGACCGAGACCGATGAATGAACATATCGAGTTTAAAAGCGCTGAAAGTGATTTCAAAAAAGAATACCGAATTCAAGCAAATGTCTTGGCTGAAAGAGATAGTTCCAGGGCAGACAGACTTTCGAGTGGAAAAAAAAGTAAAATAGAAAATCTTGGAGGAACAGAGTATCCTGATTCTGAGAAGATTTCCAAAAGTGTTTTTGAAGGCAAAGTTGGTTCAGAAATGGTAAGAATGTAAAAAAGAAAAAGAAAAAGTCAAGGTTTAACACAATATCACTTTTTGAAGTTGTTAAATATGTATGTGTGTGGGTGATATTGTTGAAAAGGCTCGGTGGTTGGCTTTAATGTTGATTGTGCACAGTTAAAAATGTATGCAATCAAGAGGCTTGTGGGTTAATACCTATGGATACTTGAAATGTGATAGGAACAGGATAGTGACGATGAAGAAGAGGATCTGTATGCGTTTTTGGAGAAAGGGGACTTTAGATACTTTGAAAAAAAGAGAGAGATAGATCAGAGCAATGCATTATACGTTGAGCCAAAGAAGGCAACGCTGTTGAAAAGCAGCGGTACGCCGCGAGATGAAGGTAATGCGTGGAGGAGGAGACACGGTTTCCAATGGCCAGTCGATGTATTCTTGATTGTGCAATGGGCAGTGTGTATACACATGGCAACAATGGCCGAGTTGTTTTTTATAAAGTTGGTGCCTGATTTAAGTGAGTATGGAGGGGTTAGTGGCGATTTAGGCGGCGATTTGATGGTTCATAAGGGGATTTACGGGTTTATACAGAACATGAATGTGTATCTATTTATTCCAATGATGGTGTTGGCGTTGCTTAGCAACTTTATAGTTTCAATAATAGAAACCACGGACCCATTGGTTCTGAACCAAGAGAAGTTTGTGAGCAGAAATCTAAACTATCAGTCGAGATTTGGGGTTCCTGTGGTAATGGCGATAAACCAGTGCTGTCAGATCTGCAACATCAATGTGGATGTAACAACCAGGCACTGCAAAAGATGCAACAAGTGTGTGGTTGGATTTGACCACCATTGCAAGTGGCTGAACTGCTGCATTGGAAAATCAAACTATACAATGTTTATGTGTCTGTTGGCCTCCGCGGGTCTCGCGCTGTTCTTTGGGCTGTGTTTAATTGTGCCAATTGTTTATTTATCCGAAAAAAAAGACCCAAACCTTTACCTTAACTTCAATAGTCTCTGGCCAGTGCAACTGCTCCTGAAAAACAGCCAAAGTAGCAGGGTTTTTGAATCCACATTTTTTGTGGTGTTGTCGGTAGTTGGCTCGATTTATACAATAGCAGCAGCCATATCGTTGCTTGTGATGGTACACATGCTGTTTTTGTTTATCTACTTGAGCTGCTCTGGAATGACTATGGTTGAGTATCAGACAGGTTCCACACCAGCATACAAACGGCTAAACAGGAGCAATGCGACGTATAGCGACAAGGGCGGACACAGTATCAGACTGTTGCTATTGAAAGCGTACTCTGGTCTTGGAGATTTAAATGTCAAGGCGGTGCTCTCAAAGGGGTACTTGCTCTGCAAATCTCAAACCAGAAGACTTCTGCCAAACAACAGATACACTAGGGTATCTTTATTTTCCCCCAGGTCATTGCCACGATAACCAAAGCCCACAAAACGCACTGGTGGCGGATAGCCATATAGGCACCACCCTATTTCATTTTCATTAGAGTTTTTTTATACCATAAGCACAATAGAACAGCCGCTAAAATCTTTTCAAATAATATTTTTATTTTTCATTTAATCCAAACCAACTAGTATATGAATGTGTTTTTTGTTTTTATTTTTAAACATGTAGCTGGATCTGGTTGTAAGTAAATTATGTATATTTTGTTCATATTAGTTGTACGATTTATTTGAAAAGTAGTAATATCTTGGAAATTTTGAACCAGGGAGTAATGTGAATGTGTATGGCTAGCATTACTTTATCACTTTAAGCTTGCGACCAACGCTAATGAACGCATCAACCACGGTGTCAATCTGTTCAATAGTATGAGCTGCAGATAGTTGGACTCTAATTCTAGCCTCTCCCTTTGGGACTACAGGGAAGGAGAATCCAATAACGTAAACACCCAGAGCCAGCATTTCTTCAGCAAACAGCGAGGCTAGTTTAGCGTCGCCAAGCATAACCGGAGAGATTGCGTGATCAGCACCGCCAATAGTGAAGCCAGCACTTACCATTTTGGACCTGAAATGGTGGGTGTTTCGTTTGAGTCTGTTTAGCAAAACAGAGCCGGTTTTAGGATCCATCAGCAAGTCAAATGCGGCAGCAGCTCCACCAACAACAGAAGGGGCAAGAGTGTTTGAGAACAAGTATGGGCGGGACTTGTTGCGCAATAAGTCGATTGAGGACTTGTCGCCAACAGTGTAGCCACCAGATGCACCACCTAAAGCCTTTCCAAGAGTAGAGTTTACAAAGTGGACTCTGTCCATGACACCAAACATCTCACCAGATCCCTTACCGGTCTCCCCAATAACACCGGTAGCATGGCAATCGTCAACAAAAACAAGGCAGTTGTGTTTGTCAGCCAAATCGCAGATTTTGTCGAGTTTGGCTATTTTCCCGTCCATTGAAAAGACTCCGTCAGTAACAATCATGATGACGCCATTGGTAGGAGATATCGCCTTTTTGGCTTGGATAATCTGTAGCTCCAAGTCAGCAATGTCGCTGTTTTTGTACCTAAACTTGTTGGCTTTGCAGAGGCGGATTCCGTCAATGATGCTGGCGTGGTTGAGCGAATCGCTGATAACAGCATCGTCCTTTGTTAGCAGGGCTTCAAAAATCCCAGTGTTAGCGTCAAAGCAGGATGAATAAAGGATACAGTCGTCTTTGCCATAAAACTTTGAAATGGTGTTTTCAAGTTTTTTGTGGATGCTTTGAGTTCCACAAATAAACCTAACAGAACTTAGCCCATTACCAAAGCGTCTGGTGTATTCAATTGCCTTTTCAACCACCCTTTCATCGTTTGCAAGCCCCAGGTAGTTGTTTGCACACATGTTCAAAACCTGTCTTTCCTTGTTATTCTCAATTACCGTTATTAGTGCTGACTGTGAACTTCCAATAACGCGCTCCTTTTTATGCGTTCCCGAGTCTTTCATTGCCAAAAGATCTCGTTCGATTCTTGTCAAGTAGTTGGAAGGCAGAGATTGCTTAAAGCTTCCTGAGCTGGTGGCGAACGACCTTGCAAGCAAAGCATTGAGGACCGGTTTGGTACTTGGTACCAGTGATTTTGAAGATCTCGATATCATTTTATGTATTAAGTCGAGTTTATGTATTAAGTCGAATTTAATAAATAAATTCGAGTTTATAAAAGATTTTTACTTTTGGAGGTGTGTATAGTTTCAATTATTTTGTTACAAAGGTCTTTTTTTTTTTTTTAAAAAAAAAAAAGAGGAAAAAAGTGATGCATTTAAGATTAAAATAAGGAAAATAAACAAAAATAGTAAAGTATTAAAAATTGTTAGTGGAATTGGTATGTTTTCTTACTCAAAACCGCATTTCAAGAGCCGCGACAAAAAAAGGTCAAGTGAATCAAGTTAATGTGTTCCTACAATTTTGAAATTGATCTCGATTCTTATTTTTTTAACTTGGAATATATATATTTTTTGGTTTGAGTAATTTTTTTTACTGGTTGATTGGGGAACAGACAAATTTACATAATTATGCAGAGTTTTTGTTCAATTGAAAGGCGAGGTGTGAGATTGTTTGGATATAAACATTGAAGGTAAAAAATAAAGGGTTTGAAGCTCAATTAAAGCTTGCGAATATTTGAACTCTGTTGTTTTGGATCTGATTTGACCTGACCAGGTAGTATATTATTATTGTATTAATCGATCCGAAATACCAAACATAGTAAAGAAGCAAAGAAACAAACCAGAATTTAAAGCGGAGTTGGAGTGTGTTGACCAGACCAAGATGTTTGTCAGTGCAAGCACTTAACAACAGCAAAATCAGGGCAAGGCTTTGAAAGGTTTAGACTTTGGCAAATTACCCATACAATTGATAAGAAAGCGAAGCAGAGTCTTAAAAAGATAGTTGGTGCGAGTGTGCTGATCGTAAGAGGTGGATCAGTATGCGATAGTGTCATTGTAGGCATGGCTGATAGCGGTGAAGGGTCATTTTTAATGGCAAAAAAAAAATGAAATTGTAAAGTAGAAAAGGGTTGCTGGAGGAAAATGCGGGGTTCTAAGACTAGGAAATGATGGGAAAAAAATAATTCCTTTGCAAGATATTTGTTTTCGGCGGTGATTCTTTAGGAAATCAAAGACGATTGATAGTAAAAAAAAAGAAAAAGAAAAAGCAAAGGAAAATAATAGAAAAGCGAAATGTGTAAAGAAAAAGCTCGTGTAACAATGGTGGCTAAATGCAAATCAAGAATAAAAAAAAAATCAATAAAGAGTAAACGAGGTTATAGGCGATTAAAGCTAATCAGAATTTGCTATCTGTTATTGGCAAATAGTAGGCCGAGAAAATAAAAAAGTTAGAGGTAAATCGATTTTAAAAGAAATGTTAGGTAATATACAAAGTAGGGGGATAAATATATTTAATGTTGAATATTTGTGTTTTTTAGAAACAAGTTGGCAAACTCCGAGCTAAAGGCTTTTTCTTTCTTGTCCAAGATTAGTTATTAAGAAAAAACCAAAAAAAGGAAATCAGATTATTATTATAGTTTATTTTTGCTTGAGAATTTAAAAATAAAAGCAAAGAGGAACAAAGGCAAGAGAGTAAATAAGAAGAGTTTGAGTAGAGAATAATGGAATACAAAGAGAGCAAAAACAAGGAGATTGGGGCAGGAGGGAAGGGGGATAGCGGTTCAAGTAAACAAGACACGTTGACAGTACAGTCGGTGTATATAAGAAGAGGGAGAAACGGCAAAGAGTTAGAGGACTTTGATGTGATGAAAAGGCCAAGCGGATTTGAAACACCATTTAGTGTGGAGGGGAGCGGGAGGAGTAGTCCGGAGGAGGAAAGCTATGTTGAGGCGGTTGAGGAGGAAGAAGAGGAAGAGGAGGAGCGGGGGCAGGTAAAAGAGGTAAAGAAGACAAAAAGCAGCCTTGGGGAAATGGGAGGAGAGGAGGGGGTTGAAGGACAAGTAGAGGAGGAAAAGGGGGACGGAATAGAGGGATTTGTGGGGATGCGGAAGACAAAAAGCAATATTAGCAAGGACGTGGTTATGGATGAGGGGTTACTGAACAAGAAGATTATGGCGCTGAAGCTAAGCAAAGAGAGGGAGGAGGAGGAGCTTGCGAATATTATGGAGACGGAGCTGGAGGAGATGTTGGATGAAGAGGACTTGTTTGGGGATAAGATTGAGCGGGGGATTAGAAAGCTGATGACACACAAGCAGATCGGTATAAACTCGACACAAGGTAAGTGGAGAGAGTGGGAGGGTGAGTTGTTGTATTTGATTAAGAAAAGAAAAAGAAAGAAGGAGATAGTAGCTAAATAGAGCGATAAATGAATAGGATTTATTGAGATGAAGAACGAGTTGAAGAGCATTGGAGAGAGGCTGGAGGGCAATATGAAGCTTCGAGAAAAGTACATGAAGACAAGTTTGCAGTATGATTCAGAAAATCCAAAGAACAGCAAGGAGTGGAAGATATACCCGCAGCCACCAACGCCAGCGTGGAAGAACTTTAAAGAGTCGGGGCAGATTAAAAAGAATGAGTTTAAAATGGATGAGTGTGGTATTCCTGGGTTGGAGGAAGGGGAGGAGGGGATGGAATTTAGGCTGGGGGAGTCAGGGGTGTACAGTGTGATGGGTAAGGGTGAGGAGGACATGGCGGGGGTGGTTGGGGCAGATGAGTATTATAGGGATTTGGAGTACTTGGTTGAGACAATGAACAACGGGCCGATAAAGAGCTGGACGTTCAAGAGGCTAAAGTACCTGGAGGCACGGTGGCAGATATACATACTGTTGAACGAGAAGCAGGAGATGTACCAAAGCAAGATGGTTCCGCACAGAGACTTTTACAATGTGAGGAAGGTGGACACGCACGTGCACCTGTCAAGCTGCATGAACCAAAAGCACCTGCTGCGGTTTATAAAGTACAAGATAAAGACGGAGCCGGAAGCAGAGGTGTTGGTGCGGGATGGGAAGAAGATGACGTTGAGGGAGGTGTTTGAGTCGTTGGAGCTGACGGCGTATGACCTGAGCATTGACACGTTGGATATGCACGCGCACAAGGACACGTTCCACCGGTTCGACAAATTCAACCTAAAGTACAACCCGATAGGAGAGTCGAGGCTGAGGACGATATTTATGAAGACAGACAACGACATAAAGGGAAAGTATTTTGCAGAACTGACAAAGGAGGTGTTTAGCGACCTGGAGGCGAGCAAGTACCAGATGGCGGAGTACCGGGTGTCGGTGTATGGGAACTCAATTGAGGAGTGGGACAAGCTGGCCGAGTGGGTGGTGGATAACAAGGTGGTGTCGGATAATGTGAGGTGGCTGATCCAGGTGCCGCGGCTGTACAGTGTGTACAAGGGAGGAGGGAAAGTGAAGAACTTTGCCGAGATAATCAGAAATCTGTTTGAGCCGCTGTTTGAGGTGACGAGGAACCCAAAGAGCCACGAGAAGCTGCATGTGTTTTTGCAAAGGGTGGTGGGGATGGACTCGGTCGATGATGAGTCAAAGGCTGAGCGCAAGATGCACCACGGGTACCCGGGGCCAAGTGAGTGGGATTCGGAGCACGACCCTCCATACTCGTACTACTGCTACTACATGTATGCGAATATGGCGGTGTTGAACCAGTACCGAAAGAAGAGGGGATTCAACACGTTTGTGTTCCGGCCACACGCGGGGGAGGCTGGGGACGTGGAGCATCTGGCAGCTGCGTATTTGACGGCACAGTCGATTTCGCACGGGATATTGCTGCGGAAAGTTCCGGTTCTGCAGTACCTTTATTACCTGGGCCGGGTGGGAATAGCGATGTCGCCGCTGTCAAACAACGCGTTGTTTTTGTCGTATGAGAGGAACCCGTTGCATCAGTATTTTATGCGCGGGTTAAACGTGTCATTGTCGACGGATGACCCGTTACAGTTCCATTACACAAAGGAGCCGTTGATTGAGGAGTACTCTGTGGCGGCGCAGATATACAAGTTCAGCAATGTGGACATGTGCGAGTTGGCGCTGAACTCGGTTTTGCAAAGCGGGTTTGAGTCGCAGTTGAAGTCGCACTGGATTGGGCGACGCGTGGGGGGGTTGGGTGGGGGGAGACGAGGGGTTGGCGGGAAGGATCAGGGCGATGATGAGTGGCATGCAAAGTACAGCGAACATTCGCCCCAAGTACATAAAACCAATGTTCCCTTGCTTCGGCTTAATTACCGTGAGCTGACACTTGAACAAGAACTGGCAGTGCTTTCACATTTATTAGATTAATATTAGGATTAAATGTTTAAATGAGATGTTGGTAAATAAAAAGAATGGGTTCTATAAAGTCTATAATAACAAATAAATGAAAAGAATTAAGTAGAAAAGAATTAGTTGTAAAGATGGATAGGTCTAACAACGATTTTCCTGTTGAAAGGGTCGATAAAAGTAATGACAACATCAAACTCGTCACCAGAAAAGGGGAGTTTGTCAATGTTGGTTGGAATAGGAGTCATCATGGCAGAGATGGAAAAGTTTTTAAAGATAACAGAGATAAAGTCGCGGGTTGCGTCTCGGTTGGAGACCTGGACTTTCCAGACAGGAACAAAGTTGGACTTGGAAAAGATGTATTCGGAGGAAAGGGATGATGATTGGGCAATGTAAAAGGGGAGGGACTGGAGGTTGTTTGGGGAAGAAATGACCTTGTGGAGGTTTGCAGAGGGGTTGGAGTTGGAGCGGACAAAGTGTTCGACTCGTTGAATGGATTTTAATGACCAGTAAGCGTAGATGTCTTTTGAGAGGGTGCGGAGGTTGACCTCAACGGCTTTAGATTTGGAGAGGAAGGAGGAGTTGAGGAAAGAGGACGGTAAGGGGTTGAGGTTTGCGGAGGAAGGCGCGAGTTTGTGTTTGATTTGGTAGTGGCCGAGCAAGTCAGAGAATCGGCGCATGGGTGAGGTGACGCGCGAGTACCCAAATGCGTCATTGATGCCAAGAGTCAAGTGAGGAAGCGGATCAAACCCAACTTCAGAGGGGTTCATGAGGAACCGAATTTCGTCGTAAACTCTAAGCCCAACAGTTCCATCAACAGGACTAATGCAGTCAAACGCCATGCGCCAAATATCGCTGTACGAAACGGTTGACTTTAGAGATTCAACGGAAAGGTGCCGCAGTTGGGGCAGGCCGCACCGGAGATCAGACGAGTACTTTTGGGCAAGAAATTTGGAGTTTGGCGGGATGTGCGACCTGTACACCATCGGTACGTTTCCGTGTTCAACTGCAAACCTGCCAGCAATTCTGTTTGCAAGAATCATCAGTTCGCTGACCATTAGGTGAGCGGGCGACACCTGTGACACGTCCTTGCTGAGCGTGATTGCTGGGAACTGTATTGGGTCAGACGCGTTTCCCTTGGTGCGGGATATTTTCAAGTTAGTGTTGGGAATTGTGTGACCAATTGCCCCGCTAGCCAGCCTGTGTTCAAAGTGTTTTCTTGCCACGGTGTGCAGAGTGTTCAGGTTGAGTTTGTCAGTTTCAGTCAGTGCCTGAACATCGCTGTTTGACTGGCTAACTGGCTCGACATCATGCTGAGTAAACAACGATGTCGTGAATCCAACGCGTTTACACTCTTGCAAAGCCTGTTCACCTCCAGCCACATAGTCAAACGGAAGAACCGTGTCGACCAAGTCATAGCTGACCCGCTTCAACTTGGAAACCACGCCCAGCTGCACCTTGTACTCGCAAATGTCACCGCTGGGACCAAGTCTAGCGCTAAACGTCACGGTGTACACGTGTTTTCGACGGCTGTTTGTGGTGCCCAGCCCAATATTATCAACGGCAAACGGCATTGGCAACATGTGTTCGGTGCCAAACGGAAGGTACATTGATGAATGTCGGTGGTGCGCGTAGTTGAACACGTCGTCAAACTGTCTGACCAGCCGCGTTGGATCTGCAATGTGTACATGTACCCAGTGCTCGTCTGTACCCACCACCTGCTCAACCGAAACCCCATCATCCACGTCCAAAGTCGAATCGTCGTCAATTGTGTACACCGTCATCTCGCCAAAATCCACGCGCACCGAGTCACACCCGTCGCTCTGCACTTGCCCCGCCTTGACGTGTTTCTTGGCTTTTTGCTCCAGCTTGCTCGACTCTGTGGCCCGTGTCTTGTCTGGAATGTTTGACCGCAAATCCTGCGCAATCACGTCAAAGTGCTGGTCAATCTCTCCAATCGCCACCAGAAACTCAAACACCGTCGCCTGGTTTATCACCTTGTACAGCCGGAATGGCTTGATCACCTCGTGCACCACCTTTGCAAACGGATTGTCGTGTCTCGCGTACCCTGTGTTTGCCCGGTACAAAAACTGCTTCAACGTGCTGACCACCATCTCGTACTCCTTCCTCCTGTCCATTTCCTGCTCCCCGCTTCCAAACTCTTCCACCTTGGCCCGCAACATTTCCATGTCCATTTTAAACACCCCCGCCTCCCCATCCCCATCCCCATCCCCATCCCCGTTCCTTGCCTCTTCCTCTTCCACCGCCGTCCGCAGCAGCACCGGGTTGTTCAAGTAGTACCTCCCCAGTCTTCCCCACACTTTTCTCCGGAACCTCTCCAGTCTTTCCCCACTGCTTTCCCGAACCAGTCCCCAGGCTCCCTCAAGCACTTCGACCTTGTCTCTTGGCTGCAGCTCAAACGCCAAATTCTCCGGTCTTTCCCGGATCTTTTCGCTAAAGTACCCAGGGTTTCTTGCAAAAAACTCAAACGCCCCAAACTTACACTGCAGCCACTCGTCCAGCCCGAGTCTGGTCAGCCCGTTCCTATACGCCAAGTACATTGCCAAGTCGTCCACACTGATTTCCCGCACCCCGTTCGCCTCCATCCACTCGTACAGCTCCTTGCCAACTCCTCCCACTGACCACAGGTACTTGTTCATTTTGCTCACAAACCTGCTCAGGATCCTTGCGCTGTACTTGCCCAGAATCTCACCCACTTCCTCGCTCTTGCTCCCCGCCCCTCTAACCACTTCCATCTCCTTCTTGCTCATCCCGCTCTCGCTCAGCACCCGCTCAATCTTCATGTACCCAAACCCTACCAGTCCCATGTGCTTCTTTGCCTGGCCCTCTGGATCCCCGTTCTCAAACTGCACAATGTAGTTATACATCCCGCTAACCTCGCTTAGCACCGCCCCTACTCTCGAGTAAAGCGACACATCGCTGTTGTCCATCTTTCGCACATACCCCCTCGACTCTATTATATCTCCCACCTGTGGATGTTCCCTGCCACTCTCCATCGCCAAGTACTCCCCATCCATCCCCTCTTCCCCCTTCAGCTCTATCTCCACATTCTCCATCTCTCCAAACACATTCACTCCTGGTTTCATCCTGCGCACCTTCTTATCCACATCCACATTTACATCCACATTTACATCCACATTTATTTCCCCTTCATTTTCCTTCTTCTTCTTCTTCTTCTTTTTGCTTCCACCATCGCTCTTCTTTTCAACCACATTTATCATTACTGACGATTTCAGCGCCCCTAACTTGCCCTGCTGCAACTTGTGTACATCCTTTTTGTCCACAAATCTAACTTTTCCCTCTTTAACTTTTCCCTCTTTACCCCCACCCCCACTTTTACTCGAGTATTCTCGCTTTCCCATTTGCTCAAACTTTCCTCCCTTACTCATCCCCTTCTTTCTCTCCTTTTCCCTCTCCTGCCCTTCCACCTTCACCTTCACCTCCACCTCCACTTCACCACTCTTGTACATCTGCTTCTCTTCGATTTTCAGTAATCCTGCCAACTCTGAAGCAAATCCCATATCTTGGCTCTCCCGCATATCCTTCATGTACCTGTTTACCCTGCTATCCGCCTTCTGCCGCCTGCCAATTTCAACCCCCTCTTTGTTTACTCCCAGTATAAAGTCCAGTAGCTTATCCGGCCTGATTATCTCTTGCTTGTACTTGCTTACTCTATCTACATGCGAATCGTCTTGATTCCTTTCGCTGCTCGCCAAAATCTTGTTTATGTCCATTTCTACCGCCTTTCCACTTTCAAATTTCTCCCCCTCCGATCTCCCCACATCCCCTTCCTCTCCCACCACTATACCCTCCTTTGAAAATGTCTTTTTAGCCAATCTCTTTTCAACAAACTCCCCCCATTCCATCCCCACCAAACTCCGCTTCCCAAAATACTTGTCTGGCCGCCTGAATCTATACCTCCAAGGCCTACGCCTCAACAACAACCTTTTCCCCTCATCATCGCTTCTATTCACTTTCAACAGCCCAGAGTCCCCAGTTATATTCAGTTTCGCCTTCCCAAAACTCTCCAAGTACGTTTTATCCGAGTTCTCTTCCCTCAGATTGTTTGACAATTCTGTTACCAACAATTTAAACTGCTCCAGGCGCTCCTTATCCAGCGCCTTCTTTCCATTTATCCCCTTGTTCCCGTTACTTTCCTCGTTATCTCTCTCCTCCTTTTTACTCTTCGCCAAATCATTTTCTATCATCGTTGAAATGTACCTACCGCTCGCCACTCCAATTCGATGCTTTTCCCTGCTACCCCACTCCATCGCTCTACCAATTATCCCATAGTTCTTGAATCTGTTTGTCTTGTGTATATAGCTGAACATGTTTCTATCTTATTTTTCCTCTTCTCCCCTCCTTCGCGTCTTTATTTTCTATATTATTAAATACACTATCTCCGAAAAAAAAAATCCAAGTGAAAAATCTTTATCAATTCTTTTTCGCATTCACTCCCATGTAGCTCTTACTTTATCTCGATGTTTATATATTGTCTCTCTCTATCTTTGCTATATTGTTTCTGAGTGGTTTTTTTTTCTTCTTCTTATTACTACTACCCAATTCCTGATCTTTTACCACCGCACTGTACTTTTCCTTTTACTTTTCCTTTTCCGTTTCCTCGACTTTATACCAAGCCGTCTAAAATCCAATCTTTATCGTTTACTAATTCCTAACTAAATTTCAATTTCAACATTCCACTTTTTTTTTCTTTCAAATTGACTTTTTGAACAAAAAAAAAGTTCATAATTGGAAAAAGTCGATTATTGATTTTGATTTCAACAATGTGCGTTTTTTTCCAATTTTTTTTCTTTTTTTGTAAATTAGAGCGAATCATAATCGATACTTCTTTTTACTGTAGTTAACTTGGAGGTTTTTATTGTTTTTTTTCTTTCTTTGCCAACATGTAAAAGTTTGACGTTAAATGCTTGGCTAATTTCAAAATAAAAAATAAAAAATAAAAATAATCGTATCGGTTACATTCAGCAAAGCTTTATACGGCTCAGTTAGTCAAAGCTTCTACTTTAATCATTCCATTTTTAAAAAACACCATTTCCCAACATTTTGCTACTTTTTTTCATTTAATTCTTTACAATATACTCGGCCTGGTCTAGCACATTCCTTTTGAGTTGGTTCGTCTTTTTCATATCCAAGTTAAAAAAAGAACAGCCTGCTGAATCGTCCAATACGGTTGTTGGTGGCATTCTCGCCGAACCAAGACAGCTTGTCAGTCTAGTTGATACGCTATAATGTGTCCTAACACTGGTTTTACATTACAACATCAGCTCCTCCTAGTTTCTGGTATTTAAAGCTATTTTTGTCTTGAAAACTCAATATCGCGGATATTTTTCTTTTTAGGTTAAAAGTTTTATGGGAAAGTTTTTTCACTGTTTTTTTCTTCATTTTTTTTTCTCAACTTGGGTAAAAATCGAAAAAACTTGAGAAAAAAGACAAAAAGCAAAAAAAAATAACCGCAGCACAATGGAATACGAATAAAACGCATTAGAATTCAAATCCCTAATCCCAAATCTCCCAATCCTTTGAATATTGACCAATTGATGCTAATTGGCTATTCAAATTGTTTCCAGTTAAAGCTGTGCAATTGTGACTTATTTGGAGCATAGAAAGTAAGTTTTGTAAACAGGGAAAAAGGTTGGTTGGATTTGACTTCAATTTTAATCAACCCATCTTGTTTATTGATCAGGAGATTAATTCCCACCTTTATTCTAGAATACGTTTGCTCCGTTTGTTACTAATTAATTTGATGACTTTAGTCTGAAACTTTAAAAGAACAGCCTTTATTACTTGTTTAACTTTATACGTACTTTGCAGTATTTCTGAAAATAGTGTAGTCTTTACATTATATCCCCATTTTTACTGCCAGCTACTTTTACTCTTAAAGTACACCATTTAGTTACTACTGGTTTTGTATTCTACTATTAAAAGCTAAACACTCGAGTACACACATTTATACTGCTAAACACGTTGTTTCACCAACTTTATACAGCTGCCCAGTTTCTCGATTCAAAAACGACAAACATACTACAGTAATATAACACACTTGAAAACGCATTACTACTTGGTTTTCCTTTTCTCTTAATTCAGCTTTGCCCCCTCATTCGCCTCCCCCCTTTTTTTAGGTAAATAGTAAATATAATAGCGAAATGTTGACAATCAGATCAGTTTCAAAAACAAACAAGCGCTCTGCTTTAAATGCATTGGTCAAGGCGTACTCCACCAAAGAGGCAAGCACAGAGCCAGAACAACCAAAGGAAGAAGTCGTCTCGCCTTTTAAAAAAATAACCGTTTTTGGATCTGGGCTGATGGGATCTGGTATAGCACAAGTGTCTGCTACATATAACCACAAGGTGAATTTGGTTGATTTAGACCAGCAGGCGCTGGATAAGTCGCAGGCGTACATACTAAAGTCGTTGAAACGAGTGGCCAAGAAAAAGTTCCCAGAGGACCAAGTGAGCCAAATCCGCTTTACTGAAAGTGCACTTTCTAAAATCGAATTCACAACAAAAATCGATGAATCCGTAAGCAGTGCAGATATGGTTTTGGAAGCTATCATCGAAAACATTGAAATAAAGCAGGCTCTGTTCAAGAAGCTTGACGAAATTGCACCAAAAGACACGATTTTTGCCAGCAACACCAGCTCGCTCCGAATCACAGATATTTTCTCGGTTGTATCAGAGGCCAGACAAAAGCAGGTTGGTGGACTTCACTTTTTCAACCCAGTTCCTCAAATGAAGCTTCTCGAAGTTATAAAAACTGATCAAACGAGCCAAGACACCTTTGACAAACTATTCAACTATGGTCTGGCCATCAAGAAGGTGTGTGTAACGTGCAAAGATACTCCTGGGTTCATTGTGAACAGACTGCTTGTTCCATATATGCTAGAATCGATCAGAATGCTTGAGCGTGGCGATGCTAGTGCAAAGGACATTGATATTTCAATGAAACTTGGTGCTGGTTACCCAATGGGTCCATTTGAGCTTTTGGACTATGTTGGTTTGGATACCCCCCACTATGTTGCCAAGGGCTGGTACGAAAACAGCGAGCTGAAAGGAAACGAGCTGGTCAAACCATCGCAGAAGCTCGAGGAGCTCGTCAAGTCTGGTCGTTTGGGAATTAAATCCGGTGGTGGGTTCTATGATTACTAACCCAGTCACGCAACTTTGACCAGTGTTATCAAACCTTGTCCACACTTTCCCATTAATTCATACTATAAATATAAATCTAACCACTTTTTTTTTCCCTTTTACTTTTCATATTACCATTGGGATTTTCATTTAAATACTCCTTGTTTTAGAGAATATAATAGTACCAACTACACCCTTGACACTTTTTTTTTGACTTTAACATTGTCGCTTCCCTTTTATCACAAATAATTAAAGCCAAGTCCTGATTCCAAATGTTTTGCTCGATAATGGCAATAAACCTTTTTTTTATTTAAAAGCCAAACAAGAACAATAAAAAAATATCAGTAGTCTTTCAACGCTTACAAACTTGCAAACATATAAGAAAAAAGATGCAAAGGTATGGGGAGAGAAAAAAAAAAACAGAAAACAAGTGCTCTATCAACTTGGTTACAAACTAGTAATCATAGAACCCACCACCGGATTTAATGCCCAAACGACCAGATTTGACGAGCTCCTCGAGCTTCTGCGATGGTTTGACCAGCTCGTTTCCTTTCAGCTCGCTGTTTTCGTACCATCCCTTGGTGATAAAGTGTGAAGTATCCAAGCCGACATAGTCCAAAAGCTCAAATGGACCCATTGGGTAACCAGCACCAAGTTTCATTGAAATATCAATGTCCTTTGCACTAGCATCGCCACGCTCAAGCATTCTGATGGCTTCCATCATGTAAGGCACAAGCAGTCTGTTCACAATGAACCCAGGGGTATCTTTGCACGTTACGCATACTTTATTGATGGCCAGGCCATAGTTGAATAGTTTGTCAAAGGTGTCTTGGCTGGTTGTTTTGGTCTTAATGACCTCAACTAGCTTCATTTGAGGAACTGGGTTGAAGAAGTGGAGCCCACCAATCCTGGATTTTCTTTCTTCGGACACAACCGAGAAAATATCTGTGATTTGAAGCGAGCTGGTGTTGCTAGCAAAAATCGTGTCTTTTGGTGCAATTCCGTCAAGCTTCTTGAACAGTGTTTGCTTTACCCCAATGTTTTCAACAATAGCCTCTAAAACCATGTCAGTGTTGCTGACAGCATCCTCTTCCTTTGTTGTGAATTCGATTTTGGACAGTACGCTCTCAGTAAAGCGGATTTGCTCAGCTTGGTTCTCTGGGAACTTTTTCTTGGCCACTCGCTTCAACGACTTTAGTATGTACGCCTGCGACTTGTCCAACGCCTGTTGGTTTAAATCAACCAAATTCACCTTGTGGTTATATGTAGCAGACACTTGTGCCACTCCTGAACCCATCAATCCAGATCCAAAAATAGTTATTTGTTTGAATGGCGAAACCACAGCCTTTGGCTTTTCTGTGCTTGCCTCTTTAGTCGAGTACGCCTTGGCCAATGCATTTAAAGCAGAGCGCTTGTTTGTTTTTGAAACTGATCTGATTGTCAACATTTTACTTTGTTTCCTGTGTGCTATGCCTTATTTTATTTTTACAACTACCTTGTTGGTGAATGTGTTTATATAGCTGAAAGAGAGCACTCGGCTATTTATTTGTTTCTGGATAATTAAATACGAATTTTGGTTTTCAATTGATCTTTTTTTTGTTTTATTTTTTATTCTTACTTAGTTTAAATAGATTTAAATACATTATTCTCTTGCGTTCTCCGTAATTTGCGTGAAATAGACTATTTTCTGCTTATCTATTTTTCAAACCCTACTATTATTTCCATTTTGCGCGTGTTCCCTTTCCTTTTTAACCAACAACATATGCCCAACTATCGGTGTGCTTTTAAGGCATCGCTGTATTTATTGGTACAGCTCTACCTATTTCATATTTTTTTAATTTGCTACTTTTTACTGGAAATAGCAAACCGAAACTACAACTCAACTTGAAAGGAGGGTGTGTGTGTATGTGTGTGTGTGTGTGTGTGTGTGTGTGTGTGTATATGTTGTCTTATTGCCTGGAATAACATTGGCTAGCAACTCTCAAGATAAAGCAACTGTATTATTTCTGTGCTTTGTTTACTACGCACCGTCCATATAGGCATCACAGACCCCAGCACATATAACAAACACACATCAACTCTTTGACGCGGCACAGCTTGATGGTGGTTCAAGTAAATAGTCGATATTCATTCCAGAGTTTGGCTGCTGATATCTTAATTTTGACATCCGTTTCTATCAAAAAAAAAACCAAACAGATCCAGCTTTGCAGTCAAAATCGTTCCCACTTTCACATGGAAAGATTATTTTTACCAAGTGCTTATTGGCCAGCTTGTCAAATATTTCCAAACTCCTTAAGTTTAAAACACGATACAGACTCTTCAACATAGATAACGAACTTGGTTTTACGTTTAAAACTTTTTTTTGTTCAAAGGCTCGTGGTAATGGCTCTACACGACTTTATATAGTGGGCTCGGATGCCTCAAAGTGCTAGTGTACCAGTTTTCTTTTATTGGTATTTCCAAAGTAATAGAACATAAAGTAATCCACAAGAGTTTTTCCTTGATACAAAAACTTGACGATTCGCCTGTAAAATATATAAAAAATATCAGTTCTCCAAGACGCATCAACCTGGTTTTATATATAGATGGGTTGGTTCAATTGGTAGATCTAAACATGCTCTACTTTTAGCATTTCACTCAAATCCACGCCACTTGGTGCCTTAGTTTGTGCTGACTTCTACAAACATAGCCCAAGCGAGTATACCGTTCTTATTTGTTTATTTTCATCATCAATTTCCTGCGTTATACCGGTAGTGTACTAAACACTGGCTCTACATTCAGGTGTTGTTATTGTAGTTTATTAGTTCTACTCTTCAAGCTTCTTCAATGGACTGGCGCTATGTTGTAGAGCTAATCAATCCGGTTTGCTCTGACTTATGTTGTATTCAAGCTTGGTGTATTGACATAAAATTCTGTTTTACAGGTTGTGTCATTGCTGGGACAATTGACCTCAGGAAATATGTTGATTTCCACTGAGAGCAAACATCGTTTCTTGTTGAATAAATCCATGATGATTTCGACATTCTTGTTTATTTTTAATAAACATTGTTCAACCAAATTAAAAATGGCAAACTCGAACAATAATTTATTTTTTGGCTCACTTTAGAAAAGAATTGTTTGACATAAGCTAAAAATGGAGTAGATTATTGATAGCGGGTTATTTCAAGATTACAGCAAAAAAAGGGGTAAACTAAATTGAGAGTTGCAAAGTGTTTGGTTAATTTTAGCTTTCAACAAGCAATTAACAAGGGACAAACATGATTTGTTCAATTTAATGGTAACTTTTGTCTTACTCAACTTTAAAGTCATAACGTTGCCTTCTGTCAACTAGAAATGCGTGTCCAAAATACATTACTGGGCAAAAAGTTGAGAAATACAGGAGTAATTTTAGTCTATCACTTTCGGGTTTGCTCAATCTAAAGCTGGTTTACAAAATGCGGTTGTTGGAAAAATTAATGCAACTTTTTTCTTCTTTTTTGCTTTACTTTGTTTTACTTTGCTTTGCTTTGTTAAAATTGAATACGTTGATTTGGTGTTTTACTCGAGCGACCAAGATAAGTCAAGAAAGGAATTGTTCTTGCTTTATTTTATATGTTATTTTATGAGCTTTTTATTTTTGTTTTACATAATGTTTCGTTTGAACATTTGGCTAGTAAAATGACAAAACATTTCAGCGAATGCTCTTTCTTGGCTGAATTTGTATTTATTTAATAGCCAACTTGGTTAATTTGTTTAAAGCGGTGATTCGCAATCTGATTGTTCTGAATAAAACAGTGATATTCAAGCATAATTTAAAGAACCAAATATTTCTCTTGCTTTTAAAATCGCAGCAAAAGCTTTAAATATATTCACAACACTCTTGAGCTTTGTATTACTCGAACATAGTATTATTATAATATTTTTTTCATCAAAAGGAGGATTAAAACAAGTGAATATGTCAGACAATGTGGTTCATGCACTCGCTGGTAAACACATTTACACCACTTGCACCATTTCCAGCTATTTTCGTTTTTAAAATAGGCTCAAGGTTGAATTCAAAATGCTCGTTTTGGCAGAACGATAGAAATATATTTCTGTACTTGTCCGAACCACAACTGTACTGTACTTTGGTATCTACTGTTCTTAAACAAACTAATGCTGTGGGAATTGGTATAATTTAGGTGCTGGTGGAGGTATTGTGTCGCTAGCAATGACTTACCCTCTTGTAACTGTAAGCTCACGCCTACAGGTACAGCGTGGAGTAGGACAGGATGCCAAGTATAAGGTATACATATAGCCTTGTCTTTGCGAAATCAACATGTGAATAGTTGCAGCTAGGTTCATTCTATTTTACTTTCTTGGACATAGAAAAAACAAATACAAATACAAAAATGGAAACTTGGCTGGAATGTTAAATAGGGGAATTTGGATGCGTTCAAAAAGATTTTTTACAAGGAGGGAGTTGCTGGATTTTTCTCGTAAGTAACCAAGCTTCAATATACATAAGGGCAAGTGTAATTCAGGATTCTTAAACAATAAACTCGACTAAACATAGTGTATACTTACAATGTACAAATATAATAGAGGTATCGAGTCAGCAGTTTTTGGAGCAGCTATGACAAATGGAGTGTACTATTACTTTTTTGAATCTACCAAGAAGAGGCTTCTGAGTTTGTCAGGACAGGTCAATATGAGCACTTTTGAAAGTTTGTTTTCTGGTGCAGTTTCAGGTGTTTTGACTGTTCTAGCCACCAACCCGATCTGGGTAGTAAATGTAAGTTACGATCTGTTAGGGCGATTTACCCACCTGATCAATGAGCCGTTAGTTGGGCCAATATAACTTGCATCAGTATTGGTTCCAAAGCTGTGCACAGACCACCTGCTAAAAATATAATGAAAATCGATTTGTTACCATATTCTAGACCCGGCTCACAGTCAAGGGAAAGGATGCTGAGACTTCTGGCAAAAGTAAGAGTACATTGGACGAATTCAGGGATATCATAAAAGAGGACGGTGCCAAGTCGCTGTGGCAAGGTGTAGTTCCAGCCTTGATCCTCGTAATAAACCCAATGATCCAATTCGCTGTGTTTGAGCAGTTGAGGAATAAAATAGAAAAAACCAGAAAATTAGGGAACATGGACTTTTTTGTTTTGGGAGCTTTGTCCAAGCTTGTTGCAACCACATTAACTTACCCATACATGTAAGGAAAAAGAAAGAAAAAAAGGAGTAAACATGCAGACTGGTCAAGTCTAGATAGGCCAAAAACAATTGAGATTGATATTTGGACTTGTGCTAATTGTTGTTGGATTTGTGGTTTTATAGCGTTGTAAAGTCTCGTATGCAAATGAAGCAGTCCGATAAAGAGTCAGAAAGATACAACTCACTGGCGGATGGGTTCAGAAAGATTATTGCGAGCGAGGGGATGGTGGGGCTTTTCAAAGGTATAGTTTCGAAACTCATCCAGTCCATTCTGACCGCAGCGATTTTGTTTACAAGCAAAGAGATGCTGTATAATCTCACACTCAGAATTGTAGCCTCGTTTTCCCAACGCCGCGCTAAGGCAGATTAGCACACTACGCTTTATTTTTCTTCTTTTCCCACTTTTCTAATTTTTAAACGAAAAAAAAGTTGGTGCAACAAAACCCCGTTAGCTATTTAAAATTGAATAAATTGGACACAAAGTATAACAATGCAGCCCAATAAAAGCTGTTCTAATTGGGCGAATATACTGCCTCATTAATAGATTAAGCAGCCTCATCAGAATAAACAGCCTAATTAGGCTAAAACGCAGAAATTAATAGCACACTTGACTTTTATGAGCAAGCTATAAATAACATGGATTGGCATATTTCACAGTTTTCCATTTCTACTGTTCTGAAGTTTAAAATTCAGGTTTTGGTGTATTTCTTTTAACGATATAGACAAGAGTACAGTTGATAATACTTGGCGGTTAATATTTAAACAACAAACTTGCACATACTTGCATATATACAGCAATAAAGCTATACTGGCGTCAAAGCAGAGTCAAGGCATGTATTTTACCTGCTGGAAGTAGAAACAGCAACATTATTTGTAGAATAGCTAAAGTAGGTCAGGATATTTTGAGAGGCAAATTTAATCCCTAAACACAACTTGTGTGTGGTGTAAAGTGTATCAGAGTCAAAAAAGGGTAATTTATAATAGAGGTTTTAAACAAGGGAGGTTAAGTTAGGGGATGGAATGCAACATAGTTTCGATAAATGTAATTTAGTTTTGAAAGTTCAAAAGTTTTATTCAGAGAGGAGGATATATTAGAAATGGTTGAACTAAGGTAATGTTTTCTTTATTTAAGAGCCGAGTTTAAAAGAAAAAAGATAGTGCAAAACAAACTAAAATTTATTTTTTATTTTATTTCTTGGGTAATAAAACGAATCAATAGTTTGCAGAATCAGTGTGAGAAGGTAGTGGAGCATGTTTTAAAGCAGTATGGGAACATGAAATCGAAGGATAAATGCTGGAAGGAGCAGGAAACGATTAATATAGTAACTGGCGAGGTGCTGGGAAACCGAGACAATAAGAAGAGTAAAGATGGAGAATTGATAGCGAGATTGTATGAAAGCGAGCTGGAATGCATTAATGGCAAAAAGACACCGGTTTACAAGCTGGTAGTTGGGTTAGCGATTGAAGATTTGACAGGAAGCGCAGGAGTGAATAAAGAGCGCGCGACAGGGAAGGGCAGCGCCAAGGGGGGTTTGGGAACAGAGTTTTTGAATGCATCAACTTTATTGAAAGAATGGGGTGCAATAATTGAAACACCAGAGATCCGCTCGCTATGTAAGTTTAGTTGGTGTAGAGGGTTGGCGAGTAGTAAATCGATGTTGGTGCATGTTATTGAACCAAAGAGAAGTGTTGTGCCCAGCAGTAGGTATAAAATATGCAAAATGTGATTTTTAAATAGGGAATCCGTTTGTAAGTAGAGGCAAAACAGAGATTGTTATAAATGAGCGAACAAAGATAGTTAGACAGGATTTAAAGAACCCGCTGATTAAAAATGGAAAGAGGCTGAGACATGAGAGAGAAATGATACTGCTAGAAACGCGCGTGAATGAGAAAACAACAGATGTAAACCTGTCGATATCGATAGACAAGGATGCTTTCAGAGTTGGCGGTGTTTTTCCATTGGCGTTACAGCCTAAAAAGCAAAAGAAGCAAGTATCGGTGAATATGTATGGACTAGAGCTGACACTGATAGCTAAAGAAAAAGCGAGTATGGCGAATAGCAAGTACAAGAGTGGGATAGAGATGAGTATAGAGATATTCGCGAGTATGGACTTCAAATCAAGAGCGCAGTTTAATAAGCAAGTGAGCAGACGGATATACGAGCTAGTTAATGGACTGATGCGGTTTTCAAAAATAGTGAGTGGTAGGTTGCAAATACCAGCAGTGGTGAAAATGGGGGGCAGAGTAAGTGTGGAGATTAACAAAGTGGACATACTAGACAGAAAGGGGTTGGACAAGGAAGGGTCGACTTGTCAAGAATATGAAGGGGTAGACGAGAGTGATGAGTTGGGTGAGGAGAATAACGGGGTGTATTCAGAGTGGAATCTGATTTACTCGGTGGATTCTCAAGACGAAAGTCTAGTGACCAACAATAATAACAGCAGTATTTTCAGACCAGATGCAGCGTTGGGTGCGAGTTCAGGCGATGGCGGTGAAAGGGAGGCTCAGGGTGAAACAAAACTTCAAAGGGGAGCGGCTAGGCAAGGCCACATTAGGTTGGATTTAGGAAACAGGTATAAGGTGGATGGATACGGGATAGATATCCAGGTGCAAGTAATAGAGGGCTACGAGCATTTGTTTTTGAACAAGAAAATTTCCAGAAATCCGTGGTTTTTAAACAAGGAGTTTGTAAAAAAGTACGTATCGGTGATTGAGAAAAAGACCAGCAGTAACTATGCGAGTATAGGATTGGTGATCAAGAACCCGATGATAGATGTGAGGGCGGCCGCAGGTGGCGATAAAAGTAAAGGAGGGAACAGACTGAAGGTCTTGGTCTCTGTGTGTTACAGCAGAATGGATATTTATGGGGCGGTTGAGCTGAACGGAATCGGTTTAATTGATACCAGTGGTGACAGAGGCGAGAGTGCAGATAGTAGCAATGTGTGCGTAAAGGCGATGAGTGGATTGAGCAACGTTGAGGATGATGTGGGGGGAAGTGATGCTGGGGATGATAAAAGCTTGGCCTCAGTAAGTGGGGCATATGGTGGCGGGTTAGGACTGGTGAACAAAAAGTTGCTGATTGGGCGATCTTATTCCTCGGGATCATTAGGGTCCTTGACTAATGGGTTGGATAGGAAGTTGGTGGACGGTAAAGTGGGCGATTTGGTTGCGAGGCCGAGCCCAGCTAGACTGAGTGTATTAACCGAGTCGACTATGGGTAAAGATAGCAGCAGGAGAGAAAGTCTGAGTAGGAAAAGAAGCGAGTTTGAGGGGCTGGGCTGGGAACTGAAGGGCGTGGACCAAGAGACCACGAGGATACTGAACTACGAGTGCTTCACACCAAGTTCAGGTCTGGGGTCTAGTGGGGGAGTTTGGTGCTTCAAAAGTACAGCTATAGCAATGGGGTATTCGATACACGATTGGGTAGCGGTGATTCAGCTGGGTGGCGGCTTAGATAACTGGGCAAATCTCCCATTTGGAGAAAAGGAAAAAAAACGCACGCCACATGGTAATGCAGATGAAGCTGAGGTTGGAATGGTTAGAGATGGCAGTGAAGTGAGTGAGGGGAGGGTAGGGGGATTGGATATAGAGGAAGAGGAAGAGGAGGAGTTGGCTAATGAGGAGGTAGAATTGGCTAATGAGGAAGAAAACGAGGAGGAAGATGTTGATCTAAAATTCGATAAAAGTACAGAGTGTTTTGAGTATATTGGAACTAATTTGCCATCAGTGGGTCCTAAAGAATGCATTAGTGTCAAGAGGGTAGAATGCAGGTGCCAAGGACGCAGAATCAATTGGAAGTATAAAGAAGTATTGGTTAAAACCAAATTAGATGATGCCGACTTGTTTAGAGTGGAGCTGGTGGTAGAGTTTATAGGCAGAGCAAAGATGAGGGTTGGCGAGAACAGCAGGACGGGGGGTGATGGTGCAGATGGTAACGTTGGCAAGTCGAGTGTTGGTGATTTTGGAGAGGAAGAAAGCGAGTCTGAGTTTTATTGCAAATGCGTCAAAGAAAAGATACGATTGGTGGTTTGGACATTGGAGCCAATCACAGTCCCGACGACAAATACAAGAACAGACACGCATCTATCTTCAGAATCAGGGTTACACTCGGCTATGGACAGCGGCTTGAAGGCAAAAACCGACCTGGACCATGGTAGTAGATTTGACGCAAAGCCGAATATGGAAAAAGGTCAAACGCAAAACGGGGGTATAGATCTCGAGGAGCAAACTAGTCTTAAAACCAAAGGTTGTGCTAGTTCAGGAACGCTACCAGAGCAAACTTTGATCAATGCGGTAAAAGTAACGTGTATTGTCAAGGATTTGAGCCCAAAATTTAGTCACATTTTGAGCCAAAACAATGGCTTGATGATTCGAAATCAAAATCAAAATCAAAATCAAAATCAAAATCAGAATCAAAGTAATGACCTGGCAGTTCAAAATTATGGTGAAAGTTTATATACCAAATACTTAAGCTTTGGTGGGATGACTAAGAGTGACAAAAAGAATTCCGTTAGACAGAATGAGAGTTGCGAGTTGGTTAAAATGGTACTATTTGGGTTAGTGAATCAGGATGTACCGATTTCAATAACAAAATCGCAAAACATCAAAGTGAACTACTCGGTTGGAAAGTTCAGCAGAAATATTGAGCACGGGTGTGTTCAGTGGAAGTTGGGGATGAGTTATGCGCCATGGGAGCTGTCTACTAACAGAGAGGTGATGGAGTTTGAAGTCCGAATACCACACAGTCGGATTGGCGGCAGAAAAGTAGATATAAAGGCCAGTCCGTTTTATTTGACTGCGGTCAAGTCAGACAACATCTGTGCTTACATCGACCCTATACACGACATTAATGCAAGTAGATTCAGGTGCTTGGTTTACCCTAGGAAACTGGTTGATGGAAGGGTTTATAATCCGGATAAGCAAGCAGACGAGGTAATCAAGTCAAATTTTTATGTAGAGATTAACCAACACTGGTACGGAGGCAAAGAGGGTTACACGGGCAGTTATGGTGGCAGCGATGGTAACTTTAGAGGGCAGGAAAGTGCTCGGTGGAATATGCAGAGGTATGTCGAAGATAGGCTTAAACCCAGGTACTCGGCTGGGGGCTTTGGTTCAGGCCTTGTATTTGGTATTGGGTCTGGGTCTGGGTTTGGATTTGGATTTGGGTTTGGATTGGGGGAAGGGATAGGGTATGGGGTGCAGAGACTGGCAGGCTATATGTATCCAGCATATTTGGCAGAGAGTACGGCAGCTGGAAATAGCAAGCTGTATCGGGAAACGATTGATAGAGTCAGGTCAATAACTGTTCCGGAACTGGACCAGGATTTGGTGGTAGTTGGAGCTACTGAAGCGTATGTAGAGGCACCGGTAATACGTGTTTTTAGTCAGGCGCTTAGAGTTCGGTACCTGGATTCGAATAAAATAGGCGAGGGTGATGACATATACGAGCACTGCAAGTCGGTTTCATTGCCGACTTTAGCTCGAATTTCGGTGGGAAGCAACCTGGTTGAGGAGGAGTTTGGGTCAGCTGAGGATCCTTTGATAATCAAGACAATGAGAGGCCGAAAAAGCAGTATGATTGACGAGGAGTATGAGTTTGTTTTAGGCAAGCAGGTTGGTAAAGACGAGTTTAGTGGTACTTTTGGGATTGTAGATCTAAACACCGGTCGGCTGAATACTGGTAGTGTGAACTGTGGGTGTGATGGCGAGGAGTATTTGAGAAACGCAGATTTGCTGTTATTCAAACATGAGGTCTTTAATGAAATAATGAGCAAGACAAAGCAAGTTGAGTACAGTTTGGCTGGTGGTTACTATGGGACCGTCAAATGTCTTGACCAGACTGACAAGAGAATCAGTCTAAAACTGCCCATTGCAACGACTCGGGTAAAGATCAAGGTCGGTGCTGGAAGCACGTTGGGGTTTGAGGTGGGTAGGATACGAAACGTGGTTGGGAGATTGTTGAACAACTCTGGCTCTGCAAAACGGGCCAATAGCCGGGAGGTTTCTGGGCCGTTGCAATTTTTGAAAGGCAAGGAGATGTTGGAGAGTAGTCAGGTGGTTGACGGCAGCATAAAGTATTATCAGAATAAAGACGTGAGTTTGAATAAAGGTGTTTTCGGGTCTTTGTTTGTTGCAAATAAAGAGTACACAAGTGTTCGGTTCGGGAGCGAGTTTGCGAATAAAGAAAAACTGGGAAGCCTAGACATGTTTTCTAGCAAAAGCCTCAAAGCAAGGCGCAAAAAGGGGACGTCTGACACGGTTCTATATAAATGGACTGTGGTTGAGACGAGCATCCATGAAAAGTACCGGCAGAGATGCAGTACTAGAAACAACTCGGTGCTGGAGCTGATGGGCGTAGGGATTGAGCTTGTCCAGGAAGCCGATGATAACGGGGTGTATATAGATGTGTACGTGGGCGTTTGTTTGGATTTATGCAAGCTGTACATGGGTGTAAGCAGTGGTTGCGGTAGAAATACCGCGTTGTCTAGGGAGTTGGCGGCAGCAAAGATGAGCGAAATAACACAAATGCTGGAGCCGCTTGGCTCAGATTGCCAGACCCCGATTTTGATGTACCCAAAAAGCTATGTGGAGATCATTCCCAAACACGAAAACTCAGGCAGTGAAGATGCGTTTGGTGTTGACAATTACGCGAGTGGGCGCGTTTTGGGAGGCTGTAGTGGATATGGCGGATTTGTTGCAGAATATGGAGGCAACATCAGCGAGTCGGGGAGAAGGTTGGGATATTTAGTAAAGTCGACTCAGATACTGGTGGCCACGGCCGGCTCTTTGTCTAGTAAAAGCAGAGAATCCAATAGCCTATTTGTGTGCCTAACAGGCCCAATAAAGCACGAGAGAGAAGAGGCTGAAAAGTGCGGCGTGTCTAGCTGTGTGGATGCTGAGCCAGGCCAAACTGGCACGACCAAACATTCTGCACGCTGTTTATTGGCTGTAAAGGTTAGAATCCAGGTCAGCAAAATGCACCAGATTTCTAGCTACTTGATCAAGGCGTCAAAACTGGATGTAATAATCCCAAAGCATAATCGGCATGTTGTTGTCAACCAAGCCGAGATGAAGAGGCTCTACGGCTCAGTAATTGAGATCAAGTTGGGTGGCGAGACTGACGCCGGCAGCTGGAATAAGCGCGAAAATGATGCTGACCGCGACAAATACGAGGTTAGAGTGGCGTTTCCTTTAGTCGGAAGCAAGGAGTTGAGTTATTTGCATGAGGTGTATAATGCAACCAGTACCAAGTACAGGGGGCTCAGCAAGTTTAGCCCAAAAAGCAAGCCACTTTTAGTTTCCATAAGACATAAAGTGAAGTCACGTATATCAAGAGATGTTGCTCAAAGTTTGCAAGAGTCGATTGCAAGTGGTGTGGACAAAGGTGCTAATAGGGTTGGTGCTGGTGTTGCTGGGTGCAACAAAAGTTTTGCAACCGACTTGAGAGTGGGAAAACCAGAACTAATGGGCCATAAATGCAAAATGGAGAGCTGCCAATTTATTCATTTTGGAAAGCTTGGTTGTTTGCAGGCTAATGTGTTAAATATAGATGGGGTGAGCAACTTTGTGCTGTCAAGTCTGAGCAAAACCAAGACCAAGTCAGATATGGATGGTTATGAAGAGAGTTGTACCAGTGGCAATAGCGATAGCAACGCTGGTAGTTCTAATGGCAGTTTTAGTGGAGGCTCTAATAGTAATTTTAATGGAGGATCTAATGGAGGTTTGGGTGATTCAAACGTTTCTCTAGTGGTTGGGTATGGAGTCGACTATTTCGAGCACATTGATCAAGTGGATTTGAGTGGAAATGGGTTGTTTGGGCTAAACAGTCGTTTATTTATTGATGACGAAATTAATTGCTGCGAAAACAACGTTATGAACTTTGTTTGCATGGTTAGGAATTTTGATGAAGATGAAGTTGATGTGTGTGAGTTTTGAGGCTCACACTCAATTGCTTCTTCTCCCCCTTTTCACACACAAACACTCTCCCCCCCCCCCTTTTTTTTTTCCTGATGTTTAACAGGAAATGTTTTTTCGTCCAATAGTTACAATAGTGTTATTTTTTGTTGTTTTTTTTATCGCTGTTTTGTTTTTGATTTACTGACAGATTTTAGTTGTAATTTGTGCAATGTTTCATAGTCTACTATCTACTAAATCTACAAGGCGTGAGGGGTTTAGTTTGCTTTCATAGCGATTCTACGCCGTATTTTGTTTTTCATACCACGCTATTCGTGCTGATTTAAATCATAAACATTTGAAATTAATAACAAATCGTCGCGTTACGTAACGCAATATCGAATATTGGCGTAAATACCCTAATTAGGCCATATATTGTACGTTTTTACCTCATATTTAATAATTGTAGCTCGAAACCCTTTGATCATCATTTATATTAGTAAAGTTAGGAGTGATATAAATATCAACTAACAAAAAATAAGCCCCCCCCTACTCCCCTTAAATTTCTAGGTTCTAGAATCATAATTCAAAATTCAAGATCTTTGAATAAGTTTTATATTTAAATTTATATTTAAATTTAAATCCTATGTCTACTTTACTGTAAACTAGTAACCAAGTTTGGCAAATTATATCAGTGCAGTTGACTAATACATTAGTTTGTTTAGTATGCGCTATGTAATGTGAATACGTTTTATTATTGGGAATAGCCTGGGGGTTTTTACTTTTGCACGGACACTTGAAACCAGACTCTTTAGCCATAATTATTTGGTTTGTATAGATGTTGTCATAGGAAATGGGCAACTTCAGTTTAATCGACTATTGGCGCAGTTTAACTAATTCATTTCATACAATTGAGTTTGTGTTTTAACTTTTGTGTTTGAAGGAATATAAATGCCGTATTATTGGAGGAAAAGCTGCCGGAATTGAAAAAGCTGGCATTTATTTTCATAAAAATAAACAAAAAGTTAGCCACAGCATCAGCATCAGCATCAGCGATTTGGTTTTTGTTTTAAAACTTGATTGCTTTAGTTCCTAAAGTTTTTGGTTGCTTTGTATGTTTTAAGGGATGAACTAAAACTTATGTTTCGATTAACAAAGAGAAAAAAAAGGAATGTGATCATACAGCGCTGCGTTCGGTATAAAACAAGCACGAAAGTCTGAGATTGTATAATGTTGATTTTTCTTTAGGCAGAATATACAAATCAAAACCTAATACAAAACCAAAACCAAATCCATACTCTTAAACAACACCTAAACCTTAACGAATATATATTATTACATTTGCAGCTATAACAACAAAAGAAAAAACAACAACAAGAAACTATGTCTAGCACTATTATGCAGTCTCAGTTCATCCAAAAGATGTTAACTATCGAAAGACTCAGGGACTTGGCTAACAGGAAAACAGCGTTGGGTGTTCTGTGTGTTTACGCAGTTATCAAGGTAACCACAAATTACCTTTACATCTCGTTGATCACAAACTGCTCTGGCGGTTGTTTATATTAGTACTGATTGTCAACGTTAGCGTGACTGAGCTAAAATAAAAATGTATATTTTGTTGAAATTATTGTAACCAATTAGACGGTGCACTTCTTCCTGTTTGATCCGCTAAGAAAGATTCCTGGTCCTTGGTGGTCTAGATTCACTACACTTCCAATGTCAATTGCACTTATCAGAGGAACCGTGTTTGATTACTTGGCAGTGATCCACGAAAAGTACGGCCCTATTGCCAGAGTTGGTAAGGAGAAACAACCGATTATAAAACTGTGCTGCTGTGCGGATGCATAGAATGGTACTAATATGAGTAAATAAACGTATAGGCCCAAGCGATGTCTCTGTATCTGATACAAAGGATGCTAAAAAGATTTTGGCAACTTACAGATACCCCAAGTCAAAGGAGTACGAGCGCATGTTTGTCACAAAGCCAAATGTATTCTCTACCACCGATGAGGGACTCAACAGAATGAGAGTAAGTGTCAGCTTTGTAGCATGCTGCTTAAGCCAAAAGTAGATTTGTATAAAAATAAAATAAAATAAAAAGTAGATATGGTTGTCTAAATCTAAATTCACTCAAACACCCATTTAATAGAGACGTCAAGTTGGACCTGCATTCACATTCAACAATCTTGCAGTTCTTGAAGACCAGATCTTGGAAGATGGGTTTTACTCATTAAGAAGCAACCTGGAGAAGAAGTTGGGTAATAAAAAGGAGGCAGTATTCAATTACCATTGCTGTTTCCAGAACATCACCGCTGATGTGATAGGACACATGGTGTTTGGAAAGACATTTGGCGCTGTTGAGAACGACGTCCACCCAATTGTTTCTTGGTTGGTTTCTGGAATTTATCTGGGATCAGTCGTAAGTTTTGCAATCTTTAACAATTATATCAGCCACAATATCTTACGCTGATGGTTTATTTAACCATATTTGTCTGAATTGAGCAGTGATGCGCAGAGCGTTAGTATATGTAACACTAGCAAAAACTATAAATTGACGTTTGATTGGCATATTGTTATTGCGAGTAGAGATCAAAGTTCCCAATAGTGGACTACATGAAGTTCCTTTTGCCAGTTCAATTCGGCAATGCTGCAAAGCTGAGAGCATATACTGCACAAGCAATCAAAGAGAGACTCGAATCCATCAGGATTAACGGAGCTGAAAGCCAGAGACCAGACATTCTCCAAATGTACATCAACTCGGCTGACTTTGATTCCGGAGAGAAATTGTCTGAAAGCGATTTGATGGCTGAAATGTTCATTATGTTGATTGCCGGAACTGATACAACAAGTATCACTATGACATGGTTAATCCATCTTTACACATTGTTCCCAGAGGTGTACAAACGTGTTGTTGATGAAATCAGAACCACATTCCCAGACAGATCCAAGCCAATCAGAACCAACGAGGGCCGCAGACTGTTGAAATTCTTCACTGCTACCGTGTACGAAACAATGAGATTGAAGACTGTTGTTGGAGGTACTTTCTCCAGAGACAGTTCAGCTGAGGGAATCCAGTTGCCTGGGCATTATATCCCAAGAGATACCACCTTGAATATCTTTTTGGAAGGTGTGCACTACGACAAGAAAGTTTGGGACGAGCCCAGAAAATACAACCCAGATAGATTTATGGGCCCTGATGGTGATGAGATGAAGAAGGAGGTTCTTTCATTCTCACACGGAGTCAGAATCTGCATTGGAAGAAAGTAAGTTACTGATTGATGCGCTACAGTGGTCTAGCAATAGTTTAGTGATACTGGTGGCTGTATTTGATTGTTAGTAATTAATTATATCTCACACATCAACATAAATATTAATAATATTTATTTTATTCTATTTTAGCTTGGCGTGGACCGAGATTTACACAGTTATTCCAAATCTCCTAAGAGAGTACGACTTGGAGCTTCCAAAGGACTCACACTTTGGTGTTGACAAACTTGATCCTACAACAAACCAGCCACAATTCCTCAAGGATTCAGTTTTCATTACTCGTAACCCAACAAGCCCAGGAAAAGACTGTAACGTAGTGTTCCGCAGACACAATTACGATGAATAAACGTGATGAAACTTTTAACCACATGCAATTCATCAACAATCCTAGCCTTTTTCTTGTTTATTGTTCTAACAGCATTTTACTAGCCTTGATTAGTAAATAATGACATTTGGTGAGGTTGTTTTGTTTTCATCTATTTTTTTTATATTTTTATTAGCTCGACTATTTACTTTTTAATTGTGTTAGTTTACTTGTGACCAAATAGTCTTAATAATATATAAAGTGATCGCAACTCCCGTTCATAACCCATTTATTTGTTTCCGAAACTAGTAACAATTTGTTTTGTTGTATGTAATTTTTTTGAGCAACTATTTTGCCAAAACGGCTCAACCAATCTACCTGAACCAATGCCCTTCGAGTACGGACGATCTAATTGATCGAAGGGTTGTTGGCTAATAGAGTCATTTAACATATCAAAATAGCACAGTGTTTTGAAGTACTTTTATGGTATTGTTCAATACTGTATGTTTTGTTGTGTTATGTTGTGTGAATTCTATTGCCAATAAACCACATAAACAAATATCAATCAATTACCTTAAAAGAAAAGCTGATATCCTTTACTACCAAGGAAACAGTTGGTGATTTCATGGTTTTGGAGCCTCGTTAGCCGTATCATGCTTGTCAATGAGTTTCAGAAAAAAAGGTTCAAAATCAATTAGCAAATGCCTTCAAATAACAAGTATAATTGACACGCACAAGAATTGAAAGTATCCAAGTGCTAGTTTTGCACATATATATAAGTATACTACCATTCTCTTGCATTATATCTGAGATTTCTAAAGATCGACTCTAGATTTCTGCTTATTGAGTTACGTACTTGAAAACAGGCTTCGATAGAAAAGCTGTCAAATATTGCTTCATAAAAACACCAGTGCACTGTGCAGACTGAAGGGTAGTTAAAATCGGTTTAGATAGATCAAGAATATTACTGTGTAATGATGGGTCTGAAGTAACGGTGCTGAAGGGAACCAAATAAACTTCATTTGGCCAGAATGAGTGCAGTATAGTATCACAAATACAAATGCGGCGATAATAAACATTGATATTATTGTAAGCAACAGTGATACTACCAACTATTGGTTTAACCCGAGTATATTGAATATTTTACTTTTGAATACAAGTTTTTATTGTTAAAATCAAGTTCTGTAGGCCATTAACGAAGTTAAAACATTTTATCTTGAGGTTCAATGGTATTCTGGTAGTTACCCTTTTTGTCAATGGTAGAATATGTATTTGCACTTGGTTGTGTGGTTAGAGTATTCGAGTTGCCGATGGTCAGACTTTGAGTGGGTAGATAGAGTGTGGTTTATAATTATGGGTCAAATCTTGGCAGAAACATGACAGTTGAGCTGTAGCTAAATAAACAAACGCCGTTGCCGTTAAGCTACTATAAAATGGGATGAGTGAGTAAAACAAATCGAGTAAATTGAGTAAATCGAGTATATTGAGTATATTGTGTATATTGTGTATATTGAGTGTTAAAACAACACTGGTGTATCAGTGTTATTGTTGATTGATAGGGATGTGTTATTGTTAATTGATAGCTGGGAATGATAAAACAGAATAAAAGAAAAAATATAGAGTTGTTCAGTCGAAGAAACGGATGAGAGGTACATATACTTGTCTAGATTGTTGTTGATTGTGGTTGTTAGAGTGGCAAAGAGACCAATAAAATTAAACCAATTAATTGTGTGAATGAAGGGATATGGGATAGTGCAATTGATGGGGGTAATACAATCCATGTTGTAACGCTGTCCAAATATAAACATCCATGGTTGGTTTAGGATGGGGAAAATAAACAGTTGTGTCGCGTGTTTGATATGTTGTTATTTAGAAATAGTTGGAGCAATGGCATTTTGATAGTGGTATTAAAACAACAATGTCAAACTGGGCAAGTGAAGATGGATAAAGTAAATAAATCAGATAAAGTAAATAAAACAGATAAAGCAGATAAAGTAAATAAATCAGTAAATTCGATTAAGCAAATAGAGAGAATAAAGCAGATAAACGCCAAGTCAACACCATCAACCAATTATGGATCGAGTGGTCTATACATCTGAATATCTGTGCAGTTCCAAAATAAAGCGAGAACAATCAAACTGATTGTGGAAGTGGAAATGGAAGTGGAATCGGTGCTAGATTTACAGGGTCTAGAATTTAAATTGGGATATGGATATGCCTGATTGTTCAAGTGGGCAGCAACAATGGCTGAATAAATGGGTGAATAGACACTAGCCAATGTATTGGGAGTGTGTGATGTGGGGGCCGTGGACTTGGAAAGTGAAATAGAGCATTCGATCAAATTACATAACAATAACAATATAAATGATAATAACAATTACAGTAATAATAAAAATGATAGTGATAATATGAATGATAATAACAATTACATATAAAATAAAATAATAAAGATAACAGTTACAATTATGATGAAAATAATATGATATGATAAAGATAATCGCAATAACGATGAAAATAATAATATGATATGATAATGATAATAATAGTAACATATAACAATGGCAATTATAATAATAATGGTAATGATACTGATACTGATAATGATGCTAATAATGATACTGATAATGATACTGATAATGATACTGATACTGATACTGATAATAAAAACAAGACTAACAAATGGGAACGGATAATGGTATGAACAAACAGTAAATGCGAGTAAACAAGTGATCCTTGGATCATAGTACTAGACAAAAACACGAAACACACCGTGTTTATGCCATCAGGCATAGAAATTGGAGCAAAGACAGCGGAAACAGCGAAAGTAAACAACAGGCGGCAAATGGGGAGTGGTGAATGGTGATTGATATGGTGCATTGAGCGCGTCCCAAAAACAAACAATGGAGCTGGCTCAGGATGTTTGTGTATATGTAGCACAATCGACACTTGGAGCAGCAAGAGAGGATTGGTGTATTTAAAAAGAGGGAGAAGAGGATGGAGTTTAAGAGATACAATAGTGGGTAGGTGCATTTATGAAGAAATAGAGATAATGATGGGTAGAAGCATATATGGAGAGATAGGGAGGTAATGATGGGTAGAACCATTTATGAAGAGATAGAGAGACAATGGATATGGGAAGGGTAAACAATGTAAAGTAAACATGGACGCGAGTACGAGTTGAAAATACACTAAACAAACAATCAGAAACGGTAGAACCAATTATAGTAAGGTATGAAACACGAAAAACATGGGTGGTAAGAGTATAAAATACGAAAAACACAGGCGGTAAGAGTATGAAACATAAACAAACATAGGCAGTAAAAGTATAAAACACGAAAAACACAGTTTTATCAATTGTTAGTAGTACACAAATGGAAAAAAATCCTGAAAAACAAACAAACAGACATTTTGGAAAAACATATAAATAGAGTGAGCTTCGCAGAATCCCTTCATTCCCTCATTCTCTCATTTATTAGAATTTCAAAATCTTTTACCTAAATAAATTAATCTATTAGTAACTCCAATAAAAATAATATAATACACTATTAATAATACAAAATAATAATCTATTTTTTTTCGAAATATACCATGGGCCAATCCGGCCAGTTAAGGAGATAAATGTAGTGGTGCAGCCAACAACACTAGATCTGTCCGGGCCAAGCACAAGATCAATATTTGCTAGCCAGTATTCTGTACCATGTTGTAGCGTGGAGTTGAGAAAGTTGGGCTGGCATAGAGCAGGCAGTGGTTTATAGTCGTTTACCTGGCGTATTGGTTAAAGTGTGTCAACACATGCTCTGACCAGTTATATCACCTGTTTATGGCTGTGGGTTACTGTTTGGTTATACTGTCGGTCAAGCACTTGATAAAGCACTGTGAACAGGGTACAAGTATTGCTCGCGAGCATGGATATGAATGTATGGTTTTGGGTATTTGTGGTTTGTTGGAAAACGTTCTTGAGGAATGGCTATGAGGTAGCAGTCAGTTTGGTATTAGTAGGTATGGCTGGTAGCAATAAATCAACCACACTCACTGCAGTCACCAACTGGTGGCTGTGGTATGTAAGCGTCATAGCAAATTATTACATGGTCATCCGGGTTGGGAACGTTTATTGCTACAAAGAATTATCGAACACACTGGAGTGGCTGCTATTCTGAACACAGTTTGGGTCATAATGGACTGGTGATTAAGAACAGTTGGTTGGTGTTGCAGGCTATAGTTTGAGACGGAGTAAGAGCCAAGTGCCTGCAGGTTGATAGAGATAGTGCGAAAGCGGTATAGCTATCACTGAATGGACCACTTGACTGCGAAGAATTGATGGCTACCTGCACCACCACACACCTGTTTTGATTGTTGGTTTGTTTTGATTTGAGCTATGTTTGGTTTCGTGGTTGTTATTCTGGATTGTTTTTTGTATTGCTATTGTGTTTCTGATCATAGTTTACTTGGAAAACGTTCTTGAGGAGTAATCATGAGGTAGCAGTCAGTTTGGCGTTAGTAGGTATGGCCGGTAGCAATAAATCAACCACACTCACTGCAGTCATCAACTGGTGGCTGTAGTATGTAAGCGTCATAGCAAATTATTACATGGTCATCCGGGTTGGGAACGTTTATTGCTACAAAGAATTATCGAACACACTGGAGTGGCTGCTATTCTGAACACAGTTTGGGTCATAATGGACTGGTGATTAAGAACAGTTGGTTGGTGTTGCAGGCTATAGTTTGAGACGGAGTAAGAGCCAAGTGCCTGCAGGTTGATAGAGATAGTGCGAAAGCGGTATAGCTATCACTGAATGGACCACTTGACTGCGAAGAATTGATGGCTACCTGCACCACCACACACCTGTTTTGATTGTTGGTTTGTTTTGATTTGAGCTATGTTTGGTTTCGTGGTTGTTATTCTGGATTGTTTTTTGTATTGCTATTGTGTTTCTGATCATAGTTTACTTGGAAAACGTTCTTGAGGAGTAATCATGAGGTAGCAGTCAGTTTGGCGTTAGTAGGTATGGCCGGTAGCAATAAATCAACCACACTCACTGCAGTCATCAACTGGTGGCTGTAGTATGTAAGCGTCATAGCAAATTATTACATGGTCATCCGGGTTGGGAACGTTTATTGCTACAAAGAATTACCGAACACACTGGAGTGGCTGCTATTCTGAACACAGTNCTTAAACTAGCAGCTAGTCAAGAGCTCCAAATCAAATATCAATAATTAATTAAACTGAGAATTCAATATCCCTATTCCAGTTTTAAAGCCATATATTAACGTAGAGTAATATAATGTACCTGGATAACAAAACACAACAACTAAAAAAAAGTAGGAACAAAAATAGGACCCAAGTGGAAAGACAAGCAGTCACAATAAATGAGCTTAGGAGGGAGGAAAGCCTCAAAGAATCAACCAGGGCTACTAAAACAAAAACAAAAACAGTATTTGAGACAACATCAACAAGTAGAGAGGTGGATTATATTGAAATGATCAGGTACTTTAGTGACAGCATATGGAGCACTGGTAGAAATACAAGAAAAAGTACCATACCTCCAAAAAAGATTTAAATATCGAGAGATGCTTCCAGAAGCTGACAGAGAGAAAGATCATAGATATATGAACAAACTCTCCGTTTTCCACTATATCTTGAACTCCACCAAGACAGCGGAAACAGCAAACAGTGATAACCACAAGAAAGTTGCAGTAGTAATCAAACCAATGGCAACCCTACTGTGAAAAGTAATTATTGGAGAGCCGGGTAAAGCAACAAGGATAAAAGACACAAAGGAAAAGGAAATAATCAGACCCTTCATCTTCAATTTTAACTACAAACCCCTGTTAACAGTAACCTTCGCAGACAAAACGCGAAAAGGAATACTAAACAAGGAACCTGATACAAGGCCAGGAACATAAAAGAATCATATTAAAAACACAGCAACAACCACAATACATGTGGAGGAAAAAGGAATTTGGAGTACAGAGTGACAAACAGCAAAGAACAGCAAGAGAAAACAAATGACTTTATTCATAAAGATGCCCTGGAGATAATATTCATTTATAGCTAAACAAAGAACATAGCTGACACCATCCAAACACTACCTGGAGTACCATGGCTGAAGGAATTCAGTCTTATAGAATACAAAGAGGAGGGAACAGCTGCATAATTAGCTGAGTTTAATTGCAGGCTAAGCTGACAAAGATCCAAAGAGAATAGAAGTATACCAGCAAAAAGAACGACTAGAATTATCAAGAGATTCACAGGGTTGGTAAAAGAGTTTGTAGAACTCTTCCTAGAAATAGCTGAGGCAGAAGTATATGGTCTAGAGACAAGCAACAAGCAGGCAAAAAGCGACAATATCCTCAACGGAGAAGATATGGTCATAGGATCATGGAACCAACTGAAGGCAGGGGCACAACCTGCACACCAGCAGCCAAGTCGACGGATTGGACAAACAAGGGGATACATAACTTGGAAAACAGGATCGAGAAGCTAATGGTGTGAAATGCACCAGAGCTGAAAACAACCACAGCCAACGAATACGTAATCAAANTGAAGGCAGGGGCACAACCTGCACACCAGCAGCCAAGTCGACGGATTGGACAAACGAGGGGATACATAACTTGGAAAACAGGATCGAGAAGCTAATGGTGTGAAATGCACCAGAGCTGAAAACAACCACAGCCAACGAATACGTAATCAAACACACAAAGGTTAAAGTATCAGACGTTAAAATAGCCAAAGTTACACAGAATAACAATGCTAAAAGACAGGAGCTGGTATAACTGAAGAATATCGGGTTAGCAAGAAAAGAGATCAAAAAAATGGAAGAAAAGGGATCAAAAGAATAGAAGAAAAGAGAATTCACATAAGAATAATAAGGGGCAAGAATAAAACAAACAGGATGACACAGTTGTAGCCATACATGAAACCAAACTGACAGATAAGTTGCAAATATTCAAGTCAGAAGGGTACACAGCAGTAGAATCCAAGTTTGATTTCGCAATAGGAGGTACAGGACTGATGATTCAAGTTAAGGACACGCCAGAACTATAAGTAACGGGTGATAAAAGCAAAATCAGCTGGATTTCAGCAACCATTTCAGGCAAGTGTGAAACAGACACACTGTTTAAACTAGTTGTAGTGAACGTACACATTCCTTGGTGCATACTGAGAAAGAAAAGAACAGTGGAGAAAGTAAATAAATTTCTTTGCAACACATCCAGCAAAAANCAGGCTAAGCTGACAAAGATCCAAAGAGAATAGAAGTATACCAGCAAAAGTACGGCTAGAATTATCAAGAGATTCACAGAGTTGGTAAAAGAGTTTGTAGAACTCTTCCTAAAAATAGCTGAGGCAGAAGTATATGGTCTAGAGACAAGCAACAAGCAGGCAAAAAGCGACAATATCCTCAACGGAGAAGATATGGTCATAGGATCATGGAACCAACTGAAGGCAGGGGCACAACCTGCACACCAGCAGCCAAGTCGACGGATTGGACAAACAAGGGGATACATAACTTGGAAAACAGGATCGAGAAGCTAATAGTGTGAAATGCACCAGAGCTGAAAACAACCACAGCCAACGAACACGTAATCAAACACACAAAGCTTAAAGTATCAGACTTTAAAATAGTCAAAGTTACACAGAATAACAATGCTAAAAGACAGAAGCTGGCTGGTATAACTGAAGAACATCGGGTTAACAAGAAAAGATATCAAACTTCAATAAAAAAAAAAGAAAAGATATCAAAAGAATGGAAGAAAAAAGAATTCACATAAGAATAATAAGGGGCAAGAATAAAACAAACAGGATGACACAGTTGTAGCCATACATGGAACCAAACTGACAGATAAGTTGCAAATATTCAAGTCAGAAGGGTACACAGCAGTAGAATCCAAGTTTGATTTCGCAATAGGAGGTACAGGACTGATGATTCAAGTTAAGGACACGCCAGAACTATAAGTAACGGGTGATAAAAGCAAAATCAGCTGGATTTCAGCAACCATTTCAGGCAAGTGTAAAACAGACACACTGTTTAAACTAGTTGTAGTGAACGTACACATTCCTTGGTGCATACTGAGAAAGAAAAGAACAGTGGAGAAAGTAAATAAATTTCTTTGCAACACATCCAGCAAAAATTAACAAGACAAGGTCATAGTACTGAGAGACCACAGCATGAATACGGTAAAAGCTCAGAGCTGGATGAGCAAAATAACTCCAGTTTACCAAAGAGCCGACACAAATAACACAAAGGAATCCAGGATGCAAGGATGAAAAAAGGAAACACACCAGACCACGTATTTTACTGTGAGATAAATAGTAGACCCAACAAGTCTAAAGTACTCAAAGATGTGAAGATGTTAGACCCCATACCAATGATTAGCAACTGGCTGCTTGGAAGGTTTGACAAACCANCACACACCGATGTGGTTCCAGTATTCGAGGTATGTATTCAGTTGATTTATGAACATAGTGATGTATTTGTGTCTATGTCTGTTGGTTTGAATGTGTTGACGGATGTTTTAGTGAGTGTGAGGTGTCTTTTGTTGGTATACCCACATGATTTAACAATGTTGGCTGGATATACATATTGGCGCAAATGTATATCAGGAATTGTGGGACTATGACCCATTTGCCGCAACCCGTGTACAACAAGAAGATGGCAGCCACAGAATATTTGCACGTGGAGCCCAGGACATGAAGGTCACAGGCAGTTGGTAAGTGATTGTGTTGGTGTTGGTGTTGGTGATAGTGTTGGTGATAGTACCATAAAACTGATGTATGCCTTACTAACAATCAGAGTCAAATTCAACTGGAATATAGCTACTTGGAGGCACTGAGAAAAATCAAACAGTCGGGAAAGCAGCTTCTCAGGAATGTATACGCAATCTACTCGCCAGACGAGGAGATTGGTGGTGAAGACGGTGTGGGGTCATTGGTTAACACCAAAGAATTTGAGGCACTGAACGCAGGTTTTGATGTTGATGAAGGTATTCCTTCGTTCAATGATAAAGCCATTGTTATGTCTGCCGAAAGAATAGTCAGGTAAATGCACAACCATTAGATCTACATTACTTTTATTATTCAAAAAAAATGCTGAACTCTAGCTAACAACAGCAACTTGGATTTGCGGATCGATTTTTAGCGCGTGTACATTCACAGCACACGGAAACACCGGTCACGGAAGCCAGTTCATTGAGGGAACAGCAATCGAAAAGCTTCTCCCTGTCATCAACGAGATGATGGATTTAAGAGCAGCTGAGTACAAAAAGTACTTATCATATGCCCCAGCGTCTTTGATAATGCAAGGAAATGTCACGTCTATTAACTTGACCAAGTTGAGTGGAGGAAAGCAGCAAAATGTTGTTCCAGCCACATACTCGGTTACATTTGACATCAGAGTCACACCAAACACAGATATTGTCGAGTTCAGAAATATGCTGAATGGTCTTGCTGAAAAGTATGGCGTCGAGTGCGAAGTCCACAGCACCGAAACCAAAAACCCAGTTACACTAATGGATGCATCTGACAAGTATATATCGACAATGAATAGAGTATTCAAAAACAGAGGCATCGAGTACGTTGAGATTATCTGCCCAGGTGCCACCGATGCTAGATATATGAGATACAAAGGAATCCCAGCTGTTGGTGCATGTCCGCTGCTTAATCATAAACTGCTGGCTCATGACCACAATGAGTACATTCTTGAATCCGAGTACTTGAAGGGAATAGACTTTTATGAAGAGTTGGTCACCGAGTTGGCCAGCGTCCAGTAACGGGCTTTGATATCGTTTTGAAATTATCTTCATATTGTATTTGTTATTTTGTTGAAATACTTTGACCAATTCACTATAGCAAAGCTGAATTGAAATAAACACCGCTTTATATAGCAATGCTTACATTTCTGATACAAAACTGTTGTTCATACTGTTGTTGAATATATTTTTAAAAAGTTAATTCGCGAAACGTAAAACCATTTGATTAATTGCATTTTGTTTACGAGTTAAGTAAAGTATAACTCTAGATGCATTCTTTACAAAATCCATTCGAAAGTCGGTGTTTAAAATGAAACATGTTTTGCCATTGTGTTTCTATCAAAAACCTTTTACAGCGATTTAAAGTGGAAATCCGAATTTTCCATAGTACTTTAATAATTGATGAAATATCCTCTGAACCAGCGTCTGCCGGGTATAAACGACCAATTGATTGTAGGTTATAAGCTAATGGTGCCACTAGTCACCAAAACCGCCGTATTTTATAGTTTTGTTTGTTTTGTTGTGCTGTTGTTTAGAAACGTAAGGAAATAGTGGAAATCAAACTGGTTAAACATGAAACAGTTTAGTCCAACATGAAGCAGACAGAAAAACAGAAAACTATGCCTAAATACAAAAAAGCATAGCAATATTTAAACCGCCAACTATTGGCGAGTTGATCGGCCAGACTTTAAAATTAGTAATGTGGAAATAAAGAGTTCTGGAAGCAAAAAAGTTAGGATATACATCACATCCGATATTGCGGTTACTCTCTAGCTAGCAGCTCCATAGCAGCTTGCGACATTACAATTGAGTTGGACGAGTATTATTAGAAAAATACGGTGTTTACAAACAGCAACAGCAACAGCAACAGCAAATTATTAGCCGAAAAGTGCGTTTAAATTGTAGAAAAGACAAAAATAAGAGCACAGAGTGTGTTATGTAAGTTAAAAGTGAGATTCGAGTTGAGTATGGTTCTTGTAACTTTGGCTTGTGGTTTATTTGTGTAAATACCGAGTGGAAACCACTGTTTTTATTCACACATTTATAAACCAATTTCAAGTAGTATTACCAGCAAACAGCAAACATCAATTAGCAATTAGAAATCAGCAACAAGTAAAGAGTAAACAGTAAAAAGTAAAAAGTAAAAAGTAAAAAGTAAACCAGTATTATCAGTTGTGGATGTCGTTAATGTCAGTACAGTCAGTACAGTCAGTANAAAAGTAAACAGTAAACAGTAAACAGTAAACCAGTATTATCAGTTGTGAATGTCGTTAATGTCAGTACAGTCAGTACAATCAGTATTCTAGTCAGTTATTTATTGGCATCGGTTTCAGGAGCCTGGGTTTTGGATTTGGGATTTGATCTAGTTAATCAAGCAGTTAGCCTTGTAATAAACTGAGCAGGTATAAGAGGGTCGTAGTAGGTGGTTATTTCGGGATACAAGAGCTGGTATATATTGTTTCCCTGCACGGCTCAGTAAAAAATTGGTGACAAACCTGCTGAAAATAATTGTGGAGGATCGATATTTTCAAAGAACGGCATTCTTACAGCTGTACGTCGTGTTGAAGATTATTTGAAAAATAAGAATACTTTAGAAATTGAGATGTCGACCAGTTCAAAGCTCTGGTTTGCAGAAGAAGAAAATAGTTTTAGCGAGTAAAGTTGGAATACATCCCAAGTACAATAAGCCTTACGGATACAATATTGTGCAGATAAGAGTTGATGAAGTGGGATTCCATAATCTCGGGATAAAGTACGCCAAAGTCTACAATTATGAAACTGGTTTGTTGTATAAGGCTCGAGCAGCTGGGTTGGGGGGGGGGGACCTATGAGGATGGCTCCACATTTGCGGGAAATCTGTTGGAGGCAACAAATGCGAGCCTTGTGAGTGGAGGCAATGTTTTTAAAGCACTTTGGAGTTAAGAACCACTTGCCCCTAGGTGCGTTGTTTTACTTTGACAAGGGAAGGGTGGTGCATTAAACAACGGGGATTCAGGAGGACTGCTGTACTTGACTGGATACAACAGTGCATCAACTGGGTTGGTTTCATTTGAAGGTGATCTAAGCATTACTGATGAGTCTGAAGAGGCAAAGTTGGTTGATATTCCAGAAAGTACTCGAGATGTTTTCATAGCCACAAGGGCAAAATACCATATGAGCTGGATTCTGGAAGAAGCAAAACTTGAGCCAAAAGATATTCCTACACACCTGGATGAAACTCGTTAAACCCATTTATTGAAGCGGGAACATATGGAAGTGAACTGTTGAAAAGGCGTTGAAAGACCAACTCCTTGTACACACACTGTTTGCACAAATATATTTTATGTGCTAAACATCCACTGGGTCACAGCTGTCTAAATTAGTAAACTGAACGCGACTGAATAAAAAGATTGTACTTTATTGTTAATCGAATTATTTAAAAAAATTCAATCAATCACAGCAACAGCAACAGCAACAGCAGCTATGACGGTGTGGTTAGTTCGAATATGTTATTTGCTGAAAATAGGGCCATATCAGATATCCCAAAGTATAACACAGTTGGTTAAACTAGTAAATCAAAAAAAAAATAAAATAAAACAAAACAAAACAAAATAAAACAAAACAAAACAAAACAAATGCGATACTGCCAAATCTGCGTTTTATGGATGAGTAGTGATGAATGACAATATATCCAACATATCCAATTACGCGGTTTAGGGTCGACAGCTCTGAATTGGTTAAGCTGTTGCTAGCATAGTGGCAGTATGATGATTTATTAGAAAAATGCCCCTTCATTAACTAGCTGAATGATCAAACAGTTAACATGGATTGACTAAAGAAAAGTGCAATTCCAAAAGCTTGTGATTAATTTGCACTTATCTTTAAACGATGGAATGGACGAAGGTGAGGTCAAAGTACCTCACAAAAATCAGGAAATGTCTTTTGACAATCCGATTAACCTGTTCTCCAGCTCGCATCTCAGTGATGTCGAGATAGATGAAACGGAGCCCACTTCAGAAATGGATACACCAACACCAAACTAGACACAATCTCTGGAAAGTTCTCCTAAACATATGTTTATACAAATTCCATCATTCAAGTCCAAAGCTGCTAGAACTAGAGTTGCCAATGACAGCAGTTCGGAAAATGATTTTTCTGATAAAGACATGAAAGATGACCCCCCTCCCCCTCCCCCAACCTCACAAGTCACAACCATTTATTTCCATAATATGGCTCTAAACATTCTTTTTCTTTTTAAAAAAGTAAAAGCAAAAGCAAAAGCAAAAGCAAAAGCAAAGTAAGATTTTAATAAAAAAAACTAAAGATAAAATAAGCATGGAGACGAGTGAAAAGAATATTTTGGAAAACGATCTCAGAACCCCACACAAAACAAAACAACAAAGCTGTACTAAAACTTAATGTACCAAAACTATATTATAAAACAGTAAATAAGTACATCAACTTCTATAGCCATTATAATATTACCGAACACAGAGNCCAAACATCCACTGGGTCACAGCTGTCTAAATTAGTAAACTGAACGCAACTGAATAAAAAGATTGTACTTTATTGTTAATCGAATTATTTAAAAAAATCTAATCAATCACAGCAACAGCAACAGCAACAGCAACAGCTATGACGATGTGGTTAGATCAACTATGTTATTTGCTGAAAATAGGGCCATATCAGATATCCCAAAGTATAACAGTTAGTTAAGCTAGTAAATCAAATCAAATCAAATCAAATCAAATCAAATCAAATCAAAAAAAACAAATCAAAAAAAAAACAAATCAAAAAAAAACAAAACAAAACCAAAACCAAATTCAAAACCAAAACCAAAACCAAATTTAATATCAGAATCATAGCTGGAGTTGGAGTTGGAATTGGCCAGGCTGGTGATGGTTAGTTTAATATTTTGGATGATTCAAGATATTTAACAATTGCTTAAACACTGTTCACAACAAGCGATCGTTTGGTTGTTGACAGATTGATAGTAAATGGAGTCTGGTTTGCTGAAAAGTACAAGAATGTTGGGAATTAGTGTAGATACAGAGATACCAATTGGTTTTTGTGTTTATTGAAAATCAGAGTGGTCTCAATAGTCGGTGTAAGTCTGGGATTTATGTGATGTATATTGGTAGCCTTATCAACGTGGTTGAGTATACATTTGGCCATGACGCTGATCTGGGTCAAATTGTTATGGAATATAGTTTTTCAAACATTCAGTATCAGCAACAGAGTTGAAATGACCAAACTGAAACCGTACAATAGCTAGAAAATAGCTAGAAAGCGACTAGAAAACGACTAGAAAATGACTAGACTATGACCAGGAAATGACACAAGTGACGTGATTCAACTACTGGTGCAGATACTGAATCGTGCGAGAATAATGCTGTTTTGTGGATATACCGTTACTATCATCCGGTGCAGAGCCCGTATGCTGATCTATGTGTGGGCCAACTGGATATTGAAATCATGGCAGTGCTGATGTGGTTAGGCTGCTGAACAATTGAGGTGCAAAATGATATTCTGGTGCACTCATCTGAGGCTGCATTTCTATTTTTGTCCAGCACATTACCGTGCAAAGTAGTGTGTTTGATTAATGATATTTAGATATGAGTACTACTGCAAAGCGAGTAAGCACAGAAAAGACGATGGCCTATACCTTACTTGGCCAAATGTAAATCAACTTTATTTCTACTGAATATTGCCAGTTGGCTTTATTTTTCATGGCAAGCATAATCAATTCGACTATTTATTTTACTCCTAAAAATGGCGAGTTTATTCTTTTCAGTGATTCCATTCGTATCATTCGTTGTGCTCTGCAGTTAGCATCAAGAATAATGTATGCAATCACTTTATATCGCTTAATAAACCAAGTAGGTGCTTTTTTATATACAATTCATAACACAAAATCATCCCAATATTATAATAGGATATCAATATAAATAAAAAGCCAAAAAAACGAGTACGAGCTCGGTATAAGAACAATAATCCGCAATAACAATCACAACCACTCCTACCACGCCGCGCATTTCCCGATTACTCTTTTCACCCCCCTGCGCTCCCTTTATCTATATTATTTCCAGCATTTCATCGTGGTTTGGTCCTTTGTAGCTGTTGATGATATCAAACTGGTATTAATTTGCTTCATGTGGTTTACTGAAATAGCAAAGGTTGTTAATATCTTTTTTCCTACCTTGTTCATCATACTCTGGTACACTTTCTGTTGGGTTTATACACTTGCAATGCTCCTCAGCTTTTTCCAAAGCTACAATCAAATACCCTGACTCTGCCATCAAACAAAACATATTCCTCAAGCATATCTTTTTGTTTAAGATTGTATTGGCGCTGAAAACTGAATCATTCAACTCAAACACTTCTGAGACTGACTGGAACATATCTCTTGTCGCTGATTGTATAGTTTCTAAATTTGCATTTTTTTTTCTTTCTTCCTAAACACCGAATTGTTGATAAGTTCAATATTGAATGTATATAACTTGTTCTGTATGAGGACTATTACGTCTTTAGTATTTTTACTCATCCTTACTATCACCAACGCTGTTGATAAATCAGTCACTCTAGATTTACCTTTTATTATTTTAGCAATTTTCTTGTAAATTTCTATTACTTTATCCCTCAGCAACTTTTTTGTGTGGTAATCGTCAAAAGCCTCTTTAATTTTATCAATTTTACTAATTTACGGGTAAGCGACTTTAATACCACTTACAACCTCAGTACCATACTTGATAACTTTCTGATAAACCTCGTTGTACTTTTCCTGGTCAGTCTTGAAATAACCACCACTGCCCTCGTGCTTAGTCAACATTCTAACCAAATCTTTTGCTATATCAACAACCACGAACTTGTACAAGTAATTATTGGTTTCTGATACATTTATATAAAACCTGAAAACCGACTTGTTCAAGTTTTTGACATTGCCACTAACATTACCATTAGAGCATGATCTATGACTAATTACTGGGTTTACGATCATACCTACCATACTAATTGTTTTTTTGGCGTTAAATCTGTACTCTTTTTTAATCAATGTTCCTCCGCTACCGTAAAGGCTGCCAAATTTGTTTAGAAATTATTCAACTGTATCACTATCGCTGAAAAAATCACCAGGCAATTCACCATTTATCACTCCTATTATCCTGCCTATTCCTTC
>LUVW01000005.1:70359-127946 GCA_001661515.1 Capniomyces stellatus
GGATATATCCAATATTGATATTTCAAAGCAAACTATTGTGACTTTTAAAACTCTGAAATCATGATAAAACTTTGTCATCGGATGTTCTCTGATTTTATATACAAATTTCCACATTTTGGTTGTATCGAAAACATCATTACTATTTCCACTATTGTTTTTGGTTTTGCCATATTAATCAATTTACAAATATTATGTTTTAATCTTGGTATTGTAGATAAATATTATCTTACTCCTACAAACAAACAAGCTGCTAAAGTAAAATGACACCTACTGTAATTTTCCATTTGCAACTAGAAATTAAATAGCAAACATCATGTTTTATTCTTGCTCCTATGTACACAACCACCTATCAAATGTATGTTTGGTCTTTAACGCCAAAACATTGATGCACAGATTCCACTCTTGTATTTCTGTATTGCTTATTTATTTCTAAACACTGCTTTTCAGTATCACTAAATAATAATGACCACAGCTAATCACCACATTTGATTTGTGGCTAGATACGCTGTTGGGGTTTTCACACATCAAAAGTTCGGCTCTTGTTTGGCTTTTGCTGTTTTATTTGCTTTTTGCGTTCTAAACTCCAAACGAACCCACCAATATATGCATTGAAGATGATATATGTTAGTAAAATACAACTAAGCCAGTGCGATGGGCCATTCAAACTACTGGGGTATTCCTTTGGAACACATAGCTAGTAAGAGCACCGATTCTTTTGAATTTTTCAAGACCAATTTGTTGTAAAAGAACTATTGGAATGAAGGTATCAGTTATTAGCTACACAGAATCAACAAATAGGCTGTTTTATCTCAGCAGAAACGCGCAAATGGGAATATATTTGCCGTACTCGAATCTATTTTTTGCTTTTTATCTTGCCACTGCCTTACCATGTGTCTACTTGGCGGCTGATTGGGTCAGTCATTCAATGTTGATATTACTTTGAATTGTATGAGCATTAGGTACCTATGTCTGTTGTTGTTGAATTTGACTAGTACAGATCTTGACTGAACTGGCCGTATATTTATCAAAATAGGCTGTTCGCATTTGGAGGTTTTGGCAGTTTGAAATTGATAAGTATCCATTGCATAAATAACAATTTTTTTAAACGTGACACTTGGAACTATTCTGTCATTAAATTTGCAGTTGGTCAAATGCCTCTGTGCTTGCTGCAAATGCCTATTGTCTCCTTTTTAGCTTCATTATCACCTGAAAAGACATCTTTGATTTGAATTTTTGTTTGTGTTTAAATATCATTCCTTGCAGTTGGTTGATTTTGTTTTTAGATTAACACGATGTTGATGTGGCATTATCAAGTCAAGTGTAAATAAAAACAAGGTGATGTTTGGAGTTTAGTGACAGAAAAAACCCCTCAATTCAAGTTTAGCTGGACTAAGGTAAGCTTGGCGGAATTTACAAGTGCGGTAAGCGCGCATCTAGAAGAAAGAGAAGATATTTAATATGACACTTGTGTGTATTTAAACAAGATCATGAACTGACACATAAAACCAATTGGTTTCATATTAAAATTATGCAACAACGAAAAGGAAAAAAAAAGTGTGCAAATTGAAAAACAGTTTGTATTTATACTAACCAATAAACAAATGCGTGTTACTCGATAAATAAAGCGACACCAGTTAATCAATTGATTGATAAAATAGGTTCAATAGTTTATGAATGGATTTTTTAGAGTTATTAGTATTCTTTAATTCAAGTTTAAATTACATATTAACAAAACACTAAAAAAGCAAAAACAACCAAGCCACTATCACCAAAATACAACCTCGGAAATAAACACACACAACAAGCACAAAATAGTTGTAATAGTGATAAAGAGGTAATATAATCACTAAGCAGAAAGAAAATAAAAGGACTCTGTACTAGCTAGCATAACGGGAAAAAAAAATTGGCAATTAATCCAACATTGTAATTAAACAACCGATACAATTAAAGTAAGAAAAAAGGCATAATGTCCGAAATTGAAGCAAGGGAATTGGTTTTAAAGGCTGATAAAAAGGCGGAGCAGAAAGGCTGGTTTGGCGGTAGAAAGTATGATGAAGCAGCGGAACTCTACGAAAGGGCAGCCAATCAATTCAAGATAGCCAAATGTTGTAAGTAGAAAAGGAATAAAGTGATATAAAATGAGGTGGCAAAAATGAATAAAATGGCAGAGAGGTGAATTATATGAATGAATCTGGGTCAAATCCATTTAGTATAAAGGCTTCATCAGATGCATTTTACTAAAAAGATGGGAATGGAAAACTGGGGTCAAAAGATCAAGTATTAAGGATATTATGAAACAAATATTTGTGTATTTAAAGGGACTGAGGCGGGAGACTCCTTCATGAAAGCGGCAGAAATGCATACAAAGAATAATGAAGTCGATGACACAGCACAGGCATTTATCTCAGCTTCAAAGTGTTTTAAGAAAAACAGCCCGGAAAAGTCGGTGGAGTCGTTGGAAAAAGCGGTGCAGATACTTATCCAGAAGGGTAGATTCCATGCAGCAGCCAGTCATCAAAAGGACATCGCCAACACTTATGAAACAGAGCTAGTGGACATAGAAAAGGCGATGCAAGCGTATGAAGTCGCAGCTGATTGGTACAACAGCGAGGATTCTAGTGCGTAAGTATTTAACTTGACAATATAAATAAAACAGATAAAGTATGGTCGCCTTTGGGAAGGAGGGGGAAGGAGTAGTTTTATTTTGTCTTTATTTTACTGGGCTGGTTATTATTTCATATTGTTTTGTTAAGCTGGACCAATTACTTTTCCTTTGTCGAGTTTTTGGCTTATTTAAACAGCACAACCAGTGTGTGTTTCCTACCAATAACTCTGGTCGTGTTTGGCTCCAGTGCCGTTATCCAAAAGTGTAAACCTGATCATTACTGATTTTTTTTTAAAAAATAAAAACCCCCCTGCTATGTGTTTACTGGATATTTAGGCTTGCTAACGGGTGTCTGCTTAAAGTTGCATCGTTTGCTGCAAAACTAAAAAAATACGAAAAGGCAATTGAAATATTTGAAAATATTGCAGCAGGAAGTATAGACAACCAACTAACCAAATGGTCTATTAAGGACTATTTTTTCAAAGCTGGTCTCTGCCACCTTGCCTCAGGTGATGTGGTTGGGTCTCGTCAAGCAGTCGAGAGGTATCAGGTCATGGACTCTTCATTCACAAGTACAAGAGAGTGTAAATTGCTACTGGTAAGTCTGGGAATATATATAATCCGGAGTTATTTACAGCGTGTCAATTGTTTTTACTAGTTATATTAACTGAATGGCCAGTGTTTGATTGTAGTATTTTGGACTATTGCTGTTTATTTAATCAAGTATTCTTTTATTGGTTTTGGGCTGTTTGCTTTTACTATTGGTTCGTTTATTATGCCAATAGAGCATTTTGGGTGATGTCGAGAACGAGGATGTTGAGCTGTTTACAAGCCATGTAGCAGAGTTTGATCAAATCACCCAGCTAGATAGCTGGAAGACAACTTTGCTTTTGCGAATCAAGAAAACCATTGCGGAAAACGAGAATAGTCTCACTTGATTCTACTGTTGCAACTATTTATGTGTGTATTTTATGCTTTACCTATATCACACCCTTATTTTGAATTAGTATCCCTTCCTTTTTTTATTTTTTTATTGTGAGAGTATCCCTCTTTTTTTTAGTTATTTATCCAACTATTCACTTGTTTGCTTTTTTTTTAATAGACGGTTTCGCAATGTTTTAAATTGTTTCTCGTATCAGTCTATATTTGGCCACAATGGTTGCATCACCAAATAAAAAACAACAAAGTAAAAAAGCTAAAGTAGACGCACTTTCTAACGGCCTGTCTGTGGCAGAGAATAAATGGGGATGATGAGATATTTAGATGGATTTCATAGTAGTAGGTTTTTGACGACCTTGTGCATTTGGCAGCTTTACACGTTTGACAACCTTGTGCATTTGACGACCTTATGCAATTGACAACTTTAAAGTCTTGGTTTTCAAAAAATAAATAAATGCAATGATATTTATGTCAGCATTAATAAACGTGAACATTGTCAAACTGACAAGCGTTGGAAAGAATGCGATAAAAATAACTGGCATTAGAGGGGAGGGAGGATGTTGAACAAAGGGATGATGTGGCTTAAAAGTAACACTTTGATTTAAAAAGCAAAATTAAAAAATATATGTAATAAAATCAAGCTTTAAAAAGAAAGGAATTACTTGTGTAGGAAAAAAAAAAAGGTGTTAATGGGGTGAAGGGGATATAATAAAATTATTTATGTATATTTAGTTTTTTGTTCCAGCAATGTAAGCTTGGACTTGATCGTAGAGCACCAAGACCAAAGCACCACCAGTACCACGGATGATGTTTGAGAAACCACCGTGGAAGAATACCTTCATTCCGTTTTCTCTGTAGAGTTTGCCAAAGCAATCAAATGGACCAGTGTACATGACGGTTCCGCTACCGGCCTGCATCATAAGACGACGACGGACGGTATCGAGTGGGTATGAGATAAGACCAGCAACAACGGTAACAACTTGGGCAACCATCCATGAGGCAAAGAAACCTGGCTTCTTGTTCTTGTCTGGGAAGAGCATTTGTTTGAGAGTATCATAACCTCCAAAGTAGGCGGCACGGTAAACAATGATTCCTCCTACTGAGATTCCGAAACCTTGGTAGAGTCCCTTGATACCGTCCTTCTTGTGGATGGTTGAGAGACAGTTACCGAGTCCTGTGAATTGACGGTTGGCTCCGGTACCAACATCGACAGCCATACGGGTACGGGCAAAATCGAGTGGGTATACGAAGAAGAGTGAGGTGGCTCCAGCAAGACCTCCGGATGCCATGTTGCATGCAAAGAACTTCCAGAAATCAGTCTTTGGGCTGTATTTTGGGAACATGTTCTTGTACTTGTCCTTGAAGGCAAAGTTCAAGGCTTGTGTTGGGAAATATCTGATGACATTTGAAAGATTTCCACGCCTAATAGTATACAGTAAATTAGATTCAGTCATAATCATTTAGTTATTTTTTCCAATTCAACATAATTCAACCCCCCCCCCCATTTTCCATTATCTTTTGCTGCTTGGTTTACTAACAATGCTCAAACTCAAAATCAACTTGATTGTAATTCTCCCTTCACATCAATACAATACAATTCGCTATATTATAGCCCCTATCAAAGAAACGTAGTTGAGCCAACTATCCTCTTTCTACACCTCTCTCTTCTCTCCTTTTCATACAGTTCAACTTACCAGAATGAGGCCATTCCTTGTTCAGATGGGATACGCTTGAAGGCATCCATGATACCCTTGTATCTCTTATCAACAGCAATTTGCTTTGATGAAGCTTGGACTTGAAGCAACAACTTGACTCTCTCAATTGGTGCGACTGCTGTCTTTGAGACGGCGGCTGAAACTCCTCCAATAAGAAGATCAGTTCCGAAGGCAATAGCGGCCTGGACGTTTGAACTTTTTTCTTGTGTTGCCATTTTTACAGTTATTTCCCAAAACTCCTTTTCGTTATTATTGAGATTCGTAAATATAAAAATTTATAAATATAATGACAATAAAGCGGGTTTTGTCCAACTTATTTTATACTCTTAATTTATAATTTCTTGATTAAAAAAAAAATTTTTTTTTCAATTATTCTAACTTTTTTTTTCTTTCTTTTCGTTTTCACTTGCTTTATTTTTTTTTTTTCCTTTTCCTTTTCCTTATTATCTTTTATTTTTTTCTCTATCTCATTGATTCCTCAACCTTGTCAATTCCTTTCCTATTAATCCTTTTTTTTTTTCAATTCAACTATTAATTTTTTAAGCTCTTAATTACCCCTCTCAACAACATCTTGGTGAGTTTATCTACAAGCTTATTCACTTATCTGCATTTTTTTTCTTCTTTTTTATTATCAAATTCCTTTACCAGCCAGCATTCCCATTGGTCAAACTCTTTTTTTATTATAAAGTTTCTTACTTTCTTATCAACCCAATCTAAAGCCTTCATTGAACTAACTTGAATTTAATTCAGTCAACTCGGATTTTACTAATTATAAAGCATCTCGCATATAATTGTAATTTGTCAACTCTACTTTTTTTTTTAACTTTTCCAATTTCTCAGCTATTTTTGTCTTTTTTTTTCCTTTTTTTTCCAATTCTATCACTAACAGGCTTTTTTTTCTTAACCCCAAATCTATCATTGCTATTACTTAATTTTAAATCAAGAAGAAAAAAAAAAGCACCGACTAAAATTCGGGAACTATAATCTTTTTCTTTTTTGACTCGATTTCTTCTCCCTCCTTTGGGCTGATTCGACATTAAACTCAGCCATACCTTTCTTGTTGGCTCGTTACTTTTACTTTTGAATTCCTATGTGCCTTTATGCTAATTAGCTAATTAGCAAAACCATTCTGTCATTACATTTCCTTAGCTAAACAAAACACCCAATAGTCTAGCAATACTATAGGAGTGATTTATATTTTTTTTTTGCTATTGACATCAAGAAAGGAAAACTTACTTTTTAATGGAAAACGGCTCGCCATTTATGTAGGTTAATACCTATTACCTCTTTTTACTTTAAATAAATGTGACAAGTAAATGCGTTTTTGCATAAATTCATAATCAAAAGTAAGCTGTAAGTTCAGCTCAAAATCCAAACCTAAATCACAACCTCAAGCTCTTGTTTCAAGTTTTTGTTTTATTTTATAAATTATGAAAATAAAATAAAAGCAACAATGGTGGAAATAAGTCGCCTTTTCATCATATTTTCTAATTGTATCAATGCTAATCGGTTGCAGCTCCTTTACACGTTACATGGAATTAAGAAATAGCTGAACACAACTTTTCCACTTATCACCCTTAATCACTTGCAACTTTGATAATATTCACATTGATTAAGTAAAATGTTTACGTATTTTCAGCAACTTGGCCTACTATTTCACATGAAATTTCATTTGGCCAATTGCTTTGATTTTAAAAGCATTGCGAAATCTCTTTATTAATTACGAGGAGATCTCTAAAAATCAAGCAGAATCCAAAATAAAAAAATAAGCGTGATGATAGTTTAAAAAGCTTTCATTAACAGAAAAAAAAAAAGCTTAATCCTGTGTTCCCAATCTATAAATAAAAACAACAAAGCATAAATGGATAAAAATTACACATAAAATACATCATAGAAACAATAAACAGTAAACATAAGCATAACATAAAAAAAAACCATAAAAATAACAAAGCCTAAACAATGCCGAATTTCGAACAACTTAGTGGGATGGACACAACCAGCACTGTCCAAAGCACACTTATGCTCAATAGAGATTCGCTCTAATAAATGACAAAAAATGAAAAAAGACTTTTGCTCAAAATAACATTGTACAACCCGGCTTGCTGCAATCACGACTAGTGGAACTTTTACTAGCGTTGCGATTACAGCTTTTACAATCAAATTAGTTACAGTACTAAATCGTCTAACCATTTCTTTTTTGAGCGCTGTACTATAGACAAAAGTGGTCAAGCCTTTGCTTCTATTGGATATATGTTTGCTATTAGTCCGCTTGAACTTCAAGAGAACCCAATTGAGCTTATAAGTATAACGCCGTCATGTTCAAAATGACACTACGGTTATTATTAGTCATTACTCTACTCTGGTACCATTAATATGATTACTACTAAGACAACATACATTACCAACCCACCACTACGTGTGTATTATCACTACTACCTTATGCTACTGTTACCACCTTTATGTTTCTTTTTAAAACGATAGTGGTGTACACCTTGTTATTTTTGTAATCGAAACTGCAAAATTAAAGTTCTCATTGGTATTTTAAAAAGCGAATTAAGCTGTTATAAATAAAAACACAAGTAAAGAATAAAAAAGTACAGAAAACTAATAAAAATAAAAGAGTAAAAGCGACTGATGCCATAAAACTCCTATTAGCTGGTTGCAAACTCAAAATATGGCTATAGCCTGGGTATTAAACCGGTTGATTTATTTTCATGGCTATAACAAATACTACCCTTCGCCACCTTAAATTGTACTATTGCATAGCAGAACAATGATGGATTTAAAGTAACCAATTCCTAACAAGTAACATTATTCTTTTTTGCTCGCTATATTTGCTATGTTGCCTCCTTCCATTTAATCGAAAATGTATTGGGCAAATATAAGTGCCAAACACACTCTCATCCCTAGAAAATGAACCAAAAAAAAAAAAAAGAACTGGCGTCAATGTGTTGGTTACATATGTATGACCTTTAAGGTCAACAATATTAGTGGGGTTAAGATAACTCAAAATTAGTTGAAGGTGAAGGCTGCGTTTCATTGTGTTTGTACCAGAGGGTGCAGTCCAGATGCTAGCCAAGCCAAACAATACTTTAAAAATAATGGTATAATAAAGCACTGGCTAACTACGCCAGTAGAATGTATTGGTCAAGTACCCTGTATACAAGATGGTGGTTTCAGGAACTTGTTTGTTGAACTTTTGAATATAAACCACAATACGATGGTGCTGGTTAGTTTGATTAAAAAAAACGTGGATTTATGGTTTATCTCTCTTATTCCGATTCGTGTCAACAGAAAAACAGTTGTAAATCTTTGGTACAAATATTCTACGTTCAACTAACTTTGGTAATAAAAAAAAGTGGTAAACACAGCTAGTGGTACCATACCAAGTCACGATTGACTAGAGTTGTAGATACTGCGTTTAGTTTATTTGGTTATAGACATACAGACCAAGCTGGCCATGTTGGCCAGATCGACTACATTGGTTAAACTGATCGAATGCGTCGCTAAATTGATCCTTTTACAAACTGGATATTTTTACTTTTGGTTCAACAGATGCTACCACAAATAGACAAAGCTTTAACTTTTGAAATTTGTTAATGTATAAACGCTTGCTCATTCCATAGTAGCTTTTTGAAACTGCAAACTATACAAGCTGTCTTCGAATTACTCCTATGGTCTCTAAACTCTACAATACATCGCCATTAGCTTTACAGGAACCTTCTTTTTTTTGGCTTGTGCAACTACAAAGTACAAATCTGGATTTTCGCTTTTCCAGTAAAAAAAAATTCAGTTTACCTCCAATAATAGAAATAAAAAAATCAAGTTTACATCCAATAATAATAATAAAATCTAATTTCAATTATAAAAAAAAAACGTCAAATAACAACCAATTTAAACAACGCAATATGATAGTGCAGTGTTGATAGCAAAGCATCAATGATGCGTCCATCAACAAGTATAATACAGCATAAGATAGAGCAACACAGCAAAAGATTCATAGATGTGCTAGTTGGAAAAAATTACTCTTGCTGAAATCACTAGCCAACACATTAATTGGTTTCCTGGGGGGGAGCTTTTTTTAATGCAAATCTCGCAAACTAGCTGGAATGCTAATAAACGCCTCGTTTTTTTTTATTAGGCGTTGTTTGTACCATAATCAATAAGATGGCTAAAATCAGTCGTGCTTCTAGCTGAAATGGATTATTTAGTAGTAGCCGGATTGATGAACCCAAACCCCATAAAATCTACAATCCAAAGTAAGAGTAATTATGCTTCAACATTTGGCATCCAAGTATGTTTGGTTTATTTGTTCATTATACTCTTATCTTGGAGATTTTGCAACAAACTAATCGATGCTGTTATATTACCTAGCAAAGTAAGATGCAATATAATATGGCGCGGTCCAATTAGATCATTTATGGGTTAATAAAATGGTTAGTAGGAAATAACGGAATAATTTTGCTATTAGCTGGATTTATTTAGCATATTCATGCTAGTAAAGCCATTTTGATTTATATAGACTGTGGATTGGTGAGTAATAAAATGGTGGCAACAGCTCGAGAAGCTGTATGATTAAAGTAAAGCTCAAAGTGGCATTAGTAAAAATATAGTAGCTACTTTTTGTAAACAAAAAAGAAACATATGTTCAAGTTGGTAATCAAATCCATCAAGTTGGCCATAAACGCTTTATAATACGAATTAGCGGACGTTTATTGAAAACAAAATTAATTTTATCGTAATTCCAAATTCATTTTTGACTCATTAACTATCAATCATTAAACATTGTTCATAATACACATCAAGGCAACTGGCAATAAAAACCTAAGCTCCTTACAAGTATTTTTATATACTAGGCATTATTCAAACATATTGCATACATTTTTAGTGAGTTTTCAGCATTCAACATGAAGGGTGCTAAAAAGGACGATCAAGTTATGATTCAAATTGTATTAGATAGTCCTGATAGCGACAAAGATTCCTCGGCTAACAAAAAAACCGGTGCAAGCAGCAGCTACGTAAAGGGCAGCAGATCCCTGGGCTTAAGCGGTGCGCCAGAGTCTGGGAGAAACAGTTTGACAACAGGTGAAAACGAAGGAAATCTAGAAGATCGTGCTATTGATGTATATGTAAAAGAAAGGATCAAAGTGGTCAAGTTGAAGCTAATAATTGCCAGCGTAGTACTGATACTGATACTTGTCGGTGTAATTGCAGGCTGTGTGTTAGGGTTTAAAGATGTAAATGTGCGTACTAAGAGTATAATTGTAGCATCTACAGCAGCGGCTGTTCTCCTTATAGCTCTAGTTATGGTGATGGTAAGATACGCTTGCTTATTATTTATAGATCCAATATTCTTGGCTAATCAAAAGACAAATCCATCGATTTTTGGCACTAGTCCCTAAATCACCAAAATCCGACTAAAAACACAACGAAATGCTAAATTATAACCCAATAGATGTTCAGATCAAAAATCAAGCGGCTAGAGGCCTACGGGAAGCACGCGCACAAAAGGCGAGCATCTAGCCTGAACAATTCTTCAGGCGGCCGACGAAGCTCTTTCTCGGTTCAAGGAATGCAGCAACAGCTGAAAAGCTAACTGAGCCTGCCTCTTGGTAACAAACAATACACGCCATGTGACCAATTAAGGCAGACAAGAGTGCAGCAATACAGATATGACGTTGTTACAAGCAGAGATAGAGCAGTTAATCTATAAACAAATCCATAATTTCCAAAAAAGTTAAAAATAAAACTAAAAATAAAACTAAGAACAAAATAATTTACTCGGCCTACAAAGACTTTTTGCTTCATGATTTAAAAGAATCAAAATACATAAAAACAAAAGTGAAAAGTGAAAGAGGATATAATTAATTGGAAAAAAGAAAAGAGAAAGCATAATAATACTAGTGACATCAAACAATAACTCAATGTGAACCTCGGATAAATCCAGAAACTTCGAGTGCTGCTCTAGCTGCATTGTTTATCAACTTGAACCTTTCTGGACCAAGCATGACCCCACCGTACCAGCGCGACACAATTACCACAACATTTTCCACGCCGGTGTTAGATAAAAGTAACTGCAGGCGTTTGCCTGCTGCGTTCTCTCCATCCTCGTCGTTATCTACAAAGTTGTTAATGTGGTTAGAGGCTGTGTTTGTATTTGGTTGAGTCAACCTTGCCATCTCGGCAATGCTTGATATAAACTCATATACTTTATATCTTTAACAAGTCCAAGTATAAAGGAAACATTTGTTCCTGGAGCTGGTTTGATAGCATAAACACGGTGACATGTGTGTAAACATCAATCTTGCATTTACCTTGGATATAGAACCCATTTGGCGACTTTATTCTATACGCCATGATATTGTGGGTAGCCTTGGCTATTTTTTTGTCCATCAGCAATCTGCTTTTGAAGCAAGTAACATCAGCTTCCGATTCAGCTTTGCACGCGAATCCTATAAATACGCTCTTTTTCCTCTCAAGTGTTGGTCCTTGGTATATCCTGTTGCAGTTTTCGTGGACACTACATGATCCAGTACCGCCAGTACCACCAATTACACCAAGGTCTTTGCCTGAAGGCATAACCACTTCGCTTGAAGACGGAGCCATGGCTGTATTTTCCAGATTAGGCGTTTCATTCGTCGATTCAATTATTCTCTGTGTTTCAATTACATTTTGTGCATGTACTTTTCCCCACTTCTCTTTCAGGTATGTTTCCAGCGACTCTATCCACGAAAATACCACAACTTCTCCTCTGAGCTCGTTCTCCCAAATATCAACAAGTTTTGCCTCGATCTCTGCAAACATGGTTTTTGTATAAGACAATGTATAGATACTGTAGTTGGCTGACAAAGAACCACCATCCAGGTCCTGGAGCTCCGTGTTGTGTGTATAGCACGTACTTGCCACCTCCAGCAATTCGTAGACTGGCGGATCAGAGGAAGGGTAGGATTTTGGAAAGGTAATTTGGACTGGCGCTTTTGTGTTTAGCTCTGGAATCTCCAAGTAGAATATAAAACATGTGCCCTTCGAGTCGAGTGATCCATCTTCTAATTCAAGAACCGATTCTTCGCCATAAATCGCTTTTAAGGCAAGAATCTCGTCTTTCTGTCGCTCAAAGTTGCTCAGTTCAATCTCGCTCATTTGTTACACTGTCTTCTTCTGATTATTTACTTGATCTCAATTCTCAAAAAACTAGCTGACTATTACATTACTCCTATTGCTTATGCTCTACATGATTTGTCAAACTGGTATTTATTGAAGGACTCTTAAGCAGCTATATTTCCCTTATTTTTTTGCTTAAAGACTTTCATTGTTATTATCGCAAGTCTACGTTTTTTTTTTCTTTTTTATTGAAATTGGTTTTTCCTCAAATAAATGTCACCTAATTAAGATTAATTACATAGTAAAGAAATGGCTGCAATTGAAATAGAAATTGGATCAAGACAAATATACGATCGAGAAAATTAGAAACTAATTGTACCAGCCAAAGAGAGTCAAATACAGTCAAAAAAAAAACTGCATTTAAAGCTCCAAGATTGTTTAGATCGATTGATAATATAAAACCACATTTTGGTAATAGCCTCTATGAGGCAAAATAGATGCCAACTAAGAGAGTTTATACGTATCAAGAATGTAACTAATCAGCTGGGAAGGTACGCTGTTGGACAAAAAGAGTGACGCTTATAAGCTGGTAGAAGTTATGTGTCTTTTCAGCTGAAAGCTGGATAGGTGTATTGGTAAATTTAATGCATTTCGAATGTTTAATTATCAACATTTATAATAAAGAAATTGTAGCAAATCATGTTCCGCAATGGTCTAGTGGCTAGGATCCGACGCTCTCACCGTCGTGGCCGGGGTTCGATTCCCCGTTGTGGAGATCATTTAGCACCATAGCGCAGAGGAAGCGCGCAAGGCTCATAACCTTGAGGTCCCTGGATCGAAACCAGGTGGTGCTAATTCTTTTTAATTTTTGTTGTTTTTTTTCTTGTTACTTTTGACACAATAATTTGTTTTACCTTGTTTTTGGTGTCGGTCGAGGTTTAGACATTGAGCGCAATGATATAGGAGTATAGAGTTGCCTTATAGATAAAAATTGTTGTAAACTTGGAGTCTGTAAAACACAAGCCTGACTCTGTGGTTCTTTTTTTCACTATCTATTGTGCGCATATGACCATTTCATCTGGTGTAGTCTTAAGTCGACTTAACAACAAGCAATGTGACTTTGAGTTGGATAGATGGTAGCAACGTTTAAATTACTGGATATACATACATAAGAGCTAAACTGCTTGAGATTAGTTGATGTTCTACAAATTCTTGGAGTATTGCCTAGGATGTTTTTAGACTGTATTACTCCTATTCAAAGTATAAGAGCCCACATAGCTTTGGATTTTCACGTTCAAATTCAACACAGCAATTTACGCTAGTTAAAAAAAAACAGTCGCATTTCAACAAAAATAACAAAAAAAAATAGTCGATAATAAAACTGATAAAATAAACTGATGTTAATGCGTAAATAGTAAACTGTCCACCATCAATAAAGTAAAACTATCGCCAACGCAAAATTATAAACAATAGAAATAATGCAGTAGAACATTATTATAAAGACCATTTGAAGTAAGTTTGAAGTAAGCTTGAAGTAAGCTTGATTCAGGCAAAGTACATTTTCTTATAGGCAACAAGGTTATTAGAATAGGGTATACACTTTGGAATATTTGAGATATGAGATTAGAAAAGAGCTTAATCCCACACACAATCATTACAGGGTTCGATAGGATAAGAGCCAAAACAAATCCCCCTTTCATTTATATAGTTTAAGGGGTAAAAAAAATAAAAACTTCAACAAATTTCACGGTTTGAACTTGTGAAATGAAAACTTGATACAGAGTAAAAAAAAATAAAGCAAAAAACAGGGCAGAACCAACAACATAACTAGAAACAGACGCCTTGGCCTATAGAAGCTCTGTATTCAACGTGTTTTAATTTAGGGCTTCACAATAAGGCCTAACCAAAACGTTAATTTGGAAGTAAGTTAGGAAATGCATATTGATGAATCTGCATAAAAACTTGATTAGTAAAGTTATTAGCAGAATAGAAAAAAAAAGTTAAAAACCAGAGCGTATTTATTGTCCATCAATGAAAGAGAGGAAGGTTCCAATGATGCCTCTTAAATAACCCTATAGCTGGTATATCGACGTTAAATTTCAAATTGTAATTTAAATTTCAATAAATGGACGAAATTGAGCGAATTATTTCTGACCCAAAGTATTTCAATGTGCTTTCTGTAATAAAGGGGTTCAGAAATGGTCTAGTATACGGGACCAAAGTTCGCTTTCCAAATGCCTTGGTAATGACCTTTTTGTTCAGAGGAGGATCGTAAGCATATGTTTTATCTACCTTTACGTATAAATTATACTATGCCGCCCACAAATCTAGAGACTTATGAAAGATGCCAGCGAAATGATGCTACAACTTGTCGTTTGTGTGTGTGTGTGTGTGTGTTTTTCTTCAAACTAGATTAAAGGACAAACTTACGTTCATATTCAAGGCGACGAGACTCCATGCGACCAAGCTGGCCAAGTATGTAACGATATACAAGACGCTAATGATTTTATTGAAGAAGGTACTATCTGTAGACCAGCAGGTGTATGCACCATTTATATCCGGGTTTTTAGGGGGCTATTATGTATTCCACGACGAAACGTCAATGAACAGCCAGGTAAGGCCTTGCTTCAACCTACTCTTTGTTTATGTGAAAAGAAAGGGGAGGGATTTGTTTTAAACTTTAGACGCCGGTTTAAGCTAAAAATGCTGCGTCGTCAAGGCTTAACTACGATTAATCTGTCTACATGCGCTTATCATTCTAGATTATTCTCTACCTGTTCTCTCGGATAGCAACAAGCTTATTTAAGGAGGGGTGGAAGGCCTCGGGGATTCCTGCACCCGATAACTCGTTTGCAATATTTGCTGCGCTTTGTTGGGGAGCAGTAATGACTTTACACGTCAACGAGGTAAAATCGCTTCAACACGGGCTAAGAAGCTCCATGGTATACATATACTCCAACGCAGATAAGTGGAAGTCGCTAAAAACCTTGATTTGGCACAACACATAACTCCTCTGCTCTTTCCAGCCACCCATCTCGTTTACGATAATATATGCAGTTATTTAAAATAGACAGATATTTAAGTTTACAGCTTTCCTAGCATCTACTTGTTTTATATTATTTATTTTAAGGCAGTGTGAACTCTTTAACACCTTCAATTATCCCTAAAAGCCAAAAAAAAAAAAAAAGGGAAATGAAGGATAAATGAAGAGAAAGTATAGAGTAAATAGTTTTTTTTTTGTCTTTAAAGTAATACAGAGGCATTCAATAAATATTATCTACAGCATTTGTAACCGTAAGCTGGTATGTTTATATTTGACAAAACAGAGCAGGAATGGCTACAACTAATCCAGCAAAATGTGCTGAGCCGGCTATTAAAAACAAAACTGGTGTGTAAGGAATTTTAGAAAAAAAAAACTAGGAATATTGATTATACTACTTGTTTTTTGATGTGGAGTGTATCTGGTGTTCTTCTAGCGCTGCCACCACTACATATCCTATCAGCACGAGATTCGCAAACACCACAGCTACTATAGCGGCAACGGTGGTGCTATCTAGGATTTTCAGATGGAGTAATCCGAAGGTTAGTTATATGGCAATATAAATAGACAACATACAGCAAAGTAAGGTGGTAGGTGTGTGTTATAAGCTAGCAGTAGGTCATATATGTAAATATACTCGAAATACCTGTTAAAACCCTGATTGTGAAAAAGTACATGAACAGTGGACAAACAAGCAAAAGGATAGCAAATAGGTAGAATTTAAGCAAAACAGATCTATAAAAGGAATTCACAGAAATACCAAAACAGATATTGATCGAGCTGGCACAAATACCGGGTGAGCTTTCTTTTGGTTTATTTTTGTATTGAATTGTATCTTCTTTTCTTTTTGTTTTTTTAACATTGAAATTATTCTATTTATTTTATTTTATTTTACGATTGAATTGCAAAAGTAAAGTACCTGTTGTGCGAACTGGACTGTGTCGGATCTTTTTCTGTTTTGGACTGCCTGGGCTTTCCGCTCAAGCTGCTTTTATTCGTAGTATCCATGCTTTCACCGTCTACTTTCTTGATTTCTTTTCTTCTGATGTTGTGTTTGGCATCTTCAGTGGCATTATTCATTATAAAACAACAATGCTTTCGCTAGATTGAAACCCCAATGAATTCGGATATAAAACTATGGTTGTAAAGTAGTAATGAACAAGTTTTGTTGATAAATGTTGCGTTTTGGAAAGCTACACAAAGCTGATCTTGAGGATTGGGAGGTGGGAACTAATAGCTCGGTGAGTTTGGTTCAAAAGTTGACCAGAAAGTTTTGAAAACTGAAAATAAAAGTATAGTCAACATATGCTCATTTACAAATCACGAAATCACTAAATCAAAGTCATCGTTATGTAATCGCTCGTTCTAGGATTAATAATCCATTGTTGGCAAATCAAAGTCTTTTGTCCATGCAAAAAACCTGAACAAGTCAACCTACCTAACTATGCAAGCCTATTGATTATTAGTGAACAAAAACACCAACAAAAACAAAGCAGCTGAGCAAATAGAACATCGACACCAGAAAATATGATTCAAAGTCCTTGTAAAACCCTTTGAAAGCTGTAACTCTATTTTATTTTTTTATAAAGATAAAATCAAACAATCCAAGGGCATTCTCCACTCTACATTCTCCACTCTAAAATCTCTGCTCTAAAATCTCTAATCTTTGCTCTTTACTTTTTCTTTAAAAGTCCAAAAACAGAAATTGACACAGTAACGATCGTTTCAAGGAACTCGGGAATCCACCCTAATAAAAAAAGTGCAGTGTACCTTGAGCGACTCGAAAAGAAACCCAAGAAAAGTTAATAGAAAAATCAGAATACAAAGAAAGGGATAGAAAAAAACAGGGCACTAGATTACAAAAAAAGGGATTAAAATGACTAATGAATCCTTTTCAAGGCCTATCCTTAACAAAAAAGTGCTTGTGGGCAATGAGTACGAAACAGCGAATAGGGACATTGTATCCACCATTCTCACGTTTATAGTAAGCTGAGATATGTTAAACATCATGTTGAGAATATAGGCTAATGTGTAAAGTAAATAGTGGCTTATTTAATATGTTGGAATGCGAAAATAAATAAATAGCTAGCCTACTTTTGCTGGAAAGTCACAAAGGCGCAGAAATATAGTGCAACGGGGGCGGTGGATAAGAAGGTGGGAATAAGAGTTTTTGTGCAAGAGTTTCTAGTGTTTATAGTTCCAATGTTTTTGGTGTATACAGAGCTCGAGCTGGCGTACTTGGTGAATTCGTTGCTGTTGGGGTATGGAATTGGAGTGTATACACAGTTGGATGCACGAATAGCCAAGAATATGGCTGAGGGAAAAAAAACAGATGAAAAGAATAGCAAAGATAGCATCAACAGGAAGCTGGCGTTTGAGGAGACTTATGAGGAAGGAAGATTGGTTAACTGTGGGTATATTAGCGTGTACCGGTCGTTGATGATGGCAATTACGTGTTTTACTATACTGGCAGTGGATTTTTCGATCTATCCAAGGAAATTTTCCAAGTCAGAAACATACGGGAACTCGATTGTAAGTAAAAAATAAAAAATGGGAAATAAAAAACTAAGGTGATGATAGGATTTGAATAAGTGTATAATTGAGCTGGTTTGAAAGAAGGTTGAGAAGGAGGTGGGTATGGAGGACGGGAGGTAGTTTTTTTTTTTATGAAAGGGGGGAGGGTGCGTGTATGTGTGTTTTAGGAAATGAAAAGAAAGAAAAGGCAAATTAATAAAAAAAAAGCGAAAGATGGCAGTTTGGGATAAAAAGTATTAGTAGTCTTGATGTTGATTTTGATTTTGATATTGATGTTGATGTTGATGTTGATATTGATATTGATATTGATAGATGGATATCGGGGTTGGATGTTTTGTGTTTTCATCAGGAATAGTAGGATCGAGACCGTATATAAAGGAGCGATTTAGAAGCGATGGAGCAAAAAGCAGTTTGTTAAAGCTGATGGTTGAAGGGTTCAAGTCGTCGTTGGAGCTGATACTGTTGGGGCTGGCGAGGCTGTACTTGACGAAACAGGTGGACTATGATGTAAACGTGATGGAGTATGGAGTGCATTGGAACTTTTTTTTCACGCTGGGGATGCTCCCGATATGCGTGCCATTAGTCCGGAGGTTGTGTCCGGATTACCGGGTGTTTTTGGCAGTGGTTTTGGCGAGTTATCAGTATGTATTGATGTATTGTGGGCTTGAGACCTGGGTTCTGTATGCGGACAGAGTTGGGTTGGTGTCGATGAATAAGGAGGGGATCTTTTCGTCTGTTGGGTATCTGTGCATATACTTGGCGGGAATGGGGCTTGGGGAGGAGATACTGGTGGAACTGAAAGACTACAATGAGTGGTTTGAGCAGCCGGTCAAGGTGCTTGGCATCTGGTTTATGATGCTTGTTAGCTACCTGCTGTTTAACTCGGGATTTGGTATCCCAATATCAAGAAGAATTGCCAATCTGCCATACTGTCTATGGACAATCTGGTTTAACGTGTTTGTTGTTTGGATGTTTATGGTGGTTGATCGCGCAATTAACGACAAGGTTCTCGACAACTCTGAGATTCGGTCCCAGGGAAGCCCCGAGTACAAAGTTCCCTCTATACTCGAGGCGATAAACACGAACAGCCTGAGCATGTTTCTGTTGGCCAACTTGCTGACTGGCTTGGTTAATCTGAGCGTAAGGGCGTATGCTGCGCCGTTAAAAGCCCTGGATCTGTCAAACTCCGCAAGCTATTTGATTCTATTTGTATACATGCTTATTATAACCGGGATTTGTGTCGTTTTGAAGAACCTCGGCATCAAAATTCGCTGATTGTTTTTCTTTACTTTATTTTTTTGCTTGTTTGTTTCTCAATTGGGTTTTCTACCACTGTTGTTACATTCATTTATACATATATATTTATACCAGTACTCTTTTGTATGATACACTTTATCATCAGTTACATATCAACAATTGAGTTTTGCTTTCAACTCCATAATTTAATGGCTCTAATATTCAATATTATCACTAGTAAACAACAATACTGGTATTCTACAAATATATATATATACATGAATTAAAGTATAGAACCAAATTAGTTACTACAGTTATAATTAAATAAAGTCAATTAATTAAAGTTTTACGTGAATAAAGTCAAGTAGCATTTGATGCAAAAAAAAATTTGTCGTATGTTTTTCTGGTAAGTCCAACCGCTCTTCCAATTCTGCAGTAGCTCTGTTAATTCCTTTACGATTATACCTTTTAACTTTCGACAGTATATTTTTATTGTTGTTGATTTTTATTGGACCACAATTCTATAAACTATAATGTATAAAACTACCAAGATATCCAATATTTTATAAACCTACTTACACTATCTTTTTCCTGAGATACGTGTAACCAAAACCTAATCAAGCTATGTTATATAATACTACCTAATACTTTATGATACACTATTAAACAACACTAGCTTATTTATTGATCGATTGATTGCACCATTCCCTGATTCAATGATTGCTTCCTCGCTTGATACTTCTTCCTTTTTGTCCCTCGGCTGTCCCTTTTTATAGATAACTTCCTGCTATCTTCCTTCGCTGATACCGAAGTATTTCTTACTTATAAACTAAATAACTAAATATACTAATAAACTAAGAATATATTGACCGTTGGTATTAACATGGCTGCGCCATACTTTAATAACAAGTCCTCGTTACTTCCTCGTTACTTCCTCGTATTCGTATATTGTTTCTGGTTAACCTTGCTGCACTTTAAACTGCATAATAACTTTAATATATATATAAATAAACACCTTACTAATTTGCTCCGAATCAATTAAAAACCACAAGGGGCGAAATCCTCGACTCATCGTTCATTTTGTAAGTGTTCCTAATATGTCGTTTTTCATACGACAAATTAAGCAATTGCTAGTTCAATTGGCTGGCGCTGTTGGTCTTCGATCAGTAGTTCGTCGGTTCAAGGACCGTAGTTGTGATACACTATGACTAAAAACTAGCGTTAGTAGTATAGCGGTAGAATAGTTGCCTTCCAAGCAATTGGCCCGGGTTCGACTCCCGGCTGACGCAAGTATCTTTTTTTGTTGTTTTTTTTTGAAGAATTTTACATATTTTTTTTCAAACAAGTTAGTAAATCAGACTAAATCGCGATTTTGTCCTTGTATTTTCTTTATTATTATTCCCTTATTTTTGCAAAGATATATAATCCAAAACCTGGAATCTAAAAACAATAGTCCGCTAATTGTGGTGTAGTATAAGAAAAATGGGAGACAATGGGTTTAAAACAGATTCAGATTCGGGCAAGTATTTAGACAAACGGCCAACAAGAAGCTGTTTGCAAAGATGAGCAAATAAAAATTGTTTGCATTTTTAAATTTATCCATGCTGTTGCTGATTTAAACTGGGTATATGGGTAATAGATGGATCAGATGACTTTGTGCCAGCTTTGCCGCAGTGGTTGTTAGATAAGCAAAAGCAAGAGAAGGAGCGCGAAGAAAAGAAAAGAAGCAAAGGTCTGGAGTTATCGCCGATTAGAAAGAATGGGTCTGAAGCGCGTGGAAGCAGTGGCAGCGGTGCAGAGTTGCGTGGTAGGGTTGTTGGACCACAACTACCGAGCAGCGTTGGCACTTTTATGGGAAGCGAACAGATTGGACCGTCGATAAACAGTTCACGATACACAAAGGTAAATGACGAGAATGCGAGACGGTGGTTATTGTTATTGGGGTGGGGTTGTGTTTATTTGAAATAAGTGAGGGAAATGAAAAGGGGGGGGGGGTTAAAATGAGTGTACATCGATAGTACCAAATTAATAAACTAAAACCAAACTGTTGGCTGCGTATAGGAGGAGGAAATGGCACAGAGATTGGACTTGTTTGAGGCGGTTAGAGAGAAAAACAGTGGTGGTATGAAGAGCGGTGAAGAGGGTGGAGCGAATGTAGGAGGCGGAAATGGAGGGAATGTTGGGGCATCTAAACGGGGGGAATGGATGACAGCACCGCCAACCTTTTCGATTACAAGTGGTAAAGCAAATGAGTATTAGGATGAATTTATGAGTAGAATTAGATAAGGATAAATGAATAGTTGCAGTGAATGAACGAAAAGTGAATAGTAACAATAACAAGAGGTAAAAAAAAAATGTGTTGAATGTAGACAAGATTAAAGCAAAGGGGTTTAACTTGACAGAGAAGGAGGAGTTTGAGTTTGATAGAAGCTGGACTGAAACGCCACAAGAAAAGCTGGAAAGAATCGAGAGGGCAGCAGAGGTACATAAGGAGGGTGGAGAAGGAGGAGTTCAGGGGAAATTGAAGAGGCGTGGTGGAAGGGAAGAGAAGGAGGAGGAGGAGGAGGCAGATTATAAGCAGTTGGAGATTGACTCTGAAAAAGCCAGAATAGTTGAGGAGTATAACAAGAGAGAGAGACCAAAGTCGTTGATGGAGCTGCATTTGGAAAAAATGGGGAAAAGGTTAGACAAGTCAAGTTCCAAGCGGGGAAGTAAACATGGTGAGAGGGATAGGCATGGAAGTAAGGACAAGTCAAATGATGGTAGTAGTAGTAGTAGTAGTAGTGGCAAACGAAGCAAACGAAGTAAAAAGGACGAGGAGGAAGAGGGAGGAGAGGAGGATGAGTGGAGAAGCAAACGATTTTCACGGGACAGAGACATGAGTGTAAAGTGGGTAGATACAAAACGGCAGAAGGATATACTAAGTCAACAGCAGTTTCTAGAGGATAAATATGGGCATTCAAAGAAGGGGGCATTTTTATAGGATATAATAGGATAGTAAATAGAATAGTGGTTAATTTAATAGTAAATAGTATAGTGGTATAATGGGATAGTTATTAAATAATAATAAATAATAGTAAATAAGAGTAATTAAAAGTATAATGGTATAATGGTAAATAAAAATCTACATGAATGGAGAAACATTGGCATAAGCCATGGATTTGACATCGGGATGTTCAACAGCCTTAAAAGTGACATATTCAGTGTGCAAGGAAGGAGAGATTTTGATGAAAGCGCCGAGATTGCCCATTTGATCGCAGTAGTTGGGGGCACTGAACACAGTGACGCACAGACCATCGTGTTCGATTTCGTAGCCAGCCTGTTTCTGTTCGTGACTTCGAATGATCATTTTGAGGTTGTTGTGAGTACAGAATTCTTTAGTGACATCGGGGCCAAACTGGATAGCAACACCGCGTTTGTTGTTGGTTCGGCCGTTAGCAGGTTGGGGGTCGGACCAAAGAGATTCGGCGAGGAGGCCAGAGTCGCCGGGCTGTCGGAAGCGATCGATGTTTCTGACCATATCAAGAGAGACAACGCCATTTGCGTGGTTGTTGGAGCCAGACTGTTTGCTGTAAAGGCCTCCGTGGACTACAAAAATCTTGTTTTGGATGAGATGGGCAACAGGCAAACAATTGAAAGTCTCCTGGAACAGATCAAAGATTCTGGACCCGTGCGAGTTGCCAAACTTGGCCAGAACTTCACCTTCAAACCCGTAAAGTTTGTTTATTCCCGCAGATTCGTGGTTTCCACGGTTCAAAAAGAACGCCTTTGGGTACACCAGCCTGTACGCAAGCAACAACAACACCGTTTCAACCGAAAACGATCCGCGGTCCACAAAGTCACCGTTGAACAGGTACTTGTTGGTGTCTGCGGGTTCTCCTCCCAGCTCAAAAATGTTCAGCAGGTCGTAGTACTGCCCATGCACATCGCCACACACATTGATTATTGATCCTTCTTCAATCTCTACATCCACCAATGAGGCCAATTCTCGCATTTGCCTCTGAACAAGTATCAAAAGCGCATACACATATCTCACCGGTAACTTCTTTTGGTTCTTGAACCACTCCTTCAACTCGACCACAAACCGCTCGTCCACATACTCTCTAAATACTCCCCTCCCCTTATTTTCCTCTCCCGTCTGCCTTTCCGAATCTGGCTTTGCTTCCTCTCTCTCCATCTCTTTCTTCTCTAATTCCTCCAGTTCTCCCTCGCTCAACATCGCCATTCTTGGCCCAATGTACTCCTCTTCCACTCTATAATCCTCAATCTTGATTTTGTCCGACAACAACCTATTATCATATTCTGTCTCAATCGCCTTTTCAAACATCATTCGCTTGTACATCTTTTCCACCTGCTGCAGCTTTGCCTTTGCCGCTCCATCTCCTGGTACCCTTTTAACCACCACCCTGTAGTCTTGTCTCGCTTTCTCTATCTTTCCCATCGCCATGTACGCCGACGCTCTTCGGTAATACCCCTTTGTAAACCCTCCATCCAGCTCAATCGCCCTGTCTGCATCTCTATTTCAGTTCATTTTCTATTTCAGTTCATTCTCTACTCTCTCTTATACTTTATTCTACCATTCACCTTCCTTTTCTTTCTTTCTCTCTTTCTTACATTATTGCTGCCCCATAAAACTCTGTAAACAAATAACATTGCGCCCGGTTAGTATAGTATGCTGGAACTGTCGGGTTCAGCTCTATTGCCTTGCTATACTCCTCTATCGCCTCCTTGTATTTCTTTTCTATAATTCATTTACATTTCTCTCTTTTATTCTCTACCCTCCCTATTACTTTCCCCTCCATCTTTTTTACTACATTCATACTGCTATATCTACACATTTCCCACACAATTCCTCTTTATATCCATTTCCATCTTTTTTCTTTCTCTTATTTTTCTTTTTTGCTCATTATCTTTTTACCTGCATATAGCGCGTTTGCCTGTTTCTTGATCACTTCTGCCTGTTCAGCATCAATAATCTGGTTTTGATTATTCGTCTTTGGATTATTATCTACCTTCATCTTTATCTTTCTTCTCTCTATTTTTCTTTTTCCTTTTGTATGTTTCCCTTTTATAGTTATTTGCTCTTGCTATATTCAAAAGCGATTTGGTTTTTTAACCTTTTATATTTTCTTTCTTTGTTTATTGTTCTCTTTATTCTCATTATTCTCGAAAAAAAAAAAAAAAAAAAAAAAAATTTTTTGATTTCAACGTGTTATTTCTTCCATTGATTAGAAATCAATAACACTGAAATTTATTTCAATAAAAAAAATATTTATAATTTCAATCACTTTATCCTATTCCATTGCTCACTTCTTTCTTTGTTTTGTTTTTTTTTTGTTTTTTTTTGCTATTTACATCCAGATCCGTCGTTTTTCAATATTTTTTCTTTCCGACTTTGATACTTTTGATCTGCTTGTATTTATCCTACATTATTTTAATACATCCTCCTCCCTTTTTTTCTAGCTTTTAAAATATATAAAATGGATTCAGGTTTCCTTTCATCTCCTGCTTTGCCTTTTTAGAGTCTTTTACAAACATCCTAAATTTCACTGTGATCGCTGTTCTCTTTTAATGGCCTTTTCTCTTTCTTCCAAAGTTTGCTTTATTGTCCCAACTTTTTGAGCATTTACCCACTTCTCCTAATATAACAGAAATCTCCTACCATGTTTTCTACCTCATACAATACTCTTTTCACTTTCAATTAACCAAAATCTTTTTTTTTTCTTTTTTCTTTTTACCTTGGGTTTGACACTCTAAAACAGCTATGGTTGGCAAACAATAACCCAAATTCTCTACCTTTATTGGCCCTCTCATCTAATTTCAACTTAATCCAAGCTCAATTTCTTCTTTTTTTTCTTTTTCTACTCTGATTAGCCAAAATTCCCCTTCAACTATTCGCCTTCAAGTATCGTAACGCAGATGGCAAATACTGATATATGATTTGCCAATATTCTCCGTGCTCACCCCGTTTGTCTTTTTCTCACTTTTGGTTTTCAAACATTAATGATTACGACCGTTTATAGTGTGCAATCGGCTATAAGCTGACATTTGAGAGCGTGTCAGGGCTCTCAACCAGCCACTTTGATTAACATCATGGTATATGGTTATGCTATCGCTCAGAAATAAAACATTGACTCTGTTACAAAAGCCTAGTCGAAGTTGAAGTACCATTACAAGAGCTTAGTCGAAACTATTTTTAATTCAAAAGGCCCATTACAAAACTTTTAAAGCATTGGCCAAAGCTTTGGAAAGTATCAAAGTCCAACATTGCTCCTTTTTACCTTTTTACTTTTTTATCCTTTTCACTTTATTTTTTTTAGTTTTCCCTTTCCAATTATCTTTTTTTTTTTTAACTCTACCTGGGGCCTTTTCCCTACATCTTTACATTATTCCTCTTATCCTTGACAAAAACGGTTAAACTTTTTATTTTTTGATTTCAGCCAAACTTTTTGAGCATAAATGGCTAGACCCATTCCAATTATCAGATTTAATCGCTTGTAATTACATTCTCGCATTTTCTTTTTTTCTTTTTAATTCATCAGGCAGATCTTTTAGACTATCTTATTAATTTTCAAAATATTATAGGAATCTCCGAGACCGCTTTCCTCCTCCCATGACTTTAATATATCCCTTGACCATTTTACATTCAATCTTAGTCTCAGGTTATAATTTGCTAATTGAAACTTCCCCAACCCATCTCATTGATTGGTGTGTTGGTTTTACCTCAAAAGCCATTATCTATTTGTAATTGTTGCAAATAGTTTGCCTTGTTTGCTTTTTTGATGCTATCTGTAGTCGGCCAATTCAAAGCCAAAGCAAAACGATTTTGGTTTCTTTGCATCATGCGGCTCTTTTTTTTTATATTGTTTGGCATTAATCAGTTTTTTGTAGGTTGTAAAAGAGCGAACGCCAACAATGTTGCTCAAACCGGGCTTAGCCTTTGTCTATTCACCAGACTTCCCACCCCCACTCCCTCCCAAAAGCACCCATAACCATGGACATCTTGCCAAATACTGATACTAATTTGGCCATACTGCGCTTTTTAGTTTGACAAACTAAATGTCATAACTAGAAAGTATGGAAAGACCAACCGACCAACATCGCAACGCATTTTGCCTGGTGGCGATACTCCAGTGACTAAAATAGGCAACACCAATAAACAAAAGCAATATATCAAAACAACCTTGTTTTGATATATTGCTTTTGTTGGAAGGCAGGTTGTGTAGTTTGGTATGGTGTGTTGTGCTGCTATATGTTATGCCACACTGCTTTATTCCATGACATGACATGGCAAAGCGTGACATGATATTAAACAATATGATGAGATGCGATAAGATTAATGTTTGATGATATGATATATGACTGTCGGTTGCGCCTAGGAGCTAGTAATGTGTTTGTGATACTAATTATACATAACTTGTTTTGAAGAACTGAGATGCATGGCTAGTATTTGACATGACCAATGTCAACACTCTACTCTAGATCCAAAAAAGAGATGTTAACCGCAGCCACCAGAAATATATGCAACCAAAGTAGCCTTGCTGATGGTTTTTACTCTTCAAATAAAAAAAAAACAAAGCCAGAATATAGTTTGGGACAAATAAAAGCGAAACTGGTAAAGGCAAAGTAGCGTCCAAATTGGCATAATAATCACCATAGTAATAGTAGCACAAGTGTGTCATCTAAATATATCAAGTATATTTTATCTGTTGGTTACTATTCAAGTCTCACTCTTGTTTTATTCTACTCTGGAAATGAATAGTGAGGTAAGATCAACATCAACATCAATGTCTTGCTAGTACAATGTCTATTAGTACAATAACAACTGCTAATACAATGACTACTGTGACCCTTTTGGTCAGTTTAGTGTTTGCTAATATCATTCACTGGCAATAAATATATCAACGTTACAATATAAAAATTATATGTCAACGTTTCTTTTTTGTATATATATTTTTTGGCATTGTAGGCAGGCAGAATCAAATATAGCTTCATTTGCGCACAACCTATCAAAACGGGAAAAATGTAAGTTTTAACATAGCACAATATTAGTTTAGTGGTTGAAATGTGTAGGATTTCCAAATAAAAAAAAAAGTTTGGGCGAGTCCTTTTACGTCGAGTCTATTAGCAACAGAAAAAAGAAAAAAGCACAGCAAGTAAATATACATGTAAATGCATTAAACCCAGTGAAATGATCTCGTAATGGGTCATGAGCAATAAATCAGGCTGATTAAATCAAGCTGTAAAAAGGTCAGAACTTGCTAACAACGTAAAAAAAAAGAGTCAGGAGCCGATTTTTAGCCAATGGAAGGGTAGATGTATTATATATTAATTAAAAACAAGTTCAAGGTAATTGGTGGCAAATTTGTAAGATGCAGATTCTCGATATTAGATAACGAAAAATTCTAGCGATTAAGCTTTCTCAATGGTTTACAGCAAATTCGCATTATTGTTTTAGCTATTGAAATGGAATGAGTTATATGAAATTGTCGTTGGAAAAAGCGAGTTTTAGCATCACTTTATTTAATTTTTCCTCTTTTGAATGATAATGGAAGTTGCGGAAATGATTTGAAATTAAAAAAAGTCACTTTTTCGGTTAAAAAAAATTTGTTACAGATACAATAAGAGAATGCCGTCAAACTGATAATGGTTTTGGTTGAGATATTCACAAAGAAAAAGGCGAGAATAAAGTAATGGAATATTAATAGTTTTTAGAAACCTTGGAGATTGTTTTACCAAACGAAAAAAAACAAAAAAGAAAAAAAAACAAAAGAAATGAAATGAAGAGCTGAATGAATAATATTACTACAATGGGGGGGGGTTTTTTTTTTTTTGATACCAACCTGGTGAAAAAGCGTAGAGCGTTTAACTACGAGTTTAAGAAATGGTCCAATTTAAAGTTGGGTTATTCCACGACATTTTATTGTAAAACTCATCGATTAAATAGCAACTAGATTGCATTTATTGCACAAGGATGTTGGAAAGTAGAGCGAAATAGCAGAAAAAAAACCAACAAAATAAAAAAATGCAAAAGCAAAGGAGGGCAAGGTTGTAAAGATTAGAAAAGAAAAAAAAAAGTTGGGTGGAAAGAACAAAATAGCTAGAATGATTAAATGATAAAAAGTTTCAAAATTTTATATATAAGTGAATCAACAAGTTTGCAATTTCGTATTTTAATATACTTTCATCAATAGGGTTAAATTCACATTTGAGCTCTATTTCATTAAACGACCCTTTTCACTTTTATACATATTCGATTTTGGAATAGTATATTCCTTAATTTTGTTTTATTTTTATTTTTTGATATTGTGTTCTATAAATATCTAGGTTATATTTCACAAGAAATACGCCAGTAACCAAAATAAAACAAAACAAAAAGGAAGTTCATACAGATAGGGAAAAGAAAATGGCTTCTAGCATTGAACGGCCAGTATACAAAAAGCCTGAATACCCAGGTGATGACAGGCCATTGTTCCAAAAGCTCCACTGGGTGCATGTTATCATGCTTTCAGTCACACCAGTTATAGCAGTTTATGGTGCTATGACCACAAAAGTGCATTTCAACACTTTTCTGTTTACAGTAGTCTACTACATTCTTTCGGCACTTGGAGTTACAGCAGGGTACCACAGACTGTGGTCGCATGTTTCGTACCAAGCCAAGTATCCACTGCAGGTGTTTTTGGCGCTGATCGGCAGTGCAGCAGTGCAGGGTTCGATTTTCTGGTGGAGCCGTGATCACCGTGTCCACCATCGTTACACAGACACACCAAGAGATCCGTATGACGCGAAAGCCGGGTTCTTCCACAGTCACATAGGGTGGATGTTGGTTAAGAAAGACCGTCGCCAGCTGGGATACGCAGATACTACCGACCTCAAGACGAACTCAGTTGTTCGCTGGCAACACAAGTACTACCCAGCCCTGGCTTTGTTTTTCTCGATAGTTGTCCCAACCGTTTTCTGTGGACTGTTGTGGGGAGATTACAGAGGCGGCTACTTTTACGCAGGAATCACCCGCATGGTTGTTTTGCACCACGCCACTTTCTGCGTAAACTCGCTTGCTCACACCCTAGGAAGATCCACCTATGACGACACCCAAACCGCTAAAGACTCTGTGGTCACCGCCCTAGTAACCCTGGGCGAAGGCTACCACAACTTCCACCACGAGTTCCCAGGAGACTACCGCAATGCCATCAGATTCTACCAGTACGACCCAACCAAATGGTTTATCAGACTGTGCTTCATGCTTGGCCTTGCTTACGACCTGAAAACCTTCCCAGCCAATGAAATCGAGAAGGGCTACATTGAGATGAGATTGAAAGAACTACACAAGCTGCAGGCCAACATCGACTACGGTGTTCTGCTAGACAAGCTCCCAGTTTACACCGAAGAAGAGTTCCTAGTCCAGGTCCGCAAATACAACAAAAAGTGGATGGTTATCGGCGGTGTTATCTATGACGTCAACACTTTTGTCAACGACCACCCAGGAGGCAAGCCTTTGATCCATGGTGGAATTGGTAAGGATATGACTGACGCATTCAATGGTGGTGTTTACAACCATCATAGAGCTGCTCACAACCTCCTATCCCAGCTTCGTATTGGTACCATCAAGCTTTTGTAAATCTACTTTTTTTTTTCTTCCATCTCTTAACATATCGCTGTTCTCTTTTTTTTTCTTTCTTTTTTTCAAATTTTCTATTCTTATTAAAGGCTTTTTTGCTGTTTCAATAAACGCGCTTTTAAAATGCTTTTTTCTTTTTGCCCTTTTACTGTTATTATTACTGTTATTACTGTTACCATTGCTATTACCATTATTAATATTACCATTACCGTTACCAATACTACTATTACTATTGCAAATATTGTCTTGATGACGTTCTCATACAGAAGGTTTCCAAGTTTAACGACTAGGGAAAACTAGACGTATAGATAGCAGTAACTAACTTTATAACAATAGAGAGTGGTCCATGGCCTTATTGCCTTGGATACACCGAAAACTGAGCATAGTGTGGTTGTGATGGTGTTTGATATCAAGTATATAAAACCAAAGCAAGAAAGAGCTATAATAAATAACCATTATAAAAGTAAAAGTAAAAATAAAAGACTAGTCAATAATCCAAACTCAAGTCTATTGCCGAAGGATGACTTTAAAAGGAAAAGTCTTGATAAAATTTCACAAATAATGCCGCCAGAGAGTGAGTGCCCAGATTGGAAGCTCAAATACCAACCTTCGACAATATATTCATGTTCGAGCCGGATTTTACACTTTTAGTTGTTGCTAGTCCACTTGGATTTATCCAACTGATCCAATGTTTCAATGGATTCTGGTCGTAGTTTTGGCTCTAAAATCCACTTGGCCTACACCCAGAATTAAAAAAAGAAACGTTCAAATAAAAAGGCCACAACCAAATTTCAATAAAAAAAAAGTCATAAACGTTGTTATACCCATCAAACCACACATAATAAAGGTGTATATAAGCCCATTTTTTTAAAGAAAACACTGTGTTCCTGTTTAATGTTCAGATGATTGAACCCCAAAGCGCGAAAAAACCAAATCATAATGCATTAATAGATAGAAAAAAAACAACTTACATATGATTCTTTAGCCATGAAATATGTACCGATTGGCACTGCTACACACAATACGAATCCGACTGTTCCTGTACGTCTGGTCCATCGGAAATGATTCTTGACATTTGATCTCATGTAAAGCCATTCTTCAATAGCTGGATCTTTCAACAGTGTCGCCTTATGTCCTGGTGCTCCCATTTTATTTCTACTTTTACGTACTTGTCTGATGTGATTACTTTTAATATTTGTAATATATAAAAAGGCTGGTGGCTAAATGGATTGACTTGGAAATAAAGAAACTTTAGAGATATATTGAAAATGGTTTGATATTATTGTTTTTTTTTTATCAATTTCATTTACTTACTATATATTTTTTCAGCTTTAGTTTATCTATAATCTATTTTTTCCTAGAATTTCCAATCGCTCAAGGTGAAAACGCAGTTTTGGCTTTTCCGCCCCCTCCTTTTGTTACTGCAATTTGGCCAGCCCAGTTCTAGCACCGCTTTTAATTTTAGCCTATAAATCTTGGTGTTTTAGTCTTTTTTTTTTCTCTTTTCATTCTCTTTTCAAAAAAATCATTTGCTTTTTTCTATTTGTTCCGATTTAACAATTGAACTTTTTCTGTCAAAAAATAAAAAAACAATACTGAATAAAACTTGTGTTGGAAAACAAAACTAGGAATAGTAGCTATGGTATACACCTCTGTCTAAGAAACAGTATGTATATCGAATGTAAATATTGATATTGTTATTGTACTTGAAAGGCTTCAGTTTTAATCGAGGGTATTGATTTGTAAACAGCTAGGCAATTGCGCTAAACCGTAAATTAACAGGGTATTTGTTACCAATAGCACCAGCAGTTTTTTTTTTAAATTGTTGGTGAAATTTGGATTTGACTCAAACATTAGCACGCTTTGAGACGTCACGATCGCTGTCAATAATTTGTTCACCCACTGGTCGTCCCAGTAAGCAAAATGTCGAGCAAACAGGTTATGCGGGAGGAAGAGGAAAAGTTAAAGGTATCGAAAGTCGAGCCAGGTAAATTCAAAACAGAGAAACCGATATTGGAGATACTGCCCGAGGAAACATTTGTGGAGACTCTAGACAAAATCGTAGAAAAAAGCTTCTTTCCGCAACTCACAGAATTAAAAAGGAGCAACCTAATATACAATCCTATCGGCGAAGACGAGATAATCAGAATCAAGACAGGTTGGCAGCTATTTTAAAGTACATCTCAGCTCTTGCTTCAAAACTTGGATATTAACTTTTCCAAAAAAAATAAATAACTCTATACATAGACAGAATCAAAAGCCAGCTCGAGATAGAGGACCATTTCAGTCCAGATAAGACAGACAGTTTAAATGAAGCTAATCCTGTAGACAAGAGCAGCTTGTCGTTGAACGAGTATCTTGATAGCTACACTAGCGAAGACAATGCAAGTTTTTCCAAGATTGTAGAGAAATCAAGCGCTGAACGAAGGCAGAAGCTGTACTGGATGTATGGAGACGGAAAAAAGCCGTTGGATGCTATTGAGGGCAGAAAAAACGACAGCAATCTGATAGCTACTAGCGGAAAGGATGATGAAAGGTCCTTAAAGACGTGGAAGTTTAAGGCAGCAAATGCGCTGATGTATACTCCGCACACCGAGGAGTCGCTTGTTGTTGGAAATCCTAGATCTGACTACAAGAAAATAGTTTATGAAAACACACGTTTCCCTAATGTAATTCCAGCCACCTTATTCTTTTTACTATTCAATGTTGTTACTTGGCTTTAACGATCAACGCCACGCTACTTTTTGTTTAAAGTGGTCCATCCGTCTTATCCTGAATGCGAATAAATAACCACACACTTATTATAGGAAAGTGGTAATGGCCGAGGAGTTAACCGGCCCCCTTCACCAACAGCAAGTGTGATTACAAACGGTAAGAAATCAACAGATAAATATTTGACTTGGCACCTTGTTTGTTCTTTGCCCCCCCCCCCCAAACAGAATGTTCTGCATATTCCACAATAAAACAATCGCTTTTTTTTTGCTCGTACCTGGTGTGTTAATTTAGACGGGTCTACACCAACAATAAATGGATACAAGTTTGTTGATTCGCCAAAACGCCCTGCTTATGACGACGACGAAGAAAAAAAAGCCAGGATCAAACGGAATAAACTGTCAACGAATTCTGGTTTTATCGAATCGTCTAAAGGTAAGCCGTCTACAATCACGTCGTCTGGTAGGCTATGCAAACGCGTATTTATGCCTTCTCTTTATAAGTACAGCTCACCAACATCGTATTCTGGATATAGGGTCGTCCTACAGAGTTCCTTCAACTCCACTGAGGGATATTATAGCTTACAGACTTGCATCTAAACAGCCGAAACAGCCCCGAGTACAGTCGGCAAAAGAAGACACCTATGGGTTTTCAGTCACGTCTAGTCCACATTCTAGGTACATTTTACACGCAAATTATATTTTATTTCATTCATTTGCCTTTTCTCTTTTCTTTTTTCAATAACAGAAAAGTTGAAACCGATTGATTGTATATATCCAACTATAATTACATTTAGGCTTTTGTCTCCAGCTGGAAAAGCATTGCTGTCAAATTCCAGTAAACAAGGCACAAAAAAAAAGTAAAAAGCGAATATACAAACCTCAAAAAAAGTCTTGCCACTCTTTTTATAATTTTGCACTAGATATATACTTTTTGTGTATGCTCCACAAGCATGCATACATGCATTCGCTCATTCATTATTCTTTTTAACTTGTAGTTTTGTAGCTGTCACCATGATTAGCAATGGTAGTGCTCTTATATACATATGTATCTTTAAAACAATATTAAATGTTTAAACAGACATATTCCCGACACACTAATGAGTCGATTGATATATTTACTGATCTGTTGGTTGATTTATTTACTGATCTGTTGGTTGCTTTATTTACTGATCTGTTGGTTGCTTTATTTACTGATCTATTGATCGATTTATTTATGATGACCCAAGCCATATTAACATTGTAAACTTGAGGTCGTGTTAGACATAAGGCGCAAGTTCCAAAGTTATTTACAGGATTCACAACACGCCCGCTTTGTTTTTGTTTGCTGGTATTCCGGCCATTTACACATCACCATCTTAACTTCCAACGCGTCTAGTGGGCTGTTTTAAAAACAAGCCCACTTTGCTTTCTTTAATTGTTTTACTTGCTTTGTTTCTTTAACTGCTTTAACTGCTTTTTTATTATTATTTTATTATTGAGATTATAAAATTGTATTTGTATTTTTAAATTAGGAAAAACGGATTTAATATGTCAGAAACTCGAATAAAAACTCTTTTATGAGTCAAAAATTGCTCAGTTCTTTAGCATAGTCCAATATCTGCAAAACATCTTTACTGTCTGAGCCCCCTGCCTCAGCATTGGCTTGATTCATAATGTCATCTAAATCGTCTTGTAAATTCTTATCACTGTTCATCACGGGTTTATCTTTATTTTTGGAGTATCCATTCCCCTTGTTTCTATTATAGTTTCCATTCAACCCACCAGTCCAACCTCCTCCACCTCCCATTCCCCCCTTATTACTCATATATTTTCCGATAGCATATCGGTCGTCATCTTCATTACTATCACCATTATCATCTCCTTCTATTACATACAGGTATTTGGTTTTTATAACTGCGTTTGGTGGATAGCCAATGTTCTTGTAGTTTCCGTTGATGTTTTTACTGTAGGCAGTGTCTGGTTTATTGCTATTAACGTAGGAACTTGCAGGTCTAAAGGCATTCCCACTGTTCTGATTATTGTTCCCGTTAATCACATAGCCCGGGTCTTTATTGCCGCCATCTCCTGAACCACCACTATACTTTGCTTTATTCAGTGCCGAGAACAAGTCTCCGCTTTTATATACTGGCTTATTCGAATTGTCAGTATACGAGTTGTCATTACATCCTCCCATACCTTGGGACCCTGAGCCGCATTCTGAGATGCTCGAATATGCCGTAGGTGTGGTTATAGTAATTGTTGGAATTACAGGCACTTTGAAAGTCGAATATGACACAACAGGGTTGATATGTACAGTGGTGTATACGGTCATGCCTGTGCTTGCCACATTTCCGTTATATTCTTGGCTATTCCCAATAAGTATGCTGGTCATTTGATAATTTGCGCCTACATAAACATTATCACAAAATTTAATATCGACTTTTATAGTTGATGTCTGCAATACAATGCACAAATCTTTATTGAGTGTTAGTATACTTTGACAAACCTGGGTTAGACTGGCTTTGAACAAGATCCTTTGGAAGAATACTGTCCATGCCCCTGTAGTATCCGCAGTAAATGCTGCCAGGATTGCTTGTGTAGCAGTACGTTCCTTTTGCGCAGATGGATTCTATATATACAGTTTGGTCACAGTTGCTAAATCTGTTATCCAACCCATCCAACCCAAAGCATACCCTGCTTTCGCCCGAGCACGCCTTACCAACAAGGTTCTGTGCTGATGCCCAGTCTACTGATAACAAAACCAGGTAGATTTTAGACAAATTTCTCACCATTTTCTTTCTATTCAATTTTGATTTTTGTTTTGTTCTTACTATTTTAATTGATTTTAAATAAAGTGTAAAAAGGAACCAAGAGACCAAATGCTGGTTTCTACGGGTTAGAGTCAAAAATCTTTTAAAAAAAGAATTAAACAAAGTCTGATACAGCTAAAGAGTGTGACCTTAGGCAAGTGCATTTAGTTAGCTTTCGGAAATTGTGATTTGAATCTTCGTGTTGGCTCGTTTTTTTTTTTTTTTTACAATTATGCTTAATTATAATTCTACTTTATCTCGTCTGTTTCTATTTTTTAAGCAAGCTCGCATCTAAAAGCCCAATATGTGTTTGTCAGCCTTTGCAAGTGGGTTCAATTTGATCAAACCAATGTCTGTATGCTTAAAAATATACAGTTTCCGTCCAGACAGGTTGAACACATTGGATATGATGGACTAATACCAGGTTATCTATAAATATGCCAACTCTTTTACTTCATGGGCTTCTCCATTCTTTTAGGGCCTTTGAGTTCCAAAACCACTGAATCATAAATATACGCTTTTCTACTATCAGCTAATTTTTATGAGCACATTCTCCATACTAACTTTGCACCTATCATGTATCGCGTTTCCCTCCTGCTTTTGCTGTATTTTACCTGTCGTTTAAAACATGGAAAGGATTCTACGTTTGCAGAGTGATTTTAAACGTTGTGATATAAAGTTCGGCTTTTGCGTACGTTCAAACCAAGTTGGTAGTTAAGTTTAACCAACCAGGTTTAAAAAGCTACAACTTTTTAAAAGTGGGTATCCTTTTCTTCCAAAAATTGTGCCATTGATGGTTTATTTATAAACCAAGTTTGGTGGTTTGGTAGTTTGGTGAGGAGAGATGGCTATAAATAGGCAAGGTGATTTAAGTTAATTGAAATTAGGCGAGGCATGAGAAAAGATGTTATCAGCCTGATTGTTGATATGTCATGGATTAGAATAAAACAAACAAAATTAAATTAAAGGCAAAAAAATAAAACTTTAATCACCAAAACCAACAGCCAACAACAAAGGAAATGCCATTAGCACACATCAGATAAGCGATATAAATACATATATACATACTATACATATATATAAAGCTAAGATTGCATGTGTAGGGTGCATTGTCAAGTTGGCAAGTCTCGGTTTGTGGCAAGACTCTGATGTATATAGGCATGATTGCGCAGGCTGTAGTAGTGTGGTGAATATATTACAAGATAATGGGCAGTTTTTTCAAAAGATAATATGTAAAAACAAATATGTATTTGCATCAAGTCTTATAAGGCAGTTTTGTTATTTCCACCCTAGGGGAGTTCCCGCATCTAGGAATAAACAAGCAAAGAATAATTTGTACAAGTTAGATACCGTCTTTTTGGTTTTTTTCTTTTATCGTTAAAGGCTTTGTGTTGGATCGCAAAAGTATCAATTGAATGACAGAATGAAATGAAACAAAGTAAAATAAGATAGTGCAATAACATGGCCATTGACTAATTCCGAAATCAAGACTTACTGCTCAAAAATTCTAATCAAAGGCGTACATTTTATTCTATTTTCCTCAAGCGCGCATGTGAATTGGGTGAGTTTGGTTCTTACACATTGAGTGTCTATTCGGATTTAGAATTCAGATTTAGAATAGGCGATTTAAATCATACATTTACGTTTACGTTCGTTGTTTAATTCAAACCAAAGCTACGGTCTGTTAAAGATGAATTGATGTTTGTACCATTGTTATCGCGCACTGCTTTGCTTTGCTGCATTTCTGCCAAGTATTATTTTTTTCTAGTACTAGTATTGCGGATTTACAGTTTATTGATAAAAAGAATGGTGGAAGTTGGGTAATTTTTTTTTTTTTTAACTTTTTTAGCCAAGGTTGAAATAATGATGCATATTTTTTTTGTTGTTATTATCGTTGTTTCAAACAAGATCCTGGAATTGGCGTTTCAGTTGAATAAAAAAGTTTATTTCAGTAGAAAAAAAAAAGTTAAAAACATTATTTATCGAAAGCGAGTGATTTTTCATTTAAATTTGATTACTGTGATGTTGATACCAATTGTTACAATCTCGAACTCAAGTAAAGGCGAGATGGGCTTAGCCAAATAGCGGCGAATGACTACAGAATAAAAGAAATGTACAATTCACTTTCAAAGCTCCACTACATTTAGCCAGTGTATAGTTTGTGTTATGGCTCATACAAGTGTTGCCGGTTAGTTGAGCCGGAAGTATTGCTTGAGAAATAAGTCTTTTTAACAAAAATACGATGGTTATGACTAAAATAACTTGGCAAAAACGTTCACCACAAATTAAAATCTAGGAAAACAAAGGACAATTGGTGGAAATTCTTTGATGAATGAGAGATGAGACGAACTGGTGATAGATTTAAACGAAACAAGATTCTAGGCATCAGTTTGCTTGAAGGTCAATTCCATTATTTTGTTGAAGGTTTAAATAGCACTTTTTACCATCAACACTTTTTCACTGTTGGCGATTTGTATTTAAAAAGCAAGACTTCAGGGCGCTTGGAAAAGAGCAAGAGTCTTTTCAACAACTAAAATTTTAAAAGCCAAAATCCAAAAAGCAAAAAGCAAAAACACAAAACTTGGACAGAATAGATGAACGAATCGTTAGCTTCAACAAGTTAGGGAAGGAGGAGTGTACTAGTGACAAGTGTATCTGGGAGGATATCGAGAAAGCGAGAGAGTATGCAGAGTACAATTTTCATGCCACAGGACCAGTTAATGGACATATTGAGATCCACAACAAAGTGTGTGGCGATAATAGAAAACGTGTAAACTTCAAAGGGAAGAATACGACCTTTACACCATTTTCAAGTCTCTAATTTATGTTCCATTGGAATTGTTGACCAGAATTTAAATAGTTGAAAAAATAGTAATAGTAATAGTAATAGTAATAGTAATAGTAATAGTAATAGTAATAGTAATAGTAATAGTAATAGTAATAGCGATGAATGACTTGATATAGATGTTTTGTTTATGTTAATTTTAGTTTGTTGAGCCTAATAAATGAGCTAGAATAGAAGCTGTAAAAAAGGTTATATTTTGCTGGGAGATATGTAATATAAAGTGAATAAAATAAAGTAGACGCAGAAAAAGTCTGGGTGTCATGTGACATAATGTTTAGGTGCAGGTAGCAAGGTCTGCAGCGATGAAACGGTGAGTGTAGCTGAAAAATATAAAAATTGATAGACAATAAAAGGGAGTAGCGGAGTCTAGAAAGTTTGTGTAGTTAGATTGTTTTTTTTTACAACTTGCGTAGAAAAGAAACCAGCAAGAAAGATTATAACTCAAATACTATTTACACGAAAAATGCGCAGTTGGTGAGAGAAAAGAGAAAATGCACTGCTTATAATAAGGTGCATAGACAAGTTATATGAGAAAGTTGGAAAGAGGAGACAAAAAGTGGTAGTGAAATGGGGGAGTTGAACAAAGTAAAAAAAGATAACAAAAGATTTAGAAAAATGAAGAAAACGGTTTTGATGAATTTTATTTTATTTATTTTATTTTTAATTTTTTGGAATGCTGGAGAAAAATAAGATTATAGAAATGAGGAATAGTAATAGGCGAATTGAAAAAAGCAAGCAAAAAGAAAATAGAAAAGAGAAAACAAAGGATAAAATGGTAATAAAGATAAAAGAAGAAAAAAAAGGGAAAATCAAGACGAAAATAAAAGAAAATTATAAATAAATAGAAGCAAAAAAAAAAAGAAAAAAAATAGCTAGGTTTGGTAAATTCAGAACAGTATAGCACAAATACTGAAAGCATATTAATCTAAAGCCGGCGATTAAGAGAACAAAAGTAAAAAAAAAAAAACAAGAAACTCGAGACGGACGACCAAGTCGTAGTAGGAATAACAGGGAAAGCAATAAAAAATAACAATAAACAGAAACAAAAACAGGCTAATCAGTTAAAGATTTACAAAACAAACAAACAAGCAAATCGGTAGTGTAAAGAGAACGGATTAGGAATAAGGGAGATATCTGTAAGGTTGAAGATTGGTAAATAAAACAACATCGACAAAACAAGAAAGAGACCTAGATAAACGGGGGGAGATAAAGAAAAGAACAAAAGAATAGAGCAAACAACAAAAGAGGATAGATTTTTTAAAAAAAAAACGCAAATAAAAGAATGTTTGGATCAAGTGGGGGCTTTGGATCAGGAGGGTTTGGATTTAACCAAAACAATGCACAAAAGCCAGCACAACAAGCTGGAGGGTTGTTTGGCAGCACGGCAACACAAGGAGCGACACCGGGTAAGTAGTCTTGAATGGGAAACTTGGATAAGAGGATATTAAAGCAATGAAGGATATGAAATAGGCAAAAGTTGGAAGTAGTTTTTTTTTTGTTTTTTTTTTTAAAAACATAAAGTGTGATGAAATGGAATAGGGTTTGGAGCAACTAATACAGGGTTTGGAGCAACGGCGGGGGGTTTTGGGCAGCAGGCGGCGACAACCAACACAGGCTTTGGAGCGGCAGCAGGAACTGGGGGAGGCATGTTTGGGTCAGGTAAGTATAGAGAGAAATAGAGTATAAGAGAGGAATAGAGTATAAGAGAGGAATAAATAAAAAGAGTAGAGTATAAAGTAAAAAAAGATGTTTTAATGATGAAATAGGGGGTCAAGGAGGGTTTGGAGGAGTGGGTGGAGGAGCAGGAGTAGGGGGAGCGGGGGGAATGTTTGGAGGTGCAGGGGGAGCGGCGGGAGGTGGAATGTTTTCGTCGGCAGGGGCAACAAACACACAGGCGGGAGTGGGAGGATTTGGGGGAACAACATCAGGGTTTGGGGTAGGAGGATTTGGGGCGGGAACAGCAGCAACAAACAATGGAACATCGCAAATACCATTCCAGCCAAAGTCAGAAAAGAATGCAACGACGGGGATAATGGAGTCAATGCAGACAATAGTGGCAATGGACGCGTACAACCAGTGGTCATTGGAGGAGCTTCGGGTGCAAGACTACATGGCAAACCGCAAGTATGGAGGAGATGGAGGAGTAGGAGTAGGAGTAGGAGTAGGAGTAGGGGGACAGACAGGGTTTGGATTTGGAGGAGCAGGACAGAGTGGGGGAATTGGAGCAGCAGGATCACCAGCAAGAGGAATGTTTGGGGGAGCAGCAACAGGGGGAGGATTTGGAGCAAGCACGTTAGGGTTTGGACAAGCAGCAGGGACTACAGGAGCAACAACAGGATTTGGAGCAACACAAGGGACAGGATTTGGGGGAACAACATCAGGGTTTGGGGGAGGAGGATTTGGGGCAAATACAGGAGTAGGAGCAGGGCAAAGCACAGGATTTGGGGCAACAAACACGGCAACAACGGGAGGATTTGGGTTTGGACAGGGGGCAACACCAGCAACAGCAGGGGGATTTGGAGCAGGACAGAGTACAGGATTTGGAGCAACAAACACAGGCGCTACAGGAGGGTTTGGGTTTGGACAAGGGGCAACAAACACAGCAGCAACAGGAGGATTTGGATTTGGAGCAACAGCAGCAAAGCCAGCAGGTACAGGATTCTCGTTTGGAGGAGCAGCAGCAACAACACCAGCAGTAGGAGGGTTTGGAGCAACTAATACAGGGTTTGGAGCGACTAATACAGCAGCAACAGGAGGATTTGGATTTGGAGCAACAGCAGCAAAGCCAGCAGGCACAGGATTCTCGTTTGGAGGAGCAGCAGCAACAACACCAGCAGTAGGAGGGTTTGGAGCCAAGCCAACATTAGGAGGGTTTGGAGCAACACAGAATACAGGATTTGGAGCAACCAACACTCAAACAGGAGCAGGAGCAGGAGCAGGAGCAGGAACAGGAGGAGGATTGTTTGGAAGCAAACCGGCAACATTAGGAGGAGGAATGTTTAGTAATGCAGCAGGAGGAGCAGGAACAGGAGGAGGATTGTTTGGAAGTAAACCAGCAGTAGGAGGAGGAATGTTTAGTAATGCAGCAGGAAGTACAAGTGCAGGAGGAGGATTGTTTGGTAATGCAGGCGGGGGACTCCAGGCAAACACCGGGGCAAGTACAGGGATGTTTGGGGGGGCAGCCGGGGGAGGATTTGGGGCACAAAATCAACTGCAGAATCAAAACCAGGCACAAGCACAGGGGTTGGGGTTGGGACAAGGCCAGGCAGGGACGATGGGGGGAGGAATGTTTGGAGGCCTGAACAAGCCAGCAGGAACAGCAGGTACAGGACTGTTTGGAAGCTCAGGAACAACAGGTACAGGAATGTTTGGAGGGTCAGGCACAGCAGGTACAGGAATGTTTGGAGGCGGATCAACAACAACAGGAACATCAGGAGGTCTTTTTGGTAACACGATGACAAACACCAACCAAGGAATGTTTGGAAACTCTGCTGCAACAACAACAGCCACTTCAGGTGGGTTAGGATCAAGTATGGGGATGGGAATGGGAATGGGAATGGGAATGGGGATGGGAATGGGGGCAGGTGTTGGAGGAGCTATGGGGAACAGCCAGGCTCCACTTTTTGCTTCAGCCAATCAGCAGCCATTTGGAAACAATCCTTTGTTTAGCTTGGCAGCAGGAGCAACGTCTGCACAAAACATATCAAACGACCTGAAACAAGGGCAACTAACGGCAACACCAGTAGAGTTGGGACAGGGTAGTATAGGAATAGGGGGGGGAGTAGGAGGAGTAGGAGGAGTAGGAGGAGGAGGAGGAGGAACTGAGCAGCCATTTGCAAAAAAGAAACCAATTGCATCGTTGGTACTGGGAACGCCAAGAACTTTGGGCGCAAGTGGAGGAGGGTTGAGAGGCAGAAACAGGAGTTTTGTTGGGGGAGGACTGGGGACTCAGGGATTAGTTTCAGGTAAAAGTCGGGTGTCTGGCGGGGGAAGCAGTTTGAGTTCAGGGATGTTTGGTGAAACCGGATTTTTGTCGCCAATGGGAACAATGAGAACAGGAATCACCAGGCTAACACCAAAGCATAAGGTGGAGTTGCCAGGCAGAGATAACGGTAAGGGTATTGAAGAAGAAGGGAAGGGTGGGGAGAGTAGATTTAATAAGTTGGGATTGGACCATAGCAAACAGATCAAGGATATGAGATTTGAGTTCTCAAGAGGGTCTGGGAACAGCCAGCAGGCAGGGATGGAAATAAGACCAGGGAATTTGAACATCAACAAAAGAGAGAGAACAGTAAGCATCAACCAGAATGCAGACATTAGTAGTAATACAGATCTAGGATTAGGGTCAGGATTAGGGTCGGGTTCAGGGTCAGGATTAGGGTCGGGGACTCGAGCAAATGAAAGTCATAATGTGGATTTGAATCAAGATTTGAACGTAGAGGGTGAAAGTGTAGGTGAAGATAATGATGGTTCTAGTCATAATTACTGGACAGTTCCGACAATTGAAGAGCTGCGCAAAATGCCACAGGAAAAGCTCAAGTCAGTGGAAGGGTTCATGTGTGGGCGGTACGGAGTGGGCCAAGTACGGTTTTCGTCTCCAGTAGACCTGACAAGCGTGGGGGCAATAGCAGCAATTCCAGGCAAAATTATCATCTTTGACAACAAGGTGTGTACAGTGTACCCAGACGACAACACAAAGCCACCCAGAGGCAGTGGGCTGAATGTACCGGCTGTGATATCACTCGAAAACTGCTGGCCCCTGGACCGTTCAAACCGGGAAATGGTGGTGGATATGGGAGATCCAAGAGTCCGCAACCATATAAGGAGGCTTAAAAGAGTACCAGAGACTGAGTTTATTGATTTTGTTGATGGTAACTGGATATTTAAAGTCGATCATTTTTCACGATACGGAATAGATTTTGACAATCAACAACAACAACAAGAAGAAGAAGAAGTTGAACAAGTTGAACAAGAAGAAATCGAGCAGGGTTTTTGTAAAGCCGTCGTTATTCCAATCAATAATAATTCTATCATTAATAACATGAACATTCTTGTATCTAATGATAGTAAACAGGGTAACGGCGGCGATAATGTCAACTTTTTTGTCGACAACAATAACAATAACAATAACAATAACAATAACAATAACAATAACAATGAAAAAGAAAAAGAAAAAGAAAAAGAAAAAGAAAAAGAAACGAGACAGGAAAAGTTGGTTAGAACAAACAATAATAATAATAATAACAATATAAAGAGAAAAATGACAGATAATAGTGATGATAAAGATGAAAAAGATGAAAAAAAGAAAAAATCAAGCCTAGTTTCAAGTATAAATCAACCACAAACCACAAGAGAAGCAGGAATCGATGCAGGACTGATGATGGGTCGAAGCTGTAGAGTAGGGTTTGGACCAGGTGGATTAATGTTGATGAGAGTATCAGGTTTAAAAGAAACTACACCAAAAAACTATATGCCAAGTAGCCTAGTGATGATTCGGAAAATCCCATTGTTTGAAGACTGTGGATCAGCACCAACAACCAATCAAAATCAAATACAGTGGAATGGTGCAGTTATACAAGCTCAGAAACAGTTTATGAAAGTAAAAACATCCAAAAATACACTGATTCCTCATATCGAATTTGATGGGAAAAAGGCAGCAGAACTCGAGTTCTCCAAACTAATCAGGACCATTGATGAGGAATTAACAACCAAAATGGCTCAAGGAATTCCAAGTGAAGAAAGGCAGATTTTAGAGTTGGGATCAAGTCTGTTTGACAATAATAACAAAGAAGATAAAGATAATAAAGATGATAAAAATGATAATGATAAATTGGTGAAGCGATCAGTGTCCAAATGGCTCAAACAATCCGTCAAAAATAAAGTTGTTCAGTCAGTCGATGCAAGTCAAAGTTCTGCAGAAAAGATATACAGCTACCTGAGCGGAATGCAGATCGAGTCGGCGTGTTTGGAAGCTGTCAAGGCCGGAAACTACAGACTGGCTACTCTGATTAGTCAGCTGGCCAGTGGTGGTGTTGGAAGTGGAGGTGGTGGCCATTCTGAAATGAAACGATTGGTTCAAATGCAACTACAAATATGGCATACTTGTACCAAGAACTGTACCAAATCTGGATCTGGAATTGGTGTAGAAAAAGAGTACTTGAAAGTTTATTCATTGATGGCTGGTGACTTTAAAAGTTCAAATCTGAATTTGGATTCAGATTCAGATTTGGATTGGATGAGATCGTTTGGACTAGTGTTGTGGTATGGTGGTCAAATCAATAGTCGACTGGCCGAGTTGGTTGACCAATACACCAGTCTTTTTGCGGAATCCAAACTGACTAAACCAACACCAGAATGGAAATCAAGAACAGAATCAAGAGCAGAGTTGAGATTGGGAGTAAAGAAGAATCAAGTGTTTGATGCGAGGTACAATTTACTGAGTTTGTACAGCAGAATCAGTACTAGTAAAAGTACTAGTAAAAGTACTAGTAAAAGTACTAGTAAAAGTACTAGTAAAAGTACTAGTAAAAGTACTAGTAAAAGTACTAGTAAAAGTACTAGTAAAAGTACTAGTAAAAGTACTAGTAAAAGTACTAGTAAAAGTACTAGTAAAAGTACTAGTAAAAGTACTAGTAAAAGTACTAGTAAAAGTACTAGTAAAAGTACTAGTAAAAGTACTAGTAAAAGTACTAGTAAAAGTACTAGTAAAAGTACTAGTAAAAGTACTAGTAAAAGTACTAGTAATCTTGATAGTAAAAGTCTAGTAAATGAAGTGTTGGATTCCAAGTCATACTCTGCAAACTGTGGAGATGTGAGGTTGGCTTACATTGTATCGTTTGTTTTGAAAAGTAAGCAAATAGCTACTGTGGAGTCTCAAACGGCCGACTTTATGAAAACGAGTATGGCGGCTCAGCTGGACTTGCTGGGGCTTGAAAAGTGGGCGATTTACGTGTTGATGCAGATTGATAATGAGCAGAATAGACATGCGCAGGTTGTAGAGTACATTGACCGCAATGCTGCCCAGCCGTTTGACCAGTTAGTCTGTGACGCAGCAGCCGACCACATTGTTCAGTTGTGGGTTGATGGAGGCAAGAGTGTAGAGATTGGTAGTGTGAAGACGCAAAAGTGTGGATTTGACGTGTTTGGTGCGTTTGTTGTTGATGAACTTTGTGTTCCAGAATCTGTTGTTGCTCGTGCAAAGTACCGTGCTGTTTCAAATGCCATCCATGCTTTTACTGCCAATGTTCCGGTATTTCACCGCTTTTTGGTTGTTTTGGCTGCTTGTAGGCTGCTTATTGTGCTCGATGATCCCTTCAACTTGTTTCGTCTAGTATTTACCAATCTGGTTCCCCTTGTTCTTCTTGCAGATCCTGACTCTCGTGTTGCCGATTACAAGCTGGTTCGCACCATGATTGGGTATATTGTTGATATGTGCCATTCTGACCCTGAACTAGCCCTTCGCGGTAACAGAAACTCGGCTCTTTTGAATATCTTTGTCATTTACCTTGAACTTGTTGACGATTTGCCTCCTGTTCTTGCCCGGTTTGCCCAATCTAACGCTTCCACCAATCACCAATTCCTTCTTTACAATAACAACCAAACTCCCAAGTTGCTTTCTCTCTATTTGGAAAAGGCTAATTCCATTCTCCAACTTATTTCCTCCTTGCCTCCACCAACTCCCAGCAGCACTGATGCTTTGATCTTATCTCATGTTTCTGCCGTTGTTGCTGGAATCGTCGTTACTTTGTCAAACATCCAAATCCCTACCACCACCACTGTCTCAACTCATCACGTCTTTTCCAAACTACCAACTATTGGTTTTGATGTCCGTGTTGATGTAGTGTCTCATTTGGCTGATTCTTGTTTGCATTCCTTCTTTTAATTTTTATTAATTTAACCTTTTATTTATTTTATTTTATTTTATTTTATTTTATTCTATTCTATTAATTTAATTTAATTTAATTTAATTTAATTTTTTATTTAATACTAAACACTAAATACAACAATCAAGTGCCGCTTTTCGCTAATCTCCTCTCTGCAGCTTTGGCTCTCAATTCCCTTTGTTTAGCTGCTTCATCAACACTGCCACTATTTCCACCACCATCAAGTTTCTTAACCAAAAGCGCCCCACTTCCCCCCAAAACATGTCCCTTTCCAAACGCTTTGTCAAACACAACTCCGCTACTTTTACTTTTACCATCACTGTTGATTTTATGTGCTGCGTTTGTAAAGTTTTGTTCAAATGTTGGTGTCCAGTTTAATTGGCTTGTATCAACAAGCTCCAGAATCCCTCCACCACCTTGACTAATATTCTCATTTTCGTTATTACCAATGCTTTGTTTCTTGGTTCCTTTTGCTTTTGCCTTCCCTTTTTTATCTGCATTCTGTGCCTTTTTGCTGCCTTTATCCTTTGCTTTCGACTTTGCCTTTGCCTTCTCTCTGCTAATCGCCTTGTTCCGTGCAACTTCGTTCAATTCATCATCTGAAATCCACCCCCCAGGAATCCTACTGCCTCCCCAATCAACCTCATCATTAATTCCCTCATCAACCACCTCATGGACATACCGGTACTTGCGAAACACATCCCGAACCGCCCTGCTCTGGCTAACCTCATACGCCGTCTTTCCCCCACTGTACATTGGCTCTCTTCCGTTCGTTATCGTCAAGTCGTCTCCGTACTCTATCAAAAACTCAATCACCTCCTCCCGCCCATACGCCGCCGCCAAGTGTAAGAACGTTGGGTACTTGCTCCCATCCACCACCTTTGACTTCTCCAAGTACCGCAGCTCCATCGCTTCGTCCAGAAACGATCCTATCAGCATCTCCTTTGTCCCCCTCAAATGCTCCATCATCGCCTCGTCCCCAACCCCTTCATCAATCATCATCCTCGCCGTCTTCTCAAGATACTCTACATATATTGGGTCTGGACACGGCTCCAACGTCTCTAAACTCGACAACTCGCTACAAACCTCACTCAATTCCTCATCTCTTTCCTTTTCTTCCATTGTTCCCATTCCTCCCATTGCTTCCTTTTCCCCTTTTCTTTCTTTTCCTTCTTCATCAACAAAACTAACATACACACTGCTCAACACCGTGTAAACCCGCTCAACCTCCCCCAAAGTCGGCCGCTCCACCATCACCGGAACCATTCTGATCTCCTTGCTATTATACCCAACCCCATACTTGCCCTCCCCAAAAAACACCCGCCTCATACTCTTGCTAGTCATCTGGAATATCCTCGAACTCCCCACCAAATACTCCCGCCACTCATACATCATCATCTTTATCTCTTCATACAACTTCTTCTCATTATACCGCCGAATCTGCGCCCCCGCACTGTTCGCAACCCTTCCTTTTGCATTGTCGTTCTTTGACTGCATACCACCCTGCTTCCTCCGGCTCGTGTACCGGTGTATCGTCTTGTGTTCCACCAACTTTCCCGTCCTATTGTCAAACACTCCTCCCGCAAAATGCCCCCCCGACAACAACAGCACCGTCCAATACACTTTCTTCCCCCCCTCATCCACCACCTCTCTCCCCTTCCCCCTCTTCCCAACCTCCTCCAACTGCATCCCAACTAACTCTTTCAAGTACTCTTTTACATCAACACTCTTGTCCTTTTTCCTCCCACTCACATTCACCACCTCCTTAAACACTCCGTACCTAACCATACTCTCCTCCCCACCTTCCTTTCTCTCTCCAGCTTTCTTCCCCCCAACCCTCTTTCCACTAGCCTTCTCCAACGCCCTTCTAACCTTCTCATCCCCCATCCCCCCATAAAACCACGTCTTTGCCGTCACCTTATCATCCATCTCCTCGCTCGTCTTTGCCTTCTCCCTGCTCTCCAAACCAAGCTCCTTGTCCTTACTACGCAATTCCGCCAACAACTCAAAATCCCTCTCGCTCTTGCCCCCCTTCTGCTTCCCCCCATACTCTGCCACAATCGACTCAAACTCCGCCAAACTCTTTTGCCATCCCAGTCCCCCCTTCCTCCCCCCATTCACTTCCTCCCCCACATCACCTACATCTTCGCCTTTTCCCGAATTCTCTACCATCAACCTCTGCAGCAAATTGTACCGATGCCACTCGCTTTTAAAGTGCTCTCTCTGCTCTCCCAAACTCCCAAACTCCAATTCCCCACAAGTCCAACACCTAAATCCCCCCTTCTTACTTCCTCCCACCCCCAACTCTTTTAGCTTTTCCTTTATCTCAAACCCATCAGCCCCAGAATCCTTACCCCTATCCTTCTCCTCTTCGTCGCTAGAACTCTGATCCACATCCTCTACTTTATTTTCCTCCACCTTACTCACTCCCTCTTCAACATGATTCGCATCTTTAACACTTGTTCTTAACTTTGCTAGAATTTCTTTTGGAATGTTGAAAATTCTGAAACCCGCCACTATTTCCCTCTTCATTTTCTTATTTTCAGTCTTTACCGTTGTTGCAATATGTTAATTTAAAATTACTCTTTCATCCCACTCCAACAATTCTCGAAATCCTCTTTTGGAATTAAAAAAAATTTAGTTAACTCTAATCGGCTCTAAAATTTCGTTCATTTAAATATTAGCGAGTTTGCCAGTTTTATAACTATTTTTTAGTGAGAAAAAAAAACGTTAAATTTTGCACAATCATCTAAAAAACAAAAAGTTAAACCAAGAGAACCAAGGAAAACTGAAACTTGTTACAATCCAACTAACCAATTGCAAGTTCAGGACCACTATTTTTCCATTAATTTTGTTTGCAATTTCTACATTCCCGATTTCAGCTCAAAAATGGCTCAGCCGATTCTAAAAAAAAAAACTCATAACGCAACAAAACCTGTTATAAAACGCAATCCAGTGTATCTCAGCAACAAATACCCTTCTTTCTCTGCCCCACCTTCTATTTCTCCAAACTTCCAAAATATAGCAAAACTCGACACTTTAAAAATATACCATCCACAGCTCGAATAGTGAAAAAGGCTGACCTCCAAGCTCAGGTGGGGAAACAAAGTGCTGAAGTTGCTCCGAATGTAAATTGCAATGAATAGCGCACAGAAGAGTGTTATGTTAGTCAACAACATGGTTTCCGACAATATTGCGCTGGATATCAACACCAAGTCTATGCTCAGCATTGGTGCAGAGGACTGCGAAGACTTTTAAATTGACTGTAAAAAGTTTGTGCTGAGGCCGCTCTACTCGCTATACGGCAGTCGGTACTCGATCAAAAACAAACTAGCTATGGTTAAAGAGTATTTCAAACTACGCGCCCATGTCAGCGAGCAGGCTGACGACTCTTTGGTTGGCAGTTCCAGGATCGAGTACGAGAATTATACAAGTGAAGTAATGAGCCTGAGCAACCTGGAAATGTATATTAAAAAATACATAAACCTGTCACAGTATCCGTATTCAAACAGGCTAAAGGGCACCTTGCTGTCAAACAACACGAAATACAGACAAACTCTAGTAAAAACCACCGGGCAACTAGTATCTTTTAAGGATGATGCCTGTATAAAACAGATAATCGACATGAGGTACAGGTCCAACATAATGATCGGCAATATTGGAGCTTTGCCTCAAGAATATGAAGAGTACCTGACAATGGCAGCAAAGGACAAGAAAGAAGCGTGGAAAAAAAAGGGATTCTACTTTACCCTATCCTTCTTTGCGCCAAGAGCGTTCAAAAAAGACATAGTAATCTACCTCGTGGAACACTGACTGTTTGGCTTGTGCAAAAAACATGGTATTCACAATCTACACCGAGCTGTGCATCAACTAAGAAGTCACCCTCTGAAAGGTGCCATGCCGAGTGTAACCTCGCCAAAGCTATTTTTATGGAGTTTGCAAAAACGCAGGCCAATATTGACAGGCTTTTGAAAAAGACAGAAATGAGGCGTAGCACCGAGACGATCTACAGCTTAATCGACCTTGGGATTGGTGTGATCGATGGCAAAGACGATGCCATGTTGGCTGCAAGCACGAGGCTCAACATTTATCTAGCAAGGCTTTTGATAAGCGAGGGGGCAAGTCTGAAATAGTTTGTTTTCTGGGATTTGGAAAAGTACTTTTATTTGGAAGACTTTATGGTACTGAGCGAGGTTCTGTCGAAAAAGGCTGTTTTGGTGAACGATGGCAGGGGGGGGGTTTATTGAGAAGGTACAAACAGGTCATTGAGCTGTTGCTGCGGTTCAAGCCGGGCCTTTGTCCCAAAAGCTACAAGGGAATCAGTTATGGCGCAATTGAAAAGTACATTGAGGTCGAGGATTACGACTGCGGCTGCGACCACAACGGGGCACCGTACATAATTGATATTTGTTTGTGCTGTATCAAGTACATAGCCTTTATATCATTTGACGCAATGAAAAAGGTGCGGAAAATAGTCGAGTTTTTTTATTGAAACCAGATCCAAGCCAGTGACTAGAAAAATACCAGCAGCCAAACCGAAGCTTGCTGACATCCAGGACAAGGAAGAAAGAACGACCAGTAGTAACACATTTGCGCTGAATGACGCCTACCTTAAAAAGGCGTCAGAGAAACTCGGATAATTACGAAGAGATAAGAAACATAAGCATCCAGATCAACTATGAGATTGCCGAATTGTCGTTCCAATGTGGAGTTGGGCTAAAATCTAGAAGCAACAATGGGGTTAAGGAAGCCAGCAAAAAACAACAAAATCCGTATAATGAAACTTTTGATTGAAAGCGTCGCAAGTCTGGCGAATAACAAATTGAATGGGAGTTTTCCGGGCCTGCAAAAACAACGACGTTCATATGGTGAGACTGCTGCTTGATGATGGTGCCAAGCTGAACGGCATACTCAGCAAATGCGCCGAGGTTGCTTTGACGCACAAAAACAAGGATCTGACCAAGATGCTGGCCAGCAGCAACCCCAAATCAAGTAACGACTAATGGTAATTTTTTTAAAATAGAGGGCAGCAAAATCAACTTTAGATATACTCGGCAGAAATGATGCTGCTGTCACAAAGGCGACTCTGATTTGTTTAGATTCATTCATTTTTGCTCTAATTCTGCGAGCTTTGTTCAATAATAATAGTGTCTTGAGGTCTGGCCAAATATATTTTTATTCTGATTTTATGTTTGAAAGATTTTATTCAAAGTCAAGTAAACTAATAAAGAAAACAAATTGTAACACGAGTTAGTATGCAGCAGGGGCTCCCTTCTTTCTACCATCGCTAACAGCGTGAAGGATGCCACCACAGGTCTTTTTGATGGCTTGTACGGTAGAGGCAGTTTGATCCAGATCCTCAAATCTATGTCCCTTTTTGTACAAGTCCAACAAATTATCGACAGGGTAGAACGGCTCGACCATAAGAAGCTCAGGCAAAAGCTGGTGGTGAATTCTTGGAGAGTCAATGGCTTGTTTGATGGACATGTTGTACTCGATTGCGTTGATTAGAACTTGCGAAGTTGAGGTGATGATCTTACTTCCGCCTGACGCGCCAATAACATACTCTACGCCTTTGTCGTTCAGCACGATTGTGGCTGAAGTTGAAGAGAGCGGTCGTTTTCCAGGAACTATTTTGGTTTGAATATATAGTAAATATAGCAATTTCAGTTGAAAAATCCGAGTTTAGATATTTAATAGCGTAAACAAGATGTACAAGTACTCACCGATGGTGTTTTTTGGCGATGGGTAGAAACCAAATGCATTTTTTTGGTCAGATGTGCTAAAATCATCCATCTCGTCGTTGAAAATCACTCCAGTGACTGGATCCATAACCATTGAACCAAAGATCAAGTTGATTGTTGAGGTCATCGACACTGCCATTCCCTCCTTGTCCAAAATGGATATATGCGTGGTTCCGTGATCTTCTTTGGTCTCATATTCAGGCCCATAGTACATGTAGTCGTTTGTTTTTTCCTATTGTCAAAAAACCCCCCACCCAAAATATATTTATTATCTTCATTTCAAGTTCAACAATCCAAACACATTTATTTTAAAATCAGCGCTTTGATTCAACTCACGTCGTTTATTTTGGATCTAAATATGTTTCCCCAATCGGCGCTCTGCTGAATACTGATTGATTCGGTTATATTGTTCTATTTAATATGGTTATTCGTGTTAGAGGCAATGTTTTTTTTTGTTAATTGCAGTTGTATAATATACAAATACAGCTGTCGATGCTTACAAAGTCTGGATCGGCAATTCGGGTTCTTTGGGCAAACGCGACTATTTGTTGAATTATTATTCATGTTTTTATCGAGTTTTTGCAGAATAAATAAATGCAGCCGAATTTCAATATAAAAAAAAATAAATGCAGCCAATAAAGGTATCGACAATTCAACACATTTCATTGGATGCTCTGTTGAGCAAGTTATTTGTGATTTATTTACATTTTAGGGCCTCGATGTATCTAGAAAATCAGAAAGATGGTAAAAAAACATGTTTAGTACTTTAATATAAAGCTATAATTAAAAGTACGCTTAGCTTGAGATTCCCAAGTGTACAACAACTACTACTTCCAATGATTACAATACACAAAAGGAGCGCTTACCTATGCAAACTCAAAGAGTCCTGGGTGTCAGGGAAAGTGTATCCGTTAAGAATGTTAAAGATTGTTCCAATTATTGTTCCACTTGTTGGTGGTACTCCTGAAATGACTGTTCTTCCTTTGTATTTAACAATGGTAGGTACTCTGACGATTGGTGCGTAGTTGGCTAAATCCTTTTCAGTTATAATCCCGCCGTTTCTTGTTATTGAATCAAGCATTGGCTTTGTCAATTGCCCCTACACAAAACACATGAAGCCAAAAACCCAGCTCAGCATCAATGTAAGTCTAAACATATTTTTATCATAGCGATAATAATTCTAGAATACTTTTATCGAGGAAAAAAAATAAGCTTGCTCAAGTTACTTTGTAGAATGCATCGGCGCCGTTATTGGCAACAATTTCCAAGGTTTTGGCAAAATTCTCACGCTTGATAATGTCGGTCTCATTTTTTAATGTCCCATCTGCGTTCAAAAACACGTCCTTAAACCCTTCATTGTTTCTCATTGCCTTTTCATTGCTTTTTATTCTGTAGGCCAGAGTGGATCCAGTTACAAATCCTTCGCGAGCAAACTTGATCGTTGGTTGAAACAAGGCCTTCCACTCTAGTCTTCCATACCTACAAACCCAAAGCAGAATAATAAAGTTTTCATTGATCCAAAACTCACAATTGATTTAGTCTATCTGCTGTATTTATTATGTTTATTGGTTGCTTTACTTTTTGTGGGCCAGCTCCATTCCCCGAAGTTCTCCAGGAACTGCAATCGACAATCCACCTTCTGAAGATGCATCAGTGTTGTTAAAGTACATTGTTTTGAATGCCTTCTCAGGTGCAACTTCTCTGAAATCAATCATTTCGTTTACACCCTTTGGTGTATGGATCAACATGAATCCCCCTCCGCCGATTCCAGACGAGTACGAATTCATCAGACCAATGCATATTGCTGTCGCAATTGCAGAATCCACAGCATTTCCGCCTTGCTTCAAGACTATATTAAATTGCAACCTAGATTAGTAATAGCCCATGATAACCAGCCTGGATGCAACAATTCAAACCGAAAGTCCGTTTTATCTCATTTTATCCCACTTTTGTACTACTAAATCAAAATAAACTTACTCCCAACTCCTATTACAGAGCATTCGGCTCTGTCTGCAGCCACAGCACCATTGGTTCCAAATGCCTCTTTGGAGTCTATTTTAGACATGTTTGTTGTGTTGACTTTTAGGTTCAAGTCAATGACGTCCGCTGTTCTCTTTTCAATCTCTCGGACGCTCAATCTATCCGATTCAATTATTTCAGCCATTGATCTTTTGAATACACCTTCATGTCTACGGTTTGCCTCCTTGAATCCCTTTGGACCTGACTCATACGCGTTTGTGGCCTTTAAATCCCCTGGATTCACGCCTGTGACAGCACAGTGTTTGATTAGACAGTATGTACTAATTGTAAACACTGCTGCAATAGCAAGTTTGGGGATCAAACCAATCTTGCCTCTGTTTGGCTTATTGCTAATTACCAAGTCTTCGCTTGCTGCGTTGCCTAGCTCGATTTTTGCCATGTTGTTGTCAATTTCCTGCTCTTTATCTGTTGATCCTGTTTTCTTTAGTTTATACTACTATTGCTACTTTTGCGAACCAAAATTTAATTAAATAGTACTGTCTCTCTTTTTTAACCTGAGGTCTGGATTACATGTTGGACCAGCCGTGCAGCACTGTTTGCATTTATACGTCTGACAAAACCTTCTTTCAACGACCCAAAACCATTCTTGGTCAGATTTCTTTTTTATTTTATTTATTTATTGTAAAATGTGCTCAGTACTTTTGATTTTATTTCATTTTTGGCATTTAAATCTTTTCTATTGAATCATACCGTTTATATTGTGTCATATCTGAGTTAACAACAGACGACAGGCTTGTTTGCTAAATTAATTAATTAATTAATTAATCACACAATTCTGCTTTTAGCCTTGTGTCCAGCAACTCATCTTGCATCTTTTAACTTCAACAGCCGTTTAGAAGAATCAGCAAAACGCCAAAACGGTTTGTGACACCTGTTGTTTTATAAATTTGACGAACTCGATCTTGTTTGATAGATGTCTTTAATACTATTGTTACGTACATGTGTTTGTATGTGTGTTTTATTATTACTAAACTAGAGTGATTTGAAAGTATTTCTCTTCAACCCAACAAGATTTATTTGTCAGTTGTATATCAACTCCGTTTTAATGTTATGGTTGGCATCACAATATATCTTTATTGCCAAACTACGCTTACTAAGTACACATTTGACAGTTCCGAGATTTCCGTTTAGTAAGGTATCAGACCCTGGTGTCTTATCTTCACTATAAATACTGGCTTTTTAATATAATATAATATTTGACTAACACTCTGCATAGTTAACCAATTTTGGTTTGCAACTATATAACACAAGAAATTGTGCCCAAGTATTAACAAGCTAACCCAAGCCAAACCCAGCCAATATTTGTATTGGTCGTTCGGTTTGTTTTTGAACCGACTCGGTTTTTGATGCGTATGTCCAATTATTTGTTTTTGTTATCATTATTATTGCTATTCGGATAAAATCTGCTTTACAAACCCAAACAAGGGGGTAGCTTCATTAATTCTAAAAAAGGACATATGCTATTATTTTTTAGTTTATTATTCTGAAAAGCCTTTGCAATAAATTCTCGAAGAAAAAACAACTTTCCCAACAGCGATCGCATTCAAAAATAGTATCCACTGGGAAAACAAAAAGTATCAAGTATTTAAAATTGGTTTTGTCAAGTGATAATTGCCAGTCAAGTTACGGTTTAAAAACGCACCTAACTTACATATTTGTGCCACCTATGCAGATTAGCTTTTACTAAGCTGAATTTGTCGCTTTAGTTAAAATATAATTCATTGTACATTTAGCAATTCTGAGCTAAAAACGCTCGAGTATTTTTTTTATAGAAATAATCAATACATTTTTATTTAGCAGTTTAAAGAAACAATAAACGTAAACCTCAAGAAAAAATAGAAACAATATAATCCGAGTAGCCAGCAGGGGGGGGGGTTCCTTATATGTTTTAGTTTTGTCAAATAGTCCCGCTTAACCTACGGCGACTCGGAAAATCTAAAATCCAGCTTGGTACTCTGATTTTGGCAACCTGTACTCGATGGTGCTGTATAACGCCTTTTTAGTGGTAGTTGTGCTTTTAGTTGGCTTTACAGTAACAATTTCCTTGTGTTTATTGTCCTTTGGCTTCAGCAGAGTGTCTCTCTGGTATGGGATCCTGTACTCAATGGTGCTGTATAATGCCTTTTTAGTGGTAGTTGTGCTTTGGGTGTAGCTGGTTTCTGCATTTTGGTCAAAGCTGTCGTTATCTTTGTGTCTATAATGATCTCCGTCAGCTGTTGGTGTGATTGGCCTGTAAACCTTGTTGGTAACACGCTCTTGGTTCTCCACATTGTACATTAAGGGGGTAGCCAAAACACAGGTAAGCTGTGCGATAAAAACGAAAACAAATACTGTGTTGAATATCATTTTTACTAATTTAATTCGAATGTTGGAAATAAAGCTTGTGTTGATTTTTTGTATATATAGCTAGATATATTGCTACTTAATTTTGTTGGAATTTGAAAAAGATATTTTAAACGTTAGTTGGGATAATTATGTTTGAGAGGAAATACCAAGGCTTTATATACAAAAAAATTAGCCAGAAAAATAAAAAGTTGGTCGAGTTTATTCTCTTCATCCCACTTCAGCCAAGGGTGCAAAATATATTAATAGCACTCCTTTAAGCTGTTGACAAGCACTGATTAAACCAAGCATCAACGTGGTGTTATATATAGACACAGCCTCAATATTTATTTGACTGAATGCGTTGATCAGCTTAGATACAGAGACAATTAGAACCTGGTAACCACGATGACTTTTCTGTCTTTGAAAGAATGTAGCTTTTTATAGCTGGGTAGTGTCGGGTTTTGGTTTGGTTATAACAGTCATTCAAAATTAGTCCAATTTAAAAATAATTCGACTCGAAAAAAAGAATATGTTCGATTCGAGAATAAAGTTTAAAACTACACTTGAAAGAGGTCAAGATCCAAAGAACCATAAGCTAAACCTACCCATGTCCAGAGTTGGTTAATATAATGGCGTTGTTTGTCTGTAAATTATGCCATATCTGAAAGTTCTATACTCCCCCGCAGCATCCGAAAATTACTCACCAAGTTGTTGAAATGCAAGCTAAAGGGACTCATAGTTAATTTTTCATAAATCCGTTGAAATGGGCCTAGCCAGCCAATATTGTAAAAAAAATAAAAAGATAGCAAAATCTTAAAAGTGGTGATCGAGAGCTGGATTAAGTTAAAGACCAAATTCAAATTCAAAATTTTAAAAGTTTTATTTAATCAAACAAAAAAATGGAATTGCTATTTATAAAATAAAGGTATGCAGAGAAATATGTCGACTATTTTTTTTACAATTTAACTAGCTATTTTAGTAATAAGCCAGAATGCCTGTTTGACAAAATAGTTTACAGTGCCCTCAGCTACGGTGCAAACACCGTTAGCACAGATGTCCCAACCCAAAAAGGTTTTAAGTGAAAGTCCGAAAATTGCTCTTGATTTGCAGTTGATGCAGTCAAAATCAAAGCTGATCTGTCCTGTCTTTCTGTTCTTCTTGTTTTTTCTATCCAACCCCAGACTTTCGAGTGTCCATCCTGTCTCGGTAATGTTGTTCAAGTTGTAAACCGTGGCATCTGCGTTTGTAAAGTGTTTAACGCTTCCGAAGCTTGGAATTTTGACAAGGTCTTGTTTAACCATGAGTCTGCCGTCTCTAACTCCTTGAGGAGTGAATGCTACCATTCTTTGTCTTCTCTCGGCAGCGATTGTGAAGGCAATACAGAAAACCAAAGTTATAAAGGCGAAGAATTTCATTTTGAAGTAGTTGATTTGATTTATTCTGGAGGAGGAGGTATGA
>LUVW01000005.1:128241-201645 GCA_001661515.1 Capniomyces stellatus
CTTTGGAGTTCCCAATTTGATGATATTTTTGCGCCAAATGTAGATATTAAAGAAATTGGAATAAAGTTTTGCGTTTAAAACCACCAAGGCGTGGTTGCAATGTAGCAAATGGTAGCATAGAGCTAACACAGGAAGCGCAAGAATAGGCGTTACTATTATCGTAAAATGCCGTACAATAGCTTGGTAAAACAGCGTCAGACATCACAACCAAATAGTACTCGTGCAATCTTGAATGTAGCAATTGTATATTTGCGAGTGTAAACCAGTTAAATAATTGCCACTGATGTATTAATAGAAGGACATATTAATAAATATAAACCCAAAACACACTCAAAAACCTTACAAATGCTAAAGTACATAAAGTGGATAAATTATTATAATTAAACATTTTGTTCAGTGTACGTGAAACACAGAGTACTTGCACAAACCTCATTTGATCCAACAGTCCCTACACCTGACAACGAGGAGTGTATAGAAAATGAATTAGTAGCCATTACACTACCCTTTACTGCAGCCATACACACAGTCACCGAACTTTTTTTTTCGTTTTAGATGACCATCACTTGGTGCAGCTACAGTTTCGTTCATTTTCGGTATTGCTAAGGTGTGTTTTTCAGTTCGCCTGAATTAGCTGGGTAACAGGGACATAATCTCAATTTCAATAGTAAAAAAAAGGGAATATAAGATCAAACTAGCGTAAAAGTATAGATTTAAAGATCTCGCCAATTTCAAGGTATCGGTAAAACAAAAACAAAAAAACAGTGTGAAAAAAGACGGCGTTTTTGAATTAAATATCTCAAGTTTAATATAGTTAATATTAAAATAGAAGAAATGAAATAATAAAAACTAAGGAATATTAAACAAAAACAAATTCAAAATACGTTAAAAATAAATAAAGGAGGCTGTAAAAAAACACGACAACACTTAATTACACGCCTGTATGCTGGCGCGTCACTCAACGTAACTCCTACGCCCGCTAGTCCAAGCCTGGCTTATTCCTGGCCAACAAACTAACCAAGTCGGAATTGCCGTTTCTCAAGGCAAAACCAATGCAGTTATTAAAGCTTGACCCCAACTTTGCACCATTCTCCAACAAAAACTTGACAAACACAATGTCGTTTTCAAGACAAGCACCAAAAAACGCATTATCAGAATTGCTTGGCAGAACCGCACCGCGCTCCAGCAGCAGTCTCAGCATGTCAATGTTCTTGTTGTTGATAGCCTCATCAATACCACAGGTACTTGACGAGACTATAGTGGCACCATTATCAAGCAGCAGTCTGACCAGCTCTAAATTGTTGTTTTTCGACGCCTCCTTCACTCCGTTGTAAATATCGTCATCTAGTTTGGCACCGCTTTTCAGCAGCAGACAAACCATCTCATAGTTGTTTTTTTCACAAGAATCCTTAATTCCGTTATATCTAAACCTTGTAATGTCGTATCCATCGTCAATAATCAGCTGTACCATCTCAATGTTATCGTTCAAACAGGCCACATTGATACTATTTTCTGAGCCATATAAAACAGCACCGTTTCTCAGCATCAGCTTGGTCATTCTGACGTCATCGTTTTCAAGATGGCTAGGAATATCCAAGTACCAGTCGTGGTTTGGTTCCAGTTTGTTCTCCAGAAACAGCTTGACCAGATCGATTTGGTTTGACTTGACAGCATCCTCAAGACCATAAATAGTTAAACCGTTCACTTTTGCACCATGATCAAACAGCAACTGAGCAATCTCCAAATTATTGTTGGTACACGCTTCTCTCAATCCATTATAATAATCTTGGTCCAGCTTGGCACCGCTATCCAGAAGCAGCTTGACAAGCTCGTAGTTGTTGTTGTAACTTGCTTGGGGTATTCCATTTTTCCAATATGCGCCCAGACTTGCTCCGCTTTTCAACAGCAGCTCAACCATTTCAATATTGTTGTTTTTGCACGCTTCAGAAAATCCATCAAATGTAGAGTCATAAATAGTAGCACCGTGTTCAAGCAGAAGTTTAACCAACTCGATACTGTTATTTAAGCATGCAAAGTAAATTAAATCGGTCCCTTGATTAACCATAGTAGCACCGTGTTCAAGCAGCAATTTAACCAGGTCCATGTCGTTGTTCTTACAAGCAAACTCCATCCCATTAAACTCGGGGCTATCCAGCTTAATCTGACACTCGAGAAGCGTTTCAACCAAACTAAATTTTTTGCTTTCAATTGCTAGCTCAACAAACTTGAACGAGTTTTCGTCAAATTTAGCACCATTACTAACCAAATACGCCAGAATATTCTTTTCGGCTAATTCAAGCTTCGATACTACTTTTAAATAGTATTTATCATTTAGCACAACCGTGTCATTTGCTAGATCACCAATCTCTGGTGCATCGCCTTCCTTTGTGCGGTCTGGTTGTTGGTTGGATTCTCCGCTTGTTTCGTGGACTGTTTTGTTGGAAATCACAAACCTGACAATTTGCCAGACTTTTGAAGCAAATTCAAAGAATCTTCGCTCGCCCCCCTCAAAACAAGTCAGATATTCAACTAAATTCAAAAGTAGAGTGTCATAGTCGCCTTTTTCAATATGTTCCTCAATCGATTTGAACTCTGCACATTTGTGTTTGTGACAAAATCTACCCCCATCACCGACCAAAAACTCGATAATATTCTTATATTCTGATATCTGTGCCCCACCACCATCACCATTGCCATTCAACAAAACCGCTTTTTCATCCAGTATGTAGTCCAGAACCAAATCTCTACTTGACTGACAAACCTCATTAATCCCGTTAAATTCGCTGTTGTCCAAATTCGCACCAGCCTCCACCAAAAGCTTAACCAGATCAAAATCACGACACAACACCGCAGTCCGCAAAGCCGAATTATTTGCTGTAGTTACATTAACTTTCAAACCAATTAAAAAGTAAACAACGTCTGTCTGCCTAGATAATAGTGCCGCTTCCAGTAGTAAGTTTGTGTTGTGTTGTGAATGTTCTATCTGCAGAAACAGCTTCTTTGCCAGCTTGAGATCTCTCAGCTCGCAGCAAATATCAAATAAATACTCTTTGTAAAACCCAAATAGCCTGTGGTTAAGCAGAAAGTCCACCGTCTGTTTAGATTTGAAGGATAACCAAAATGCCAGAAGGTATATTTCATTCTGCGGTTTAGATGGGCTCTTGAAGTCTGTGTTGGTATTTAGCCCATTATTTCTTTTTTTTTTCAACTCGTTCTCAACCTTTGCTCTAGATTTAATTACTCTGTCAAAGTCGCCAAGTGAGTCGTAGTGTTCTATATAAAAGTCGTAATCATACTCAAATTCATTCAAACCACAGCGAAGGTTGTAGTCAACCTCAATCAACCTACCCAAAGAGTCCAACTCGTCATACACACAAACCACGCAAATTGTCTGGATCAGGAGTATCCCAAAAATGCTGTTATCCGAATAAAGCAGCCTAGTATCTTGATTCCCGCTGTGGCCTTGAGTATCAGCTTGACCAGTAATTATGTTTCCAGACCCATTTAGCCTGTCAATGACTTTTTGTGGGATTTGTATTTCCGATTTCATGATATCAATCACATCTTCCAGAATACGACCTTCCAGTTCCAAGTTTCGTTTATTGTAGCGGTTGATATTAATCATACCACAGCTTAAATCTATCATATTTCCAGAGTACCCATATATATCAAAGTAATTATCGCCTATAAGCTTTGAGTTTTGCAATGCGTAAAACGGCCTAATTACCACTTGATCGTTGTAGTTTATATCTGAAAATGCAGGAATGTTTTTGCAGTCATAAATAGAAGTGGCTGGGTCAATGTCAAGGCATATATCGTTTGATAGACTGGTACTGGAATATACTACCCCCACGCTACTACCATTATCAATTTCAAACATACTACCAGTTTCAATATCACCACTTGTCGAGCCTTCCGACTGTATCATAACATACATTCTCTTCAACTTTCTCCTTATTTCTCTCCACCCATATTTGTTTGCAATTCCCACCAATTTGGCAAATTCTATTTTTTTGCAGTTTGAAAGAGCCTCCAAAACCAAAAACTCGTTTCTAGCCACTCTGGGGTACTTGGACAGTACTTTATCGTCAAGCTCGCCCAGCTGATCGACCGGCTCGTCCAAACAAAGCGTATAGTATTCCAAATATCGTTTTATTGTGCCAATTCCATTGGAGGCACAGTACATTGCTTTTGTTAAAGTCGAAATCTGCGGCGATTGGACAAGCACAAATATATCTGCCAAAATACAGCTTGGAAGTCCGTCCAGCCCTAGTTTGGTCGTCATGTTCCTTTATTGGTAAAGTATTTTTTTTGTTAGTTTGTACTTTTGGAATCACTTTTTTGTTTTATTTTACTCGATCGTACTCTAAATATCTTATCAAATGAGGCAAAGTTTGGTTAGAGCGAGAGTATATTGAAGTATTTGGCTATTCCAGTGTAGGGCCTATTCTGTGAGAGTTAAAAGTCGCGCTTTGTACCATTTATATTGAAAAGGTTGAATAGACACAATCTAGCAAGAAAGAAAGAAAAGCGCAGTCAACCACGATTTTGTGTATGAGTTGAAACTGATAAATTCAGAATGAAGGAAACCGATTTAATAATCGTCTTTTTTAATTATTGCAAGCAAATAGCAAAATTCAGGTTGGTTTCAGCAAATTGAATGTTGACGTTAATGGACGGTGTTTAGTCGCTGTTGAAACTGGTCCAACCAAACGGCGTGATTTTTTACAAAACAATAATTCTAGATCATTTAGTCAGGAAATAACGTTGCTCCAACAAAACAAGCCGAGATCGAGAACACAGGTTGGTTGTTTACTAACGATGCATGTTTATTTACTAGGCTTAGTTTGATTCAAATAGAAACGGCTCTGAAATTAATTTCAATAAATAAAAAAACGGCACTGATTCCAGGAGCAAAGTACACTACACAACCTTTCTTCAGGAAAGAACGGCTTGAGTCCAAGTATGGCACTTGTTTAAAACCTGCAAACTAAAATCAAGGTTGGCTCTAAAGTACACGGTATGCAGCATTTAAACTCATCAGCCAACCTGACCCTTACCTAAACGTACTCTTCTGCAAAATGCAAAAGAAAAACAACGGACTGTGTATTCACATGTAGTTTCAAGTAATTCACCTTTGTGGTTGGCTGGTTAGACACACAACTGCGCTGATCAACACCTGACTTTGCTTGCCAGAATAAAGAGTCAGTTGTTTATTAGTATCAGCGTTAGTGTTTGCTTTTTCTGTTGAATCTTTTTTTTTTGTTTGATCTGGTTTGGTTTATGTTTCAAGGCAACAGAACCAAAAAAATCGCGCTCCAATATAGAAATTTATCCAAAATACATTGTGTTTAACTAGTGCCAGAATAGTTGCATTGAGGTGCAAAAGTATCTTCAAAACATGAGAAAATCTATGCACTACATTTACACAAAGCATGAGAAGAGCGTGGACGTGTAGGAGTGTTGTATATATCGTGAGCGTTACAGATAGATTTTTGTAAAACTTGAGTCCAGACATAACAAACAGAAATACAGAACCAGATAAATGTAGTCCCAGTTAAACAAAGAACTAGAAAAATAAAGAACTAGAAAAATAAAGAACTAAATCCCATTCCGTTTTATTTATGTGGTCTATTGGCAACAGAAACAACATAACAAAAACATCTGGGTTAATTGCGACGAAGCTGAGTCTGCTGTTTCGCACCGTAAATTTTTGGTGACAAAACTTTTAATCAGGGTAGTAGTACGCTATTGCAAAATACACCTACTGGATATTTGCGAATCAAAAACATACATAATGACGTTATATTTTTAGGCAATAATTTTACTAGCATACTTTTTTAGAATATCTTTTTTATTGATTGCTTTTTTTAGAGTCTTGTGTCTAACTTGAAAACGCACTATTCCAAACCAAGGAGAATCTTGGATGAAAAAGTTTGATAACTAAAAGGTAAAACAAATGTAAAAATAAAAAAAAGTTAAGCGGAGGCTACTTTGACTGAAGCAATGACGCTGTTGGATTGAAGACTCTTGATGAGTTTTATCATGTTTGGTGCGTTTTGTTCGTTGAAGATATCAGTGGCTGAGGCTTCAGTGATTTGTTCGTACATGTTAAGAAGAGCCAAGTCTGGGTAGCTGATTTCGCTTCCGATGTAGTGTCCGCTTGGGTTGCTAGCCAAAACACTTTCGTGTTTGCTGATCAAGAATGTAAGAGCCTTTTCGAGAGTAGCCTTGTTTTCTGGCGAGTTGTTAACGTAGTTGTACTTGAAGAATGCGTCAAGCGAGTCGGAAATGTGACCAACGTATTGTTCTGACACAGCAACTTGTTGTGGGTCCTTTGGTGCAAGACCGAGCTTGTTCAACAAGTATCTTTCGATGGCATTGCTTTCGCACAAGGTGAATTTGGAGCCATCTGGGTTGGTTTCAATGAGGTATGGAAGACGGCCATATGGTGCGGTTTCTTTGTCTGATACTGGTAGTGGCCATGCCAATGTGGTTTCTTGCCAGTTGGCTTTGCCCAAACTCAAAATAAGGCGACTGACTTGACCGCGTCCTTTGACTGGGAAGTAAAATAGGTTGTATGAGGACATGTTTGTTTGTTTATATTTTTTTTGATCAGAAATACACACCCGGCTATTAGTGATATTATTGTTTTGGAATTAATTGAATGACGAAGTTATAGAAAAAAGGGAGAAAAGCTCGGTATTTATATTTTTTGATGAAACTTGGCTTTTTTATTTTGACAATAATAATAGTAAAAACAGCCAGCATCAAGCAGCTTTGGATGTAATGTCAAACTTAAAACTTTATTTGATGCCTGTCACTTCAATACTGTGAAGGTGGAGCTTTGCAGTGATGTTTGAAAGTAGTCCAAGTTGTTTGAAACTCCATTGTGTCCAATGGCGGTTGATTTAATATAACTGTATTGGGATATATGATTTATTTTATCTATTTTACTTTATTTTTTTATTGAAGTTTATTGGCAGCAGAATCCACACAACAAAACATACAGGGGCTATATAATACATGTCTTTTTTTCTTCTTTTGGCTAAAAGTTCAAGTGAACAAATTCATTGGATTAGTAAGCAAGCAAACTTGCTATTGAAAATCCGCTATCAACAATTACTTTTGCCGCAGTAGCTTTATCCAACGAACCAAATTACGTTTGACTGACCTTGTGTTTTATACGTTTTAATTGGCCAGAAATACTGTTTGTCTAAAAGTATAAGAGTCATTAGTGAGAGGTTTCGCATTTTTCGACACATAACTGGCAGAAAAAATCAGCGTAAAGTATGCCACCATATTGTTGAACTGTCAACAGGCGTGAACTGCGATGAATTTACTAAACCGCGAGAATGGTCTTGAACCTGCAAATAAAATCACGCCAAGTAACTGTGTTGGTATGGATATCGTTATATATTGTGGGTTGAGCTTACGAGTTTATTGGAAAGATAGCGAGACAAGATAAAACAAAAGGAAAAACTTTTATTTTATTAACAACAATAGAAAATAATGAAAATACAGTTTCAGCCCTGAACCAATGCCCATCGGGTACGGGCGATCATATTGATCGAAGGGGTGCTGGCTAATAGAGTCGTTAGACATACCAAAATAGCAGTGTTTTATAGTGTTCTTATGGTATTGTTAAATATTGTATGTTTTGCTGTGTTGTGTTGATTCTGTTGCCAATAGACCACATAAACAAATAATTAAAGACCAGATTCAAATTCAAATTCAAAATTTTAAAAGTTTTATTTAATCAAACAAAAAAATGGAATTGCTATTTATAAAATAAAGGTATGCAGAGAAATATGTCGACTATTTTTTTTACAATTTAACTAGCTATTTTAGTAATAAGCCAGAATGCCTGTTTGACAAAATAGTTTACAGTGCCCTCAGCTACGGTGCAAACACCGTTAGCACAGATGTCCCAACCCAAAAAGGTTTTAAGTGAAAGTCCGAAAATTGCTCTTGATTTGCAGTTGATGCAGTCAAAATCAAAGCTGATCTGTCCTGTCTTTCTGTTCTTCTTGTTTTTTCTATCCAACCCCAGACTTTCGAGTGTCCATCCTGTCTCGGTAATGTTGTTCAAGTTGTAAACCGTGGCATCTGCGTTTGTAAAGTGTTTAACGCTTCCGAAGCTTGGAATTTTGACAAGGTCTTGTTTAACCATGAGTCTGCCGTCTCTAACTCCTTGAGGAGTGAATGCTACCATTCTTTGTCTTCTCTCGGCAGCGATTGTGAAGGCAATACAGAAAACCAAAGTTATAAAGGCGAAGAATTTCATTTTGAAGTAGTTGATTTGATTTATTCTGGAGGAGGAGGTATGACCAAATATGCTAGTTGCTGATGTGCGATTTGTGATTTGTATAATTGTGTTTTGTTGATAATGTAGAAATAATGTGGATCAAGTCTCGCTATTTATGCTTTTTTCAACGCGCTGAACATTAGCTTTAGTCTTTAATGATTCAATAATTAGCTTGAGTAGTGGCAGTTTTGAACAGTATATAATTTCTAACAAAAAACCCGTATTTTAGTTGCATGTAACTATGCTTTGACTATATCTAGACTGTTATTGCTGTAAGATCGCCTTTAAACGATTTGATTTATTTGCTTTACTAACTCGTTCGCTCACGATTAAATTTTTTTTTTTTTTATTGAAAACACGATTTAATTTTAGAACATAAAATTACACCTAGGTTGGCGTTTACAAAATAATTAATTCTAATACCGTTTTAACCAGCTTAATTAAATCCCGAACCATTCTAATTAGGTAATTAAGTAAAAAAAATAATCAAATGTCAAGTTAATTTGAATAAAACATCAGCCTTCACTTTAAAAACCACAAAAATATTTGGACAGGGGCCGGCAATAAAAACCAAATCCCGAAGATATTAGTCAATTGAAGACTAAAATGGCATTAATACCAGCGTTTCAACCTTGTTATTATGACATTTTTATTGGTATTTATTAACATGGAACCTACCAATGTAAGCGGGATCATTCTTCTCTTTGGAGTTCCCAATTTGATGATATTTTTGCGCCAAATGTAGATATTAAAGAAATTGGAATAAAGTTTTGCGTTTAAAACCACCAAGGCGTGGTTGCAATGTAGCAAATGGTAGCATAGAGCTAACACAGGAAGCGCAAGAATAGGCGTTACTATTATCGTAAAATGCCGTACAATAGCTTGGTAAAACAGCGTCAGACATCACAACCAAATAGTACTCGTGCAATCTTGAATGTAGCAATTGTATATTTGCGAGTGTAAACCAGTTAAATAATTGCCACTGATGTATTAATAGAAGGACATATTAATAAATATAAACCCAAAACACACTCAAAAACCTTACAAATGCTAAAGTACATAAAGTGGATAAATTATTATAATTAAACATTTTGTTCAGTGTACGTGAAACACAGAGTACTTGCACAAACCTCATTTGATCCAACAGTCCCTACACCTGACAACGAGGAGTGTATAGAAAATGAATTAGTAGCCATTACACTACCCTTTACTGCAGCCATACACACAGTCACCGAACTTTTTTTTTCGTTTTAGATGACCATCACTTGGTGCAGCTACGGTTTCGTTCATTTTCGGTATTGCTAAGGTGTGTTTTTCAGTTCGCCTGAATTAGCTGGGTAACAGGGACATAATCTCAATTTCAATAGTAAAAAAAAGGAAATATAAGATCAAACTAGCGTAAAAGTATAGATTTAAAGATCTCGCCAATTTCAAGGTATCGGTAAAACAAAAACAAAAAAACAGTGTGAAAAAAGACGGCGTTTTTGAATTAAATATCTCAAGTTTAATATAGTTAATATTAAAATAGAAGAAATGAAATAATAAAAACTAGGGAATATAAAATATAAAATAAAAATAAAATTTAGTTTTTCTGCTTGGCGAGAGTATAATATAAAGCAATAAACAAATATAAAAAAATAAAAAAATAAAAGAAAAGAAAGAAAAAACGAATTAGGGTTGATTGGTATAAGCACGGATAATGACATTATCACTAGATTTATTCAACCTACCACCAGCAACAGCAGGAGTGTTTCCAAGGTTAGAAAAAGATGAGAGGTAGCTGGTTGATAGGCTGGAGCTAGAAGCGGGTTTTGAGAAAGAAAGGAGGTAATTTGGGTTAATTGGTTGGTCATGTTCGTGTTCAAGACAGAATAAGGCATCTCTTAAAGTAATAGAGACTTTAGGTTGACTCAACAACAAACCACTGCCACCAGTAGTACCAATACTTGACGCCAAACCCCCACCCAACGCAGCTGCACCAAAACCAGAACCAAAAGAGGATTTGTAGGGTTTGGGGGTGGCAGATGAAGCCGAATCAGTTTGAATTGAAGACTCTGAATCTGTAGGCAGTTTGTTTTTGGCGGTAGATGGCAGCAGTCCAGACATTCCCGAAGCGGCAGCAGGAGAGTTTGACAAGTAGTCGTTGGAAATGGACCCACTCAGCATCCATGCCTTGCGCACACCACCAGCCGACAAGAGGGCAGTCTGATTAGTTATTTTGCTGCGGACTTCATCAGGCATGTTTCTTGCACTCAGCATAGACCCACTGCCGCCACTTGCACTGATTGACGCCATAGATGCACCGGTTGCAGCAGCAGCAGCAGCAGTGTTGGAGGCAGGTGTTGAAGTGGATGTTTCGATTGCAGAGTTGCTAGAGGAAGTTGTGAGCATATTTTCTTGGTCTTTAGAGCTGTTTGTTTCGTTTGGGTTGTTGGTGGTTGAAGCAGGGTTTGAGGGGTCAAGTGTGTCAGCAGGTCTTTTGCGGGATCTCCTGGAGACACCTCTGGCAAATTCCGAGTCAAGGCGGTCGTGAGACTGGTCATCGTTGGGGGCGGAATTTGGGGTTGCTGAGGAAGGACCATTTGAAAAAGTTTGTTGGTTGGAAATGGTTGGATTGGAGGTGGCTTTGTTAAACAAATCAACGAGACTTTCGCGGTACCGGAACTCTCTTTCGCGATCAACACGTTCAACAGCACCCAACTGCTTCCGTACATCAAACGCCGGCATGATCTTGTACAGCGGCAGTCTGCTGGTCTCGTCAAACGGCGGTGGAGGCAAACTTTGGGTTCTTGATCGGTGGATTGCGGCGATTTTCATTTGCTTGATTAACTTGCGGAGTCTGAGCTTTAAAGAAATCGAAAGTAACTCCATTGACTCTCTGCTAATCTTGGTAACATTCAACGGTTTTGTAATTGCACTTATCTTGGCCATCAGTTTTTCCGAGTTCAAAAAGTCGTGTTCTTCAATTATACTATACGAGTTTGAATCATCAAACACGTCCGAGTCTGAGTCTGAGTCTGAGTCTGAGTCTGAGTCTGATTCTGAATCCATGTCCATGTCCGAGTCCGAGTGTAGATCTACATCTGCGTCCGAGTCCGAGTTTGATCCCAATTCCGAGTCAGACTTTGCATTTAACTCGGATCCAGGCAACTCTGAATTCGACAGTTGTGGTTTTTGGCTGTCCAAACCTGAACTTGGAATATAAGTTTTTTTTTGTTTTTTACTCAATTTCATTTTCAGAGCTTTTTTGTTTTTCAGTTTTCTTTTGCCTTTTCCTTTTCCTTTTCCTTTTCCTTTTCCTTTTCCTTTTCCTTTACTTTTGGTAATTGGAATGGCAGTAAACTCAACACCGTTAAAATCAATGGATTTGATTTGTCTCTTGGGTCGGGATGCAAAAAACATTCCTTCATTTCCTGCGCGTGTACCGTCACCAACACCGCCCAGTCCAGACTTGGCTGTCAGTGCACCAATACCAGACTCAGAGTACTCGCCGTGTTTAGAAGAATGAACAGCACCTCTTCCAACACCAATACTTGACCTCAGAATAAACTCCGATTCTTCCCGCAAGTCTACCCCAGCTATCCCCATCACGTCGTCCAGACTGGTAACGTCGTTGCCGGCCGGCTTGCTGGAACTCTGGGCAGACTGCTCGGGTTTCTTGGTTGGGGTTTCTGCAGTTGGCACTTGAGCGTCACTGTTTGCCGACTTGAGAACCGACTTGAGCTTTTTGCTAAGCGGCAGATTTTCGTTGTGCATTGCAAACTTGTTTCTCTTCATCATCCCCATCAGATCTTCAGTCCCATGTCGCTTCAAGTTTTTCATCCCTCCAACTCCTTTACTGCTGTTCGCTAACATACTTGATAGGTTGGCTTTGGCTTTGGCCTTGGCACTGGTGTTGATGTTGGCTTTAGTTTTGGCTTCATACATACTTTTCATTTTCCCAGTTGCTACCAGATCAGCCAATGATGAAGATGAAGGCGACAAACTTGCGCTTTTGGCTCTATTGCTGTCATTACTATTGATTCCATTCTCTACATCTTGGCGGTGTTCCAATTGTTCAAGTCTTGATTTTTCCTTTTCCTTTTCCTTTTCCTTTTCCTTTTCCTTTTCCTTTTCCTTTTCCTTTTCCTTTTCCTTTTCCTTTTCTTTGCCTTTATCCTTCAGCTTTTGCATTTGTTTTTGCATTTGTTTCTGCATCTGTTTTTGTATTTGTTTCTGTTGCTGCAACTGTTTTTGCTGTTGAAGTGCCTCGTTTTTCTTGAGTCTTTTGGTTTCTTGTTTAAGCTTTTTCAACCGCAACTTTTCCAATTTCTTGAGTTCCTTTAAACTCATTTTCTCTACTGCCACTATATTACTTGACGTTTCTTCTCCTTCTACTCCTTCAATTTTGTTTGCTTCTCTAGCTTCTGCTGCTGCTGCTGCTTCCAGTTGTAGTCTTGCTAATTTAGCCATTTTATACTTGGTTAGTTTTGGTTCACTTGATGTTCCTGCCTCATTATTTTCTCCCCCTACTCCTACTCCCCCTACTCCTACTCCTGGTTCTAATACTAATGTACCAATATCAGTGTTTAATCCAGCTGCAATCAAAGCTTTTTTCTGTTTCAATGTCAATTTTCCTGCCTTTTTCCCCACTCCCACTCCCACTCCCACTCCCACTCCCATTCCCATTCCCATTCCCAAATCTAATCCCAAATCTGCACCTAAATCTGACCCCATTCCCAAATCCATTCCTGTTCCTTTTTGTTCACCTAGTTGGTTTTTGTTGTTGCTTTGTAGTAGCATCAACTGTCTTTGTGCTAGTTGACCTTGTAATTGTTGGATCTTGAATAACTGTCTCATCCGTTCTTGAGGATCCATTGGTGCTTCGTTAGGTCCTCCTCTCTCAGCCAGCTTTTCTCCCTGCACACTCAGGTTCTTTGACAGTGACATCAATACTTCTGACGATAATTGTCCTCTTTTTATCATTGCTTCCAATTTTTCCAAAGCGGCCATTTCTGACTGCGATTTTGCCTTTGCTGCTTTAGCTGCTTTAGCCACTTTTGCTGCCTTGGCCTGTTTTCCTTTACTTTCCTTTTCCTTTTCCTTTTCCTTTTCCTTTTCCTTTTCCTTTTCTATTTCTTTATTAATCCCATTTTCAATCTCTTTCTCAATGTCCTTTCCTTCTCTACTACTACTGTCAACATTGTCTTTATTACTACCTGCTTCTACTGAACTTGATTTAATATACTTTTTATCCAACTGTTTCTTGTCAAATCCTGAACTATCTATTTCAATATATGGTTCTCGCTTAACTACTTCAACACTTTTAGCTCTTTCCACCATCTTTCCATTACTATTCTCCTCATCTCCAACTCCAACTCCAACTCCAACTCCAACTCCAACTCCAACTCCAACTCCAACTCCAACTCCAACTCCAGCTCCAACTCCAACTCCACTTCCAACCTTTTCTCTATCTCTTCCAATAATATCATCATTAGACTTGGTCCTGTTAAGTAGTAACTCTAGTGGCTCATTATCCATTTCCACTTGCTCGCTATTTTGACGTAATTGTTGAGTTTCTGGCTGAACATGAGGCGAATTTGCTGGCATGGATTTGTTGGCATTTTGTAATTGATTCTGGTTAACTTGACTCGCTTGATTTGTTTTTAATCCTCCATTTAATGCAACATTAGCATTGACTTGGTTTTGACTCTGGGTTTGACTCTGGGTTTGACTCAATCCTCCCAATAATCCATACAACTTTGGTCCTAAAACTGTTGCTGCCTTTGTTAAAAATATCTGACTCGTTATTTGTTTCGATTGAAGCTGTTCCAAGTACACCGATAATTGAGCTTGTTTGTCTGATGACAGCTGTGACATTATACTTGCCAAATGTTGCTGCTGCTGTCCTCTTCTTTGCTGCTGTTGTTGTTGTTGTTGTTGCTGCTGCTGCTGCTGCTGAATTGGCTTTTTTCCAACTGGTTGCCCACTCACTACACCTGGCCAATTACTTGACCCTGCCAAATTTCCCGGTCTAGTTTGCCCACCAGGCTGGTAAGTCACATCATTTCCTCCTACATTTCCCGCAGTCAAATTCTGCCGCTGTCCATTGCCAACTATTTGTGGCCTTTGTCCAGGTCTAACATTATTATTGCCAAACTTGTTCATGTTCATATTCATGTTTCTATTCATTTGCATCTGCATTTGCATCTGCATTTGCATCTGCATTTGTAATTGCATTGCATTCATATTGTTGATGTTCAAGTTGTGCCCCATATTCACTTCACTGCTTCCTAGCCCTTGGCTTGAAACCACTGGCGATGGTGTCAGTCCCGAATTAACGCTTGCGTTTGGCTGTGGTGTTGTGGGCATCAATGAAGGTATTGGCGATGTTGCCAACCGGAAACTATTTCCTGCCATTTGCTGCTGGCCTCCTTTATTCACCAACTGCCCCACACTATCTGGTCTCACTGCCCCCAGTCCCGGCTGCATCATTCCCATTCCTTGCATTCCTTGCATTCCTATTCCTTGCATTCCTACTCCTTGCATTCCCATTCCCATTCCCATTCCCATTCCCATTCCCATTCCCATCCCCATTCCTTGCATCCCTCCCAAGTTTGATAAAGTCGGTGTATTTTTACTACTTTTACTATTATTATCGCTACTACTACTACTACTACTATTGCTATTACCACTGCCGTTTTGCTTCTGGCCTTGCATCTTCATTTGCATCTTCATTTGCATCTGATGGTGCATTTGCATCTGCTTTTGTATTTGCATTTGTTTCTGAATTTGCATTTGCATCTGCTTTTGTTTTTGTAACTGGTTTGTGCTATTTTCCACATTTTTTTCCTCTTCCTTTCTTCTTTCCATCTCCATCTCCATTTTCTTTTCCTCTTCTTTTTCTTTTTCTTTTTCTTTTTCTTTTTCTACTCCCTCATTTTCACTTTCACTTTCACTTTCTTTACTCCCACTCGCCATGTTCATCTTCACAGTTGATCGCTGCTGCTGCTGCTGCTGCTGTATCAATGTATTCCTATTCATAAACTGCTGCATTTGACTAGGCCCCATACTCGGTGAAGACCCCATCAAACTCCCCTCCAATGGCGTACTTTCCAACAAACTTGAACTCGATTTTATGCTTGAACTATCTACTTTTACACTTGGCTTAACCTTCGATTCTACTCCCATTCTCCCCAGCCCTCCTCCCCCTACACTCCCACTGTTCAATCCCATCTGTGCATCCTGTATGGTTTTGTCTAAATCCAAATCCATTCCCATTCCCATCCCCATCCCCATTCCCATCCCCATCCCCATTCCCATCCCCATTCCCATTCCCAAATCCATATTCATATTCATATTCATATTCATATTCATGTTTCTTATGTGTTCCATGCTTATTTCGTGTCCTTCTGCTGCTTTACTCGATTGTGCATTACCGTTTGCATCGCTTCCACTCGTACTTTTACTCACTTCATTGCCTCCTACATTTTGCTCCGTAGGCAGAATCCCAACACTCCCCAACAACGCATCAAAATCTATCGTTGTCATCGCTCCTTGCCCCATCCCTATTCCATCTGAAAACGAGCTCATCAGTCGCTCAAGCTCTTTTTCTTTCTCATCCTCCATTCCCGACATTCTCTATTTTTCTTTCTTCGTTTCTTTTTTTCTTCGTTTCTTTTTTTCTTCGTTTCTTTTTTTCTTCGTTTCTTTTTTTCTTCGTTTCTTTTTTTCTTCGTTTCTTTCTTCGTTTCTCTCTTTAAATGTTTATATCCCCTTATTTACGTTCTTGAATCCGCTTTTTAATCCCGTATTTCTCGTTTCTATTGTTTTTAATCAAGCTCAATCCGTTAATTTCTTTCACAATCCTTTCCTTTCCTTTCCATCTCTTCACTTTCCACTCATTTCCTTTTACTTTCCGTCTTATAATCACTATAACAATTCTATTACCTCACTCAAGCCCAAGCTCTTGTTGTATTTTTTCTCATTTAATTCAATTCCTATCTTCGTGTTAATCTCATCTCCCCCCTCTAACTTGCCCAATTTGTAAATTCTCTTAACTTTTATCCTACTAAAACCATTCCAATGCCACAATAAACCTTTACATTTCGCTCTCTCATTCTTTTTTTTAAAAAACTTTCTACATCCCATCACCGTCCTACTTTATTTCATCCCATTTACCTATTGCTTGTTCATCAGTTCTCTTTGTCGACTTTCACCCGCCCCAATCTGTGTGTACCTTCAATCTACCATATTTATTTATACAAAAAAATTAGTTTAGAACGGTGTATTTTTGGATTGACGCGTCCAATTCGCCTTAATCTGTCTTTATTTTGTTTTTGTTACTGTTTTTGTTTTTTTTAAAAAAAATTCTATACTCCAGCTTTGCGAAAAACGCCAATGCTCGCCGCGCCAATTCTTTGAACTGTTTTTCACGCTTTGTTTTGTTCCAGCTGTTGATTCATTTCACCTTATCTTTTTAATTCATAATTGTCTTGCACTTACAATTTATAAATTCCCACTTTCTAATCGTTCTTTTTTGTCTTTATTTCTGTCTCTTTAACCTTTCTCTTCTAGCTCATGCCTTTTTTTATGTTTGCCGCTTATCCGACTTCTTTTATTTCTATTACAAGTGCGTATGCTTTATCGTTAATCAATTCTTTTGCCCAATCTATTGATATATCGCTCTACCAGCCTTCCCTTTATTTTTCAAAAGTTTTTGCTCTATTAAAGGAAACAAGACATAAATTATTACTAATTTTAAATTTCCGCGTTCACCCCCCCCTCTTTTTCCAAATCTCATAATTTACTTGTAATTCGCTTTTTTTTTAATTTTTCTTGGATTTTCTTTTTAATTCACATTTTATTCCTAATCTTTAGTTGAATCCTTTAAAAAAAAAAAAATTGAGATAAAATTTTTTTTATTCAACGTTTACTTGCAAATAGTATCTCAATTAATCAAATTCTTCAGTTGAATTATTTTGCTTATGAATTGGACTTGAATGTTGGGACGCCAAACTCAAATATTCATTTTGTCTCTTGATCTAATTTGTCCAAAGGCGCATTTCTTTAATTTTAATTTTGCTTGTTACTTTTATCCTAAACTTGTTTACATTTCAAATATTTATTACCCACCAACTTTTCTCGCCAAAACATCAATTGTAAAAATAAAAACAACAAGAAAAACAATAATAAACTCAACAAGATACCAACAAAAGTTCAATTGACTCGAGTTTTGCACATCATTGACCTTTGATCAAAGTATATTCAAACAAATTCATCTTGCCCAACGCTAAATATCCGGCACTTTTAGCCGCATTATATAAAAGTATCATCTATTCTTTTCTTTATTTATTCGTTTGGTTGTTTGTTTGTCTATTTGTTTGTTTGTTTGTTTATGGTCTTGCATTCAGAAGCTTTAACTAGAATTTCTACACAACATAGCATCACTTACACAACATAGCATCACTTGCACTGATTTACAGCGTATGAACAAACACGCATTTATAATTCAACTATTTGCCAAAACACACTATACTAATGTGTTGGTGTTTACAAATTGACAATTAGCACCATTCTATGTTGTTAGCAAATATCTTCTATCGCGAAACCCGCTTTTATACATCATACGCACAAATATATTATTTTAACTTAATTATAGTAATAAAAACAGTAAAAAGTGTATTTGTGCCTCTCTTTTTCATTTAAAACAGTAGTTTGGGCACAAAAGGCAGAATATCGCTTGCTTTGTCGATTTTGTTTGAGAATGCAGCTTCAGCCAAAGCCTTCTCCAAAGCCAACGCCACTTTCAAAACCAGCCCGTCGTCTCCGTACTGCGCAGCAAGCTGTAAACCAATAGGAAACCCAGTACTCTCTGATATCCCAACTGGCAGTGATATAGCCGGTATTCCTAAAACAAACCAGATAGACAGCAGCAGCAACAGTAACCTCATTAGCCAGACCAAACCAACCTTAAATAAAACTTTACACTAAAAAAAAGAATAAAAGGATACCAATGAGATAGTCAGTTGAACTAACCTGCCAAAGAGCTCGGAACAGTCATGACGTCGTTCACATATGCCTGCGTTGGGTCAGTGTGCGAGCTGGGCTCTATTTTTGCCGCTCCACTGTCATTACTTGGCTCCTCAAATGCCGATAACTTGGGTGCCGTTGACGTACTAGTAGGTACCAGTATCAAATCAACCAACTCAGCCTCTTCGTCCATGTACCTCTTCTGGACATCAATTACCGATTCTAGCGATAGGCCGTCAATGTACAAAATATTTGGGAATCTGAAAACGCCGTCAAAGTCATTTTGGATCAGCCTTCGCATTTTCTCTGCCTGCAAGTAGTAGTTATCGTAAGACCTATAATGTCCAGCCATAATCATCCAGTCCATTTAATACCAATACACTCTAACACACAACCACAGGTTTTACCAAACCACATTGCACAAGTCTCAAGCCATCATGTCAGCATACAATTTCGGTCTACTTACCCCACAGACAACACAAAAGTTCCCAGCAAAATCCGTCTCTGAACCTCCAACCCAAATCCTTGACTCCTAGTATTCGAGTATTCTGTAATAAAACCCCTGCTTGATGGCTCAGAGTTTGGCTCCTTGTCTTTAGCCTTACTCGATGTTGGCGATCGATGGCCATATCTAACCCCATCGTATCGCGCCAAATTCGAGCTTGCTTCTGCTGGTGCTATTGTGTAATATGTCGACAATGCATATTTTGTGTGCGGCAAACTCACTTTGACAATTTCTGCTCCCAGACCTTCAAGAACTTTGCTTGTATGCTTCCACGATTCAAGAACACTGCCATCAAGTTCTTTAATAAAGTACTCCTATACGTTCAGATTGTCACAGTGCTTAGTAATGTTTATTTTTTAAATAATAAGGGGAAACCTTAAGTATTGCTCCAGTGTAAATAACGCACAACATTTACCTGTGGAATACCAACGCGGATTCCTCCCAAAGGTTTGGCTTTAGTCTGTAAATCTTGGGTTACTTTGTTTCTTTGGTCTTGCAACAACCCCAGATACTCTCGTGCGTTTTGAGGCAGACAGGTCATATCCTTTGTATCGGGCACCGAGATTGTATCATAAACATATTTTGCCGATTGGACGTTTTCTGACAAAACTCCTACAGTGTCCAAAGAATTCGCATACGCCACAAGCCCATGTCTACTACACTGGCCATACGACGGCTTAAACCCAACAATACCACACCATGATGCTGGCAGTCTGACTGATCCGCCCGTATCTGACCCCAAAGCTCTAAATAGCAGTTTACATACGTACATACACATCACATTATGTTAAGTTTAAAGCACAAACCAAGCATTCCGTCTATGCCAAATACAATAAAGCTACATACGCATTACAGAATCTGGATGCCACTGCCACTGCGCTTCCCCCTGAACTCCCTCCGCTACACATATCCTTCACCGACTCGCAATCGCCATTTGTATATACACCCCCCTTATTTTTTATAGCATCAACCAGTCTCTTTCCGTCTTCTGAATTCATAACGTGTCTGGTTGGGCCATGGCACGAAAAGGTAGTGCTCGATCCCATCCCAAACTCATCAAGATTGGTTTTTCCCAGCACCATGGCACCTGAATCTTCCAACAAAGAAACAACCGTTGCAGTATATGGTGCTATATACTCTATTCAAACCAAATCAAACACATTTTGTAAAGTAACTTTCCGCTACTGTTTGAGTTTTGACACTTTTTAAAGCCCAGCTACTTTCCAAATCCACACAATAGCCTGTCTCAACGCCACTGTGAAGTCTTAAATAAATGGATAAATAAATAAGCCAGCATACCTGATAGTGCATTTGATCCGCATGTTGTTGATTGACCTCGAGTCATGTAGTTATCCTTGACAAAGATAGCCATACCATTCGTGTTCCTTGCCTGTTTTGTCCCCTTCTTTTTACTCTTGCTCAAGAACAGTTCGTTTCTTTTAGTCCACTCGTCGATCACTGTTTGCCGGTCTAGCAAACTCGATACCGAATTGCATTCGTTTCCGTCAGCTTCAAACCTGTGATAAACTCGGTCCAGTGTATCCTCTACATGCTGTATGTCTATTGGGTTTCTGAGCTGAAAGCACGAATGGTCAACCTCTCTAATATCGTCAATCCGTTTACCGTTGCTCGATTTCTCAATAATCTCGTGTTTCTCTGAATACTCTCTTATCCCATTTGCCTCCATTCTTAACACTGCTGTGGATAACAAGCCCCTCTGCTTCGCCATATTCCCAGCGCCTACATGGCACAGGCTAAATTTACGTGCTATACACCTTGCTTGCTTGCTGTGAATTAATATGTTTCTTGCCAAGAAATTCATATTGTATAAATCTAACCTTTTACACTTTAAATTCATCAAAAAAAAAAATTCCATGAAAAAAAAAAAAAAAAAAAAAAAAAAAAAANCAAAAAAAAAAAAAAAAAAAAAACACACAAAGCAAGCCCAACTTTAATCAATGTTTACAATCAACTGATTTATTTTCGGATTAAACAAAAAAAAAAGTCATTAACAAGGAAACGGAATACTCAAGAAAATCGATCTATTTACAGCCTAATCACTGGGCATTTATTATTTGATCAAAAATTTGGCACAAATTTCAATAATAATAATAATAATAATAATAATAAAAAGTTTGGCTTAAAAGTACAAATTTTATTTAATAAAGCTGGATATTGATAGCGCAACTAGAAAAATAAAAGAAACTGTCAACAAGTTGACATTGCGGGTTAAGAGCCTGGGTCTCAGCTAAGCCACTGCGGTTTAAACAAAGGATCAACGTTCACAGGCTGGTCAAACACCTCAATAAACTACCAACAAGAACACAAGGCAAAAAAAGCGTTTATTTGAGCTCTACCACAATTATGAAACATTGTATAATATAGAGAACCACCTAAACGCTGATCACAAAGCAGGGAATGTAAAACAAAACAAAATAAAAATAAACTTACCTCTTGGTCGGCTATTCGGATCTTGTTTCCAGAAAACCTTTGAAACTCATCGAAAATAGCTGTCATGGACCACCGCTGAATCCTCCTCAAACACCCCACAACACAACCAGCCCGCCTCACACCACGATCACAATGAACTAGTATTGGGTGGTTTCGTGTATCCAGCATCGCTGTTATTATTTTGGAGACTGCGCTTTGGTCCATTTCTTTAAAGGGTTCCTATTTACATTGAATATCTGTATTAAATAAAAACCCATTTGCAGTAATCAATACCCTAGACCCAAATAAATGAAAACTAATTGTTGCAGCGTCTTGGGATTGGATACTGAAAACTAGCCAGTTGGCTCGGTGGTTAGGTAAATAACGCATAAACCAAAAATTGGCCGTTGCTAAACCCGAATACTTACGCTATTAACCTCTACTCGGTAATGCACTAGCTCAATCGAGTTTTCGTTGCAGAAATTGACATGATATTCTAGACACTTGCCATTCTGAATGTATATAATCTTTTTTAGCCCCAAGTTCAACAAAAACTTGTGGTTCTTGATTGATGGAAACCCTGATCGATAGATTCCTGGCATCACCATTGAAAAATTCAATGGCGGAACTATTATCAGTTGATCAGTTTGAGTGTTTACTTTTTCGTTTATGGACCAGCTTCCCCTACTTTCTTTGTGTTCTTGTTTGCACGAATTATCTTTTGGTTTCAGTTCCATGTTTAATTAATTTTAATCTTGTTCTAGTTTAAAATGGGCTACTACCGCTCGACTATACTTTTGCTTTTCCAATATGTTCAAGTCTCCAATTTGGTTATTCGATTTCTCTTTTTTTCTTATTTTGACTTTAGAATAGAAAAATTAAATTGTTTCGAATTCATACCTTTATTTCAATAAAAATTAAATTGTTTTTGACTCGGAAAATAATTATTCCTACTTCTAGTCAGGCTTGAGAAAAAGTCCAAGCATTTATTGGTTTTTTTATATTGAAATTCCAAGCATTTACTGGGTTTAACAGCAAATAAAACCAATAAACACGGGGAAAATGTGATATTCAATCAACGAACCGCAATTTCGAATCACAAATTGACAGCCAAAACACAGCGAGGTTTTTGATTTAATGCTACTCAAGTACTTGTGAAAACAGGGTTAAACCTCTTCACTCCTCAATAGTACACTCCATTAAACCAAATTCATCAAATTAGGAATATTTAAGAAATAATGGAACTACAAATTAACATTGCTAGTTTGCCATCATTTACCCTGTCAGACATATTTGTTTGATCCCATAACACGAATGTGTCAACAGTCGAGATCAATGTACTTGGCCTCCAACGAGACTAGCACGATCGGCAATTTTCTAATCCGTCATGTACAGGAATTAGACGAGAAATCTAACTGTGTGTCCATGTTTTACAATAGATTTTTATCAAAGTTTCCAAAAATATTGAAAAGGGAGGAATTAAACATAAGCCTTGGCTTACTGTGGTAAAATAGACTTTGGGAATTTGCTTGAACTTGCTGTAAATAACGACTGGTGTATTATCAGGCACAGGCTGTTGAGAATGTATGTTGTGTATGACATACGAAGCATGGAAATACTGCTTGTCAATCGTAGAATAAGCGATACAACAAAACAGGATATTGATATTTGCGAATTTTTAGGTGGCGGTAATGATTATACTCTTTCAGATATTGCATGCGAAAACACGCTTCTGAAACCACTATACTGTCTAGAAAGAAGTAGTTACCACATCAGTTTGAGTTTGATGTTGACCAAATTGACAGAGTGTTTGAATTTGTAATGGTAATTGAGTCTGACGGGTCTTTTTGATGCTATCGAGTCCAACCCCAGACAACATAATGAACTGTAACTGCTAGGCTTCATTTATGCACTGAAGCTAGGTAATATACACCTTACCAATTATCTTATGGAACACAAGTACCTTGAGGAAAACATGGAGGCGCTTTTTGTGCTAACTTGCATGTCAAAGAAGCTGAGAATTGCCTTTGATGTGTTTTTAAGAATGAGAGAGTCGGAAGGTAGAGTCAGCATACTTTTAGAAATAGCACACGGGGCAGTGGATTTGGAAACCATCAAGCTGCTGATTAAACACAAATTCGATGTTATTGAACGCAACAATTCTGCATTGAGGCTGACGTGCATCAAGTGTTATTTTGACATGGTAAGGTACCTGGTTGAAAACGGTGCAAGTATCAATGAAACAAATGATGGGACTGTCAAGATTTGCGGCTCAAAGAAAAAAAAGGCAACGCTGGACTTGGTGACTAGTGACAAAGTTATAATGGTTGGTGACGATAAAGGGGCGTTGTTGACATACAGATAAATGATTGCATTTCTTTTCAACTTTGGAAAAGTGGATTGTGTAAAACACAGAGGTATGGACTATGATACACTGGTTAATTACTTTGATGAAATGGACTAAAAATCATTGGTTGTTGAACTGAACAACAGCTTACACTGCATAAAACACACACACCAAGGGTCACATGAGACTGTAGCCAAAGTCAGATAAATAGCTAAACCCGCAGCTTATAACATCGCAAGCGAACAGAAAGCCAACATGAATCTGGTGAATAGAGAGAAAAGCAGTGCTGAAGGACCTGCTGTTTTGTGGTATGTTGGCGGAACCACGGTGCTGAATGATAAATACTATTTGCGAATAGCAAAAAAAATAAAGGCAAACGAGGCAAAGATAATGAGATTTCTGATTGAAAATGGCGCAAAGCTGCTTGACAGAAAATTGTTGCTAACGAGGTTGGCTGTAGAAAACGACAAAGTGGAGTCAGTGAAGATTTTGGGTAGCTATGGCGTAGAGCTGGAAAAGGAAGTGCCGCGTGGCATTCAGGGGGCCTGTAAAGCCAACTTCTTTGGGAATGTCACATATTTTGTTGAAAATAGTGTGCAGTTGAGCGATCCCAGCTTAAACTGAACAAAAAAGACGTGTATCAACAATAATGTTGAGCTCGTCAAGTTTTTGATTGAAAATGGTGCAGAGTTGCACAACCCAAAATAAAACGGGATTGTGGAAGCTTGCGCAAACAACAATATCAAAATTGTTTAGGTTTTGATTACGAATCGCGCCAATTTAAACAGCCATTCATTCAATGTAATTGCTGAATCTTTGTAAAACAGCAAAACCATGTTGCTTGAACTCTTTTTTTCTTATAGTGGCGCCTAACCAGATGTTGCAATCAACAATGGGATCAGCAGGGCAATCGTCAATGAAAACGATAAAGTACTCGCCTTTTTTGATTGACGACAGCGCACTCATCATCGATGGCTACTGCAACGGTGTTATCGACGCGTGTTTAGATAGTAACTTCAATATCGCCACACTAATACTAGCAAATGGCGCAACTCTCGATCGTATTTTTTACAACTGTATTAACGTTGTTTTAGAACTTTGTAGCCACGAAGTGGTTAAATTGCTGGTAAATAACACACCGCATTTGAATCTGGATGAAAGGATATCATTGCTTGATGCTGCTGTTATCCATTAACTTTTATGCGATTAATGGTGAAGTTTTAAATGGTACTTTGACAAGTTATAATTCAATTCCAGTACTTTTTGAACCCTAAAAAAAGACTTTGATCGCTTTCAATAAATCAAAAAAAAAAACACAAAGTTAAATCCACCCTGTATCAAGCAAAGGTTAAATCTTGCTCTGTACAGGGGTCGAACCTGTGACTGTCGTATATATAATACAACCAAAAGTAATAACGAATAATATAGTCGAACATCTAAGTACAGTTGAGTTTTGTCCCCTCGCGGTTTTATCAACAGTATTTAAAGGTCCGATTGGATGTGCTCATTATTATTATTAATTATTTAGTTATTTATTTAGTTATTCGTTTAATTATTGATTTAATTATTGATTTAGTTAGTTATTTATTTAGTTATTTTATTTATTTAGTTAGTTAGTTATAAGGATATGAGATTCGACTCAAAGGAGTGAATCTTTCTGGTTTTTACTCAGCAATAAAGATATAGGAACATTAGGTACAGACGATTTCGAGTGAGATAGGAATTAGATAGATAGTTAAACAGTAATATATGCAGGTGATATTTTAAGCCGGAAAGTTACACTACAAAAATTGTCATATGAAAAACGACATATTAGGATCACTTACAAAATGAACGATGAGTCGAGGATTTTGCCCCTTGTGGTTTTTAATTGATTCGGAGCAATCTAGTAAGGTGTTTGTTTATATATATATTAAAGTTATTATGCAGTTTAAGTGCAGCAAGGTTAAACAGAAACGATATACGAAAACGAGGAAGTAACGAGGACTTGTATTAAAGTATGGCGGTAGCCATGTTAATACCAACGGTCAATATATTCTTTGCTTATTAGTTTATTAGTTTATTAGTTTATTAGTTTATTAGTTTATTTAGTTATTTAGTTATTTAGTTTATAAGTAAGAAATACTTCGATATCAGCGAAGGAAGATAGCAGGAAGTTATCTATAAAAAGGGACAGCCGAGGGGCAAAAAGGAAGAAGTATCAAGCGAGGAGTCAATCATTGAATCAGTCAATGGAGCAATCAATCGATCAATTAATAAGCTAGTGTTGTTTAATAGTGTATCATAAAGTATTAGATAATATTATATAACATAGTTTGATTAGGTTTTGTTTACACGTATCTTAGGAAAAAGATAGTGTAAGTAGGTTTATAAGATATTTGATATATTGATAGTTTTATACATTATAGTCTATATATTTGTGGTCCAATAAAAATCATTAAAAAGGTAATATATAGTGATGTTCGGTTTGTAAGATATAAACGCGACAGAATTGGTAGAGCTGTTGGGAAACATCAAAATAAACCACGACAAGAATTAAACTCATGTGCCGATACAGAATAAGATCATAAAGTAAAAAATAGGGTTGTTTTTTTAAATTGAAATTGAGTATTAAAAAAAGATTGAAAGAAAAAAATGATTCCTGCCGGACTCGAACCGGCGACCGTCTGTGTGTTAGACAGACGTGATAACCATCTACACCAAGGAATCAGCGAGAATTAAACTTTTGCGCTGGTACTGTTGTATAAAAAACCACATAGTATAAACACTTACAAAGTGAGCTATGAGTTGAGGATTTTGCCTCTTGTAGTTTTTAATCAATTCACCGTAAACACGTAGTATATAGTAAACATATATTGGGATACCAGTAAAGAAAGGCAAGTAAGAAGATAAAGTGGAAGTTGTCTTTAAAAAGTAGAACCGAAGGATCATAAGGGTAGAGATATCAACTAGTATAATATCAATTGTCTAATAAAAATTCCTAAAAGGAATAAATATATTGTCTGGTTTAAAACAAATAAACGGGACATGGATTTTTTAACACCTTCATTACTAACTTCACCTTCATCATTTTTTTTATTTGTCATTTCTGTTTGGCTAGGACATTCACCGGGGCATTAAATAAAAGTCTTGTGACTTTGGCCATAACATTGTTGATCCACTTTTTGACCTTCCCATGCAGAAATTCACCAACAGCAGCTCTTCTAACCTCCAAATCACCAAAAACTCTAGTGTACGCAGGTCTAGCCATGTCTAGCCTCGTTTCCACTATAAAACTCTACTTTTTATAGCCATCAACACTGGATACTAACTTTTTCATCTTGAAATCCGAGTTACTGGTCTTCCAATCAACACATCTTAACGATTTTGTTTGAATTTCAAGAATAAAACTGAGCTGACGAGAATTGTTGAACTGGCGGGCTTAATGGGTATTAAAAGCTTAAACTAGTTGGTGTTAAAAGATATGTTAATACCGTTATAATCGTTCTTGGGGGCTTTGGACTGAGATGCGTTGTTTCATTGTTTCAGCTGGAATGTATTGAATTTGAATAGCTAGAGTGTGGTTATAGCCGCTGATGTTTGCACAGCTTGATAACCCAGGATTGGGCATAAAAGCGGGTGTGGTAACACCAACATTCGTATGGTGAGGCTGCTGCTTGATAATGGCGCCAAGCTGAACGGCATACTCAGCAAGTGCGCCGAGGTTGCTTTGACGCAGAGAAACAGGGATCTGACCAAGATGCTGGCCAGCAGCAACCCCAAATCAAGTAACGACTAATGGTAATTTTTTTAAAATAGAGGGCAGCAAAATCAACTTTAGATATACTCGGCAGAAATGATGCTGCTGCGACAAAGGCGACTCTGATTTGTTTAGATTCATTCATTTTTGCTCTAATTTTGCGAGCTTGGTTCAATTAAATTCGACTAATATCATAACAAGAAGCCAACGAGTTGGATTGGTCAATTGGACTAAAGGTTTTATGTGTTGTGTTGCTCTTTTTTTTATTGATTGTCAGATTGGCTTTGTCGATTTTATTCAAAAATAGGGTAATTAGTATCGATGTGGCTATTCGCTTCCTTTGTTTACTTTTTATTATTGGTTTACTTGGTAAAGTTTGGATTTTAAACTCAGCCTAAAACAGCGGATTTGATAATTTTAATTTAAACGTGTTCAGAGTAAAGAAATGCTTGGATATTAGGATTTTGTCAATTTGATGTTTTGGTTATTCTTTTGAAAAAAAAGTTTTGTAATAGACAACTTTTTCTATTATTAAACATCCAATACATGCTGCTGGGGAACCACTTTGTGGACGCTCTAATGGGTGTGTCGGGCATATACTTTTTGATTCTGTTGCCAATAAACTTCATAATAAAAAAATAAAAAAATAAATTGGCGCCAATTTCAAATATAAATTTAGAATTATATCGCGATTTGATTAGCTGATGTTATTTACTTTTTTCCGTAGTTGATTGAATCAATATTACTTGTTTTTTGCTTTTTATTTGTTCAAATTGACTTTCATTTTTAGTTTTTTTCCTCCGAATTTATAACAATTAGACTATTTTTTAAACATTTACCGAGTTAGTTATAGCGTGACAAGTACTTTTGACAAATAAAACAAGACAAAATATCATTTACTCACTCAATACGTATATTCCATGCTTTAATTGACTTTATATCCTCGCAATGCACTTTTGCAACATCACCTTAATTGCCGTTCAGGATCGAAGCAGAGAAAACAGTGAGATATATTTCTTCACCTTTGTACAGCTCAGTGTCTCCTCGTGGCAGTTTGGATATGATATGAGTGTGACCTCAGCGATTAGCAATATGATAGCAGATGTATAGTGTTGGAATAATCCACCCAAAAAGGCTCAACGTAACAGTGTCTGTAAAAGTAAGAGGATGTTTGGACTTGGTTATTTGCTTGTTTCTGAGATGTAATTAAAGCAGTTTTTACAACATATTGAAGAGTTGAGTTTCAAGTTAGCAATTTAGGGTTTTATTATTGAACAATTTCAGTTTTTTATTCAGCTTTGACAAATCTTTTAATGAAAACTAGAACCAACTCTGCAAAATAAACAAAAAAAAAAAAGTAAAGTTTGAAGTGTAAATTGGATTAATAATTGGCGAGAATAAAGGCGAGATTACAAACATAATATAAACACGTTTTACTAAAATTAGAATTTTCGAAAAATAAAATAAAAGTAGCCTAAACTCAACTTCGATAAAAAAAAATCAGCCTCAAAATCAAAGTATAAACAATCAAATCATGGTGAATTACGATTCATATGAAAAACCAGTCTGATTTTACCAAAAAGAAAACAGAAAGCAATGGCGAAAAGAGGGAAACAATGACCATGCTTTTTAATTTTCACGAAAAAAAAAAATTTCAATCTCGAATTAAAAATAGAAAATAGTCGTTTGCATTTTGGAGAAAACTCTAATTAATTGGTTTGAAATGATAATAGGTGTGACCAAGTTGGCTTTGCGACTTGGGTTTACTAGGAATATATTGAGATTTGAACATCTACTAGACCTTTGTAATAAAACTCTAAACAAAGAGACGCAGATTTACTAATCAGCTGCTTACACCAATTTGTATTGTTCTTCATTCATGGCAATATTTGCCTCGCAACTTATTTATATGATGTTGGTAGATAAATATATAATAATAAAACAAATAATGTTTACGATGAATAATCATGCTAAAATAATGGACAAGTTTTAAATAGGAATTATAGAACCTGAGTTCAACTGATTTTGTAAAGAAGTGAGCTGGAATCTCACTTTTATGTTTGAAAAGAGGAAGTTCGAATGGTCGAGCAAAGCGCTAACTTGCCCAATATAACATGTTATGTTGGTAGTCTAGTCCAAATATTGGCTTCTTTTTTGACTCTTAGGAGCTTTACATAGTAAAGAATAAATAAATAAACTTAAAGTCGATTTGGCAGTATTTTAATATAACTTTGTATTAATTTAATTAGCAAAAATATTAAATTGAAGAGAATTAGGGAAAAGGATGCTAATGTAATTGGAAAAGCATTTGAAAAAAAATAATCGTCAAATAAAACGAGTGATAAAAAAGCAGATTGAAAAGAATTTGGAATACTAGAATCAAGTGGGCCTGTTTCGAGACACTCGAGTATGTAAAATGTAAACACAAAAAATGTAAGAATGTTCACAAAGAACGAGAAAATTCGTAATATCCCTTGTCATTCCTTTTCTTTTAGATCCATTTATTTTTCTAAAGTATCAAAATTACAGCACGAACTTCAGATAGCCACAGCTTTCTCATTAATTATTTTTACAATTATAAATAAGCTTTACAACTTATATAATACTGTTAGCAGAAACTAGATATATTGTTTTTCTAAAGCATAGCTGTATAGGAAAATCGATTCAGAACACAAACCAATTTACAATAGAGGCAAGAGTTAGAACAGCCTGGACAAACCAAAGCAACTTGCGGCAACATAATCTTCAATAAACAAAACAAAGCCGAACAAAAGACTGGGGCAGAAACTATATCTGTTTTTGTTTTTGTTTTTATTATTATTTAATTTTATCGAAAAACAACAAACGTTTAAAGACTCAAAACAATTTGGCTCAATTAAAACCATTATAACAAGGTACAGACTCAAGAAGCTGGAAGCAAAAAACATAAAAAACAAAAAGAAGTGAGGGAAAAAAAAAAGTAGGAATTGAAAAGATAGTGGAGAGGAGCAGTAAGAAAACCATAGTAGATAGTACAAAGCAAGGTTCGCGGCTATATTCAGGTATAGCAAAGGGATACTTTTGATTTAGTGAAAAACAATACTAGCGTTCCTAAACAATAAAAAGAACGTATTGGTATACCAGGTAAAAATACTTTTGGACTTGAAGTGTACCTTTTAATAATTTTAGTGATATAATAAGAGTTTCTTTTGTCAATGATATTAAAGTTTGTTATTGTTTCAGCGTGATATAAATAATTTAGACGGAAAAAGATACCACCAAGACGCAAATATACTCACAATAAAACATACACTTTATATGAATTGTAAAGAGATTAGGTTGAGCCTAGAAAGAATGGCTTTAGAGTACGGGTATAACAACAAGATCCAAATGGAAGATTTCAAGAGGCCTTGGGTATCGGGAGAACCAGTAGATACTGTTCGGCGGAACCTGTCGTTAAAAGGGTCGAGAATACCAAGGCCGTTGAGCATGGCGGTGAAGCCTACGGAGAGAAGAAACACAGTTAATGCACCCGTAGGACCAGCAATGCTCAAGCCACCGCAGCTGTCACACAACTATCTGAAAAGAAAGCTGACAGCATCAAGCAAAACAGGCGAGAATAAAGCCGAAAACGGAAACCAGCCAGGAAATATCAGACAGCCAAACACAAACACAGTGGTAAACACAAACACAATGGTAAAAACAAACACAGTGGTAAACACAAGCGAAGTTGGAAACAGGAATACAAATAAGCAAATAACCACACCCACAAACAAACTAAAAAGGGAAAGCATGTTTGTTTCGCCAACAAAAGCAAAGGCGCAAGTAAGTGTACTGGTGTCAAGAATGGAAACGCTGAATCTAAATAGCTCAGCCAAAAAAAACACCAGAACAATTCAGCCAAATGGTAGCAAGACACTAGAAACGCCACAATATAAAGGGAAATCGCCAGCAAAGCCAACAAATCGACTGATGCCTATAAACGAGCAGCTGTCTATGGACCGACTAGAAAAGGAGCTGCTGTCGAAGAAGCTGCAAAACATGGAAAAGAAAATCAAGCATATGGAGTCACAACTGAAATCACACATCGGACTAATCACCGACCTAGAGCATATAAACAAGGAGCTGTGCAAAGAGGCAAACACTCAGCTAAAAATCAACCAAGACCTTCTAACTGAAAACGATGCTTTGCACAACGAGATTGACACATTTGAGCAAAGATTGGATGTGGTTGAAAGGTAAGTTTTAAGCAGTAGCGAATGTTGCCATAGCCATTGCCATTGCTATTGCTATTATTACTGATGCATTATTTTTTGGCTGTTTACTGATATCTTTGGTGTGTTTGTACTCTAAATTTTGTTTAGGGAGAATCTTTACTTAAAAAGCGAAGGCTTAAGATTAAAAGCCAGACTTGAAAAGGCCGAAAACAGCGAGAAGAAAAGCCAAATGTTTGAAAAACCTGCGTTGGAAAAACAGATTACTGCTCAGAAAATATACAAAGAATTCAATGTTGTTAAAAAGCTAGAGCTCTTTGAACTTAAATCTAAAGTGTTTGACTTGTCTGAGGTTATAAATACTCAACTAAACCAGCCCTCACCAAATATCAACTTTGAGGCTAAGCAGCTGGATGGCGGTAAGCCCATTCGTCGGTCTGTCAACAGTTTCAAGGGTTCTCTAGCCGAACGCAGCGGAAATAACTTGCAACAAAGCTTCATAAAGACGTTTCTGGTTGCCAAATCCGAAATGGTACGTTATTATTATTGTTATTATTATTTTGGTGTTGAACTTGCTATTTAATGTGTGTAAAGGTGTTTGGTTCAGGCATGTATTTAAATGAAAACATTACCAATGTGCATCAATAGGACAAATTCCACGATACAAACATGATGAAGTTGACAAATCAAACCAACATTGACAACAAACATACAATAGAGGTGGTGGATATGAACAAAAGCGACGATACCCACATAGAACACTGTAGATCATACGAGCCCCCAATGCTGTTTGAGTGCTTGAATTTCAGCGAAGAGTCAAGAATTCCTAAATCCCAAAAGACCAGCCCTTCAAACACGCTAAGATCCAAATCCTCAAATCTCTCCTGTCTAAAATGTGTTTCTTACCTGACCTCCATCGAGGCTTTGTTGGTTGACAACGACTTTTACCGTGAAGACAACAATATTCTCCAGAAAAAACTTGTCAGCGCCATTGAAGACCACGACAAGCTTGTCGATATTTTTTCAAAAGGCCGAATGTCGTACCTATTATCCTAACTCTGTAAATATAAACCATCTGACCTCTCCCTTAGTCTCAAAAACGACCCCCTACTCTACCTACAACCTCGTGAATCCTAAATTACTAGCGCACTACCCCTTCCCCCAACAATCAACAATATTACCAACACCACTACTATAACTACGATTATGTATTTATACTTATCACTACTATTTACATGTCAATCTTGTTTGAAAAAAAAAGAATTAATTTAAATTTTAAAAAAAAGACTATATTATATATTTTTTAATCAACTTTGCTAACTTTTCTTTCGGTTTTACGAAAGCTAGCTAATAAAAAGTAAATCGAAAAAGAAATAAAGAAAATGAAAATAGCAGCAATCAACTCGATTTAGTCAATCAAAAAGCCTGATACTGTTGCATCCACTCTGCAAATAGATTCAACTGGATTTAAATCTGGCGATTGTGAAGGCTGGCCCATAAAGTTTACTCTTCTCTTTAATCCACGCCTCAACCAAATCTGAGGTGCGTTTGCTGTAGTTGTCTTGCTGGTTTATAATCTTTCTAACCCTTGCAATTCAAACGCCCCATACTGCCTTTGAACTCGGTATTGAATATGTTAACAAACATGGGTGCATCCACGAATCCCTCTATTTTGCTCAAGCCACCCATCCCTTTCCACCATATGCAACCAACACAACACTACATGTCCTCTTCCACCTCTTACAATCATATCAACACTTTGGCTTGAATTTGAGTGTTTATTTTTATATATAGTACTTCAGTCCATCAGAACCCCAAACTATTACATGAGTTTCATCAGTCCATACGACTTTCACCCACTTATTAACTAGTCGCTTATACACGTTTTTTTTTGCCCAAATCATACACCTTTTCATTTGTCCATGTTTAGACCCTGGATTTTTTTTCTTTTTGATTTTACAAACAAATATCATACCCTTTAGTAACCGAATGGCTGCAAAGTATGGAATGTGATACCCAACATTGTATAAACAGCTCTAGACATCTAATACTGTAGTTAATTTTCCGGAAATAATCTGCCATTCAATTTGGCGTTTTTTTTTTTGGCTCTAAAAAGCGTTGAAAGGGTATTGAAAGACCGGCTTCCTTTGCATTCACGCCATTTGTACAAATGCATTTTATGTATAATAAATACATCAATTGGGCTACAAAATTGGCTGAATCGGCAACCAAAATTCAGTCAAAAAAAAACAAAGAAACACTAAGCTACCGTGATTTAATTTTTTTTAATAGGTCTAGCTTAAAGTATTGTTGCAATTATAAATATCTTAAATACTTTTGATACATATCTTCTAGTACCTGTAGTTTAAGTGTTGATGTTTGCTTATTCTCTTATTCTAATATTGGGTTTGACAGTGCACTTTTCGACATTTTGCAATGTTGTCGACTTGCTCACTTGTAATACAAATTCAACGCCTTTAGAAAAGTAGCTTGAAGTATATACCATCATGTTCACACAGCAAGTAGAGCCCCATTTCGCTGCTTTCAAACCGGATGATGGTCCAAGTATACGACCACCGCATACCAATTAAAGTAAAAGCGCCTCAAATCTCTCTATTGAATGGCGTCAGTTGATAGCCTGGGATTCTTAAAAGAGCTTGCCAAATGCCATCTTTGATTCACCGCTTTTATTAAGCTTAATATCTTTTCAACTATTTTTCATTAACTTTCAAACTATCTTTCAAGCAAAGTGATGACCAACTAACTAGTGAGTAAAAAAAAAAAACTAAACTCGTTAGTGAACGAATTGGGAATTAACTTGACTGCCAACTTTGCGTAAAATAAACAGGCGTCTTTCTAACGTTTACTCAATATAACTGATATTACGCTTAAAATATACATTTCTTATTTAATAGAATATATTTACAAATCTGCGAATTGATATACTTACTTTACGTGGTCAGAAGACTTCCGGACAATAATTTTCAGGGATATTGTAAAGGTCTATCAATTAACAATCAAGGATATCTGGCGCCTGAATGCAGCTATGGACTAACCATAATACCTTTCCGATTGTCATGTAAAAACCATCAGCAAACCAGACTAAATCGATCATATCCATTTTTTAAACCTTTATATTTTATAGTTTTATGACATTGGGTTGAACAGGGTCATTTTAATTTTATAAGTGGTTAATTTTTATAAATATAACAAGACCAAAATACATTATAGTAGTGTGATCAGTAAAAGACCGGATCTATTAGCTATTTAAAACACATCAGATGTTTGTATCTTAGATTGTCAAAGAGTCAAATGTTGGAGACTACTGAAAATTCTAGAAATTTATCTTCTCGGATAGTATAGTGGTGAGTATCCCAGTCTGTCACATTGGAGACCCGGGTTCAATTCCCGGTCCGAGAGATCAACTTATCCGATATAGTCCAACGGCTAGGATTCCTCGCTTTCACCGAGGCGGTCGGGGTTCGACTCCCCGTATCGGAGTAGCTTTTTTTATAGTTTTTGCCAATTGGACTGAATTGAATATTGATCGGTGTGGTGTTTATATATCATTAAATAGTTGTGTTTGTACATGGATTTTTAATTATTGTGTTTAATTTAAACAAGCATAAGGCAGTAATAGGGACATATTCTTGGCAAAAACATGCATTTAGCTTCAAATTAAAATTGACTTTTGTAGTTAAAGGAAATATGTAAAAGTTGAATAAGTACAAAGTAGAACAATCGAGCAATCGAAATAAAAAGTCAAGCAAAAAAGACAAGCACAGGATGTAAAAAAGAAAAAAAAAAGCAAAAACAAAAAAAAAAACACGGTATAATAGTAGAATATGAAATAACTTTGCAGGTTATTAATCTTTGAGTTTCTTGGTACCGCGCAAGAGACCAGTACGACGGGCAGCAATGAGACCAACCTTTTGACCCTTTGAGGAGTCGCGGGCAACAGTGGAAGCGTGACCAATGTGTTGATGATTACCACCACCATGGGGATGGTCAACTGGATTCATAGCAACACCACGAGTCTTAGGCCATGAGTTACGTTTGACGCGGTATTTGTGGAAAGCACGACCAGCCTTAAGCAATGGTTTGTCGATACGTCCTCCTCCGGAAACAATTCCGATGGTTCCACGGCAACTGCTCAAAATAATCTTCTTTGAGCCGGATGGAAGCTTGATACGTGTGCGACCGTCATCGTGTGAGTGACCAATGATTGTGGCGTAGTTTCCTGAGGTACGGGCAAGAGCTCCGCGATCTCCTGGCTTCTCTTCAATGTTACAGATAACTGTACCTTCTGGCAATGAACCAACTGGCAAGACGTTACCGACAACCAACGAGGCCTTCTTTCCGCAGAACACAAATTGTCCAGTGTGCAAACCTTCTGGGGCAACAAACAATTCAGTGCGTGTCTTGTATCTGTATGGATCACGGAATTGAACTCTGGCAAGTGGTGCACCACGTCCGGAATCGTGAACAATATCCTTGACTACACCTCTGATGTAACCGTTACGTTCAGCATAATCCAATGATCTGTATTTAGCAGCTCCCTCACGCTTTGATGTGTGGGATTTGAAAATACTTCCAGCTCCCTTTCTCTGTGAACGAATAACACGACCCATGCTGTATTTTTATTTTTTGAGGTTTTTATTTTTGTCTTCCAATCTATCGATTTCAAATGGTCATTTCCAACATAAGCATTAGTTTCGATTATCGCCAAAAAAGAGAAATGAAAACAAACAGACAAAAACAAAGTGGCAGGGTGCGGCATAATGGCAGGATATTACGGTGCTATGGAGACATGGTTTTGGTCGAAATATGCTTGTAATGCTGCTCTAAAACAAGTATCACATTCATGATATTTCTTCCTCTGGTCTGATTCAGGGATTTAAAGAATTTCTCTCCCAGTATTTATAAATCAACCAAACTCGTCAGAATCTCGTTCCAACACGCTTGTGTATTTGATAAATGCAACTTGGGTCATGATCATGTTCCGCGGTCTTTTTTGTCTTGATTTAACAAGTAGTTTCTTCGATTAAAACTCGTCGATTTCGTGTAATCGTTGTTGTCGAAGAATCCTTGATTTTATGAACGCCACATATCCTGATTAAAATGCGGAAAAAAAATCTTGTCCAATACCTGACATTAACTATTTCTTATAAATTCGAATCCGAATATATCCTTTGTCGATTGACCCTGACTACAGTCTTGCATTTTTCGAAATCAACAGCCATAGCAGCCGAATTCTCTGCTCCTTGTATAACCAACTGATGCATATCTCTGGTAAATTACGCCAGCCTTTACCCTACTAATCAAAGCTTTTAAATTTTAAAAAAAAGCACGTACCTTTCAACCAGCGTCGGAATATGAGGAATAAAAGGATGTTCCAAAGTTGACGATTTCGCTATTAAAATCGGAATTTTCGAAATACAAAATCATTGCTAATTATTTCTGTTATATTTCGTTGCCATTTTGCTAGTTTTCACTTGGATTCAATTTATTATAACAAATGGCCTTTGTGACTATTATTCTTGCAAGCTAATTTCTGTAAACTTTAAATATTTACGCTATAAACAGCTTTATTCAGATTTGGTTTAAATCAACAACAATCAAGCGATTCGAATTGAAGAATTAATAATTCAAAATGTACATCATATTATTGGCTATTGAAACTTTGCTGCCCAGTAACCAACCAAAGTCCGCTTATTTAAAGTTTTTAATTGAAATTCAACGAAACTTTAACTAACCATTTAATGACATATTGGTATTGGTATTGGCATTGATATCAACAAAACGATAGAGTAAAACCGGTTTATCAAAAGTAATTTTGTATTTTTATTATTGTTTTTGTCTATTTCTTCTTGAAGATGCCCAAAGTTCATGGCAGTATAGTCCCCAAACATTTCACCCTTGCGGGTTGGGTTGGTTCAGATCGAGAGATTAGACAAGCACAAGTTATATTACAGCAAGCTAACTTTATTTACAATTGATATCATCTAATATATCTCGTCTACAGGTATAAATAGCTTGAATTCGTTTGGTAACTCATCTTCAGAACACAGTTTGTCTGAAAAGTAGATCCTCCGCACCATAGTATTTGCATGTATAGTGACTCTATTTGTCTCTTTATATCCGGCCCCATACGTGGCTCTAGTGAATTCATCCAAATTTATCACTAACTGATTCCAATCGTTCTCAAGCCTCATAGGCATTGTCGTTATAAATTGGGTCACTCGGGTATGCTCCTATGAAATAGTTAGTATTGTAGTTCATTTGGCATCTATGTAAGCTCAGGATATACATAATATTATATTATACTTTGGCGTCTCAGGTTACCTGAAAGTTTGAGCATCGGAATTTATGAACAATTGACTTATCATCAACAACCTCAATCTCAATGCTAAAAAACTGGTTGATATTGCGGACTAAAAACACTATTATTGGCAGTTTTATGCCTAGGGTATGCCCTATTTGTGGGCAAGTTACAAACGTATCTGCCAGCTTTTTGCTTTTTAATAGCAGCACCGTCGAGTTTAAAATGTTGTCGGTAACCAAGCTCACATGGCTAGTCAGCTTCTTGGTAACTTTGGTGTACTCTTTATTTTCTATACCATTGTCTGTTTTGCTTCCTCCCTCTTGAATTTTATCTAAATCCGTGGCATTTGCTTCAGCCTCATCGAAAATTGTCCATAATTGCAGCGGATGGCTTCTATATATTCCACAGGCTGTTTTGTTAATAAATGTGCATTTCTATAATTCAATCCAGTAAAAACTTTTACAAACTTACCCCAAACTGTAAAAAATCGACAAAAACCCAGCCTTACAACCACAACAAACAAACAACAAATAAAAAGGTTTAATTATGCTCAACCAAGTTCATTTCGTTAGCTTACGTTGTTTTAAAAAACAACTGCTACAATTCCGCTATTGTCCAAGTTTATTGTTTAATACTGTGCATTGGATTTAAGTTACCTGGTATGAATTCCGAAGCATTCTGGATATTTACTACTAATTACTTGTTTGCCTTCTGTGGAAATGTGTCGCTGTAATATAAAACCAGCCTGAACTTGTTAAAAGCGATCGGACATTCACTTGGTAAAGAAAGAAAGCTCAATTGTGTAAACTTTATTCAAAAATTATTCGTTTATCAACTTTTAATAATTAAAAAGAAATTATTCGTTTTTTTTTATTGAAATTAATTATTCGTTTTTTTGTTTAATTTAAAGCACCGAATTTTGTAATTCACTCAGTTATATTAATGTTGCAAGTCGATAATTCAATTTGTGACTAGCGTTGATTATTTTTATTCTCAAAAAAAGGTACTATAATATTAGATCTATTCAGTTTTAAATAGAATTTATAATAGTATGGCTCAATATAAAAAAAAAACATAATAGTAGGACACTGTGTAAGACAATAAATTGAAACGACCAAGCTACATAACATGTACCATAGTATAAACAACACGGTTGCTTGTACACGGTGCGTATGCATTAGACTTGGTTGACTGGATTTAGCCTACTCAATAATTGGCAAACTGGTCAGGGTGTTTGCAGTACAGGACACCATTTTCAGTGGTATCACAGACTGTACCCGGTCCACAGGTTCGGAGTATATAGACTCCATGTTGACACTGGTAGTAATAGATTCCGTTTTCTTTTGCACACACATGCGAGTTTCCTTCACATGGAGTTCCTTCAAGTGATGCTAAACTCCCATGACCATTACAATTGTTTTAATTCCGTTTGTCTAGCTGCTTATATAATGAATATATATATACATACATTGATGTTTATGTTACTTACATGATGTAGTGGTAATGGGGTAATAATCGGTAGTGTCAGGGTAATAATTGGTGGTAACTGTATTAACATAACTGGGCTTGATGGTCTTGGTAGGTCTGATGGTCTTTGTTGACTTATATTGGTACTCGTTTGTTGGGGTAAGGATTGTGTTTACTTGATATTCATCGTTGCTGTTTTGGTTGTATTTCTCATTAGGAGCATATTTATCCGCCCCACCAACGTTATTATAGTCGTATTGCTCGTGGTTATTGGTGACAGGGGATGCATTGGCCATCAGAGACATGGCAATCAAAGTAACCATGAATAACACAGCAGAGTTTTTGAAAGCCGGTTTTTGTTGATAGTTTCCAACCATATTAATTATTATTTTGTATTTATAAAGGGTTAGGGATATTATTATTTCTTTTTAGTAGAAAAGGGATAAAAAAACGCAATTTCTGTTCCCTGAAGCCGTATTTGTATCTTTTTTTTTCACCTCCCTTTTTGAAAGTTGGAATCGTAATTCACGTTTAAATCATTACTATGTTGACTAAACGAATATCTTGCGTTTTGATAGTTGGTAAAGTGAAAAATCGCCGTTATCCGACTTTATTACCCTCTATACTTGACAATTACGCATATCTAAACATTTTACGAGTTCTTCTTTGTGAGTGTTTTATTTTTGGCTAGGCTTTTTGATTGAGTTGTGGGAATAGAAAGGAATGGCAACTACTGACGCTTGTATGGTTGAATACATCTTTGAATTTACCAGATAATTTAAGCGCTGATTGTTTGTTGGTGTTGGAATTTTATTAAACCAGAGTATTTACCTGGCTCTCTATTCAATAACAGACAATCAAACGAGAATGAAACACGAACACACCATCAACAAGAAGATATTGTAAACCCTTATTATGTCTATTACTTTGATAGCCTAATACTTTGAATAGAGTCTATTACATTCCTTCTGCCCAAGATTAATTCTATTTCATTTTTGCCACTTTGACCTCATATTTAATATTCTATCTTTATTTTATCTTCATTTTACTTTCATTTATCTTCATTTTGAGTTTGTTTTATCTTCATTTTACCTTCGTTTATCTTCACTATATCTCTATTTTATTACACTTTGATCTCATTTTATTTTATTCCATTTTGACTCCATTTTACCCTAATATTATCCTAATATTATCCCATTCATATTCATCTATTTAGGGTTACCAAGTACAAAACGTTTTGGCACATTGCTATTGTGAACTAACCATACTAGTATATCAATATGCAAAAAAGGGTGCCCAGACACTTACTATATGATATTGGTAAGCCCAATCAGACATATTTCAAGCCGGTACATACAGCTATGCAACGGGTCCAAGTTTTGACAGCCAGATTAGCCGTTTTAACTTAATTTTATTATATAAAAGAACATGTATATCATAGTTGAGATAATAAAAGATGTAGTTATAATGATAGTATTGTGCAAACTGTAAGCTCAAGAAACCAAAACAAATAGTATAAGCTTCCTCAAACCGAACCTAGGAGCAGGCGCGGGTCACTGAACAAACGTTAGTACAATATTTGGTAGCCACAGAATACCTCCCCTCTACCTCCATTTATACAAATAGTTCCTGGAGCGCATCTATAACGATACAGGCGGTTGTTTCTGCACTTAAAGTACGTGTTTTTGTTTTTGCTTGAACACGAAAACCCACCACCTCTGCAGTATCCACCTTCCTTTGGATAGCCTAAATTTAGATAAATTGATTTCTTTTTATTGTTATTGTTATTGTTGTTGTTATTTTTTTCACCAATTTTTATCAATAGAAATCATCGACTTTACCATAACCATTGCTGTAGCCATTATCTCTATATATGTTGTTTTGGGTGATACCATAAGTCTGGCCCTTGTTGCTGTAGTAGTCACCTTCTCGTTTATAATCATTATTGCCGCCGCCTTGATAGTCTTGTTTGTGATCATCATACCCTTTATTATCACCTTGATAGTCTTGTTTGTGGTCGTCATACCCTTTATTATCACCTTGATAGTCTTGTTTGTGGTCGTCATACCCTTTATAGTCACCTTTATAGTCTTGTTTGTGGTCGTCATACCCTTTATTATCACCTTTATAGTCTTGTTTGTGATCATCATACCCTTTATAGTCACCTTGGTAGTCTTGTTTGTGATCATCATACCCTTTATAGTCACCATACTCTTTATAGTCATTGTACTTTTGATTATTATCATAGTAATCATTGCGGTTCATCTCTTTACTTCCACTTTCGTTTGCATGACGATATTCACTACTGTTATAGTCGTTTATAGAAACGTCATTAAGTCCTATATCGCCCTGTTCCAACGGCATCGGGCCCATGTTTGTATCTTCCCCAGCATTTCCCAAGACTTCAGCAAGCTTATCTATTATTGTTTCAACGGCAGCATCGTCGATACTGCTGGTTTGGCTCTCTGTTTCGCCTGAAGAGTGTACCACTACCAAAAAAATAGTCATACAAACCACCAGTGCCTTTACCAACTCACCCCTGTTTATCAAATAAAATATATTCATTTTGGTATACTAAAACCTATCTTTCTTTTTTTAAAAAAAAAGAGCTAATACTTGTTAATTGTGAAGCCAAGGTCTAATGCTAGAAGCTACATCTGATATACTATATATGGATATCACTAGAAGAGCTAGCTCTAGTTGGCCCTTTTTTTGGTTCTGCCAAAGTATTCGCATTGGCTTGCTATCAAGTGCTTTTAGTTACAAATTATTTACTTTTTACTATTACTGCATACAAGCTTGTATACGAGTGTGCAGTTTATCTAAACTTGTATACATATAAAACCACGTCTTTTTGGTGTCTGCTATACAAAGCCGATGCTGAGATTGGGAAACTCCATCTATTTGGTCTACGAATATACTACCCGATTCCCAAGAAAAGCTGGTTTAATCAGTACTAGCTGACATTTAAAACCAACAAAGCATTGATTGTACGGCTTTGTGAAAATCTAGCTCTTGGTTTCTATCAGCTAATATTCAAAGAATGTTCTCATAACACTTGATAAACAACTTTATTTAAAGCATCCTTGCGTTTTAATTGCTTGAAGCAGTTGGTTTGGGAAGTTTCCAAGGTTATAAAATATCACACGCAACAGGCTCCTAATATCTTTTAGAGCGAGTGAAAATAAGTGTCATCTTAGCATTAGCGTGGCGTAGAGCGTGAATTTTATGTTCTGCATCTTGTGAAAGTGTCACTAAGCCTTGTTAAACCAAGCTAGCAAAAGTGGCCAATTAATCAACCAAAACATGTTGATGGTAATAAGTCTAAACAAAGCCAAGAATGTGTTTAGGAAAAAACACACAACCCAAGCCCTTCCTTCTCATCAGGTCTATCAGACCTAGCATAGCCCTTTTCTCTGAAAGTAAAACAATTGGCTCCAATATAGACTGATTATCCTATGGCTCGGATGAGCACGGTCGAGGCATGTGTAAATGGATTCTTCTACACTTGGAAATATCATAAACTGTTGCGGTTTAGCTGGTTAATCAAAGGTATAAAAGATCATGATCTTTCAATAATAAAAAATTCCGTATTTGCACTCAAAGATATGTTTATAACCCAAGTATTTTTGCAAGTACAAATAAATCCAATAAAAACAGTGCATCCACAAAAAAAACAGCAGTAATAACATTGGTACTAGCTGCTATTCGTGCTTAACAAAACCGTGATGGTACTTGTAGATTTGAAAGTTTATTATTAATATAAAAAACTGAGTGTAATCTGAGTTATAATGCATAAATAAAATTTAAGTTTAAATACTATAAAATATATGAAGGGTAGCAAATTTATACTGATGCTGGTAATAATGAACAAGTTAGTATGTCGGGTAGCCGCAGTAAATGCTTCCATATCCGTTAGGAACACAGACTGTCCCAGGTCCACATGGCCTTACAATAAATCTATTGTGGTCGCATTGCAAGTAGGTGCTTTTGTTGATCCCAGTGCATGCATAGGTGTCACCACTGCAGTATCCATATCCTCCATGTCCACCTATAATCAGCAGTTAGTTGGTATTGATATCAAGTTTAGCGATTTTTTAGCTGAAAATTATTGAATATTTACTAAACAACAAAATGGTAAGTGTATGAATGTAAAGGGTTATTACCGTGACGCTTTCCACCCCAGTAGCCTCCTGTGTAGCTTCTATCTTCGTACTTTGGCTGCCTGTATTTACCATCATCATAGTTGCTAGGTGGATGGTATTGGCCGTCATCATAATTGCTTGGTGGGTGGTATTGACCATCATCATAGTTAGTTGGTGGACGGTATTGGCCATCATCATATTTGGTTGGTGGACGGTATTGGCCGTCATCATACAATTGAGGCATTTGGGAGTTGCTTAGTGTTAAGCAAGTCGCAATGGCCAAGATAGCTTTATTTAGAGAAAATCCGATTTTTGATACTGAGTTGTTTGTTGCTGCCATTTTAAAATATATCTAATAGTAATATTATAATTGTAGTTGATTTAGCGAACTGATGATAAATTGTTTTAACCGACAAGAGCCAAACCCTTCGGTATTTATGCCTTAGTCTTAGCAATAAGTTTTATTACAAGTTTCAAATGTTTTACTGGAAATGGTAGAGTTGGAGCTTGTGTTTACAAGTATAGATATTACGGAACACTACTATTTACTAAGCGAGTATCGTAAAACTTACAAAAAGTGTAATTCAGTAAAGTAAGCCAAATTTTCACACTATATTTTTTGGTTTTGGTTTCTATTAGTCATCCCATTAGTAGTGTGGCAAAGCGTCAGCACCACTTTACTCGGTTATCTTGTTGTTGATAAATATATAACATGTTGTGACTGAGAGTGTAGAAAAGTTCACCTAGTCTGTTTACTAGTTGAGAGAAATAGATATACAATGGAATTTAGGATATACTTGATATATTTTCCTGCAGCTGGCAAACAAAAACAAATCTTTTCGGTGGCTAAAAAACCACCAAATTTCCCAACGTGACATAATTTATATTAGCAAAATTGGAAACTTTGCAAGTCGAGTAATGCCGACTTATTTTGAATACTTTGTAGTATTTAAATATCATCAAGTCATGGGTTTCTGAATTGTAATTAAACTTTCTCTTGGAAGATGTATAACCAAAAAAAAAAACACACACACATACACACATATAGTAATAGAGGTAGTAATGATGCCATTGAATAAACGGAATTGCTTGTTAGCCGATCGTAGAGAAAGTCGGACTAAATTTGAGGTAATAGAATTTAAAGATTTGTAAACTGCTCATAGCGACAATTGGGATTGTCATTGGTGGTACGGATGGTGTTGGACAATGCAACCGCGAGACCGCTGAGATATGTCTTTGCAATTTAATCTAGAAAAGCCTTGCAATGGGAAAATAGAATGAATAGGCTAACGTTGGAAAAAGAATGCTAGAGAATTTGGTTGGTGATTGGAGAGTCTGAATTCTAGTGCATGAGAATAATTGAATACATTAATATTATGTCTGTTAGGAGCTGTTGGTGAATATACAAGCATACAAATATATAGTCAAATAACACAATACAAGCCCAATATTATATAGTGTTTTGTAAGAATGCAAGTGAATTGGAACATGTTGCGATGGGAAAGTTTAATAAAGCCACATATATATATGTATTTATTGATTATAGCAGAAAATATAATACAGAAAATAAGCAAGAACGCCCAAGTGGATACATAGCTACGAGCCTCAACGACTAAGAGTCGCTATGTTTGGATTTCTACAAGGCAGAATTAGAAATGAAAGCTGTAAATGAAAGCTGGTAATGAAAGTAGGGAGTGGAAGCAAAAGCCGAATACCCAGATAATCAAAAGATTAATAGTTTGAAAAAAGTTTGTAATGTTCGTTAGTGTTTCTAAATATCCTGGTTGGTATTTTAAAGTTCTACAAAGCGAAGTAGATGGCCATGGATTAGACATATGGACAGAGCTGCTACTTCTCGGCATAAACAGTGCTTGGTCAAAGCAGCTCTTTCCATGCGTAGTTAAATACAATCTATATACTCTGCAAGCAAAAGCTTGGGCTGCTAAAAAAAAAAGGCAGTTTATATTAGGTTGGTGTCAATTGCGATTATATTGGGTAGGCAAGTATGATTGGAGTGATAATAAATCGTATATTGGAATGTTCGATTTGGTATTTGTAAATAATGGGGTAGGAATAAATGGGGTCATGTTCAGAAATGAGAGGCCATGATAATATCCAAATTCTATTAGCTGAGGCTCGATTGACAATTTAATAAAGCTGGTAAGCAAGCTGAAACTAAAAGGCAGCATGCATTGTAATAGAAAAAAACAAGTGGTATAATCGAGTATTTCAACTGCTTATAGATACAGTGTTGGGACTTAATAGCAAAGTAATGAAGGAGTATTGAAAAGTGTGGGACTTGGTTGTGTAAGGTGGTGGAATGAGTGAGAGTTGGTGTTGCTTAATTAGTTAATCGCGTTTAAAATGAATGTTCAAACAACATCGACACAATAAAGAAAAAAAACAGAGTATCAGATTGGAGTTAAATTGGAATAAATCAATGGAAAATGATATGTTACAATAAGGAAATGAGACGAGAAAAAAAAATATAGTGAAAAATGAATTGTTAGAGTCTAGAAAAACAGTCCGACACAAATACTACAAGTAAATGGCAGAAATAGTTGATAACACTGTTGGCTTGGTTTATATTTTTTTTTTGAAGGTTTGACTCTTGAAAAGAAAGAGAAACAGCGGAACATTGGCGCAGCAGTGACAATAAATCAACAGTCCAAAAAGTGATAACAACTGAAAAGAATTAGTAAACAAGTAAACTGATTGTTTATTTATTTTTTTTGAAAGCCAAGTTAAGAATTAAAAGAGAGGCAGGATTGTAAACCAGAAAAACACACAATTTAAAGGGATCGAGGCATTTAATAGCGTTACTTGGCGACAAACCTGTGAGCTCAGAGACGTTCCGTTCTCTAGAAAACAAGAAGACAAAATATATATTTATTTTTATCAGAGGGTCAAGTGTAAACATCACAAAAAGAGCAAAACCGAGGCAGCATCAGTGAGCGCAGATATTATAGAAAGAAAAAATGAGTGGGTTATGTACTTATTTGCAAAAGGAGATGCAGGGGCTATCAAATGAAGCCAAGAAGAAGTACCCAAAGATTAAAGAAGTAAGTTGATGCAAAGGCAGAGCCAAATTTGATGAAAGTAGAACATGAATTAAATATAAAAAAAGGAGAAGGGATGTAGAGGGGAAATAAAAGAACAATTTGAACAATGTGTAAATAGGCATCAGAGAGAGTGATAGTGTTGCTGAGGGCACAGAAGAGTAGTGTTACGGCAGAAGTGGCAAAAGGTAGTGTAAAGCAACGATAGATGTGATGTTGTGTATTTGAACATATTTAGCGTGTTGTAAACAAAAGAAAAAGGAAAAGAAAAAAAAGAAAGACAAGTGACAAAACTAACAGAAACAATGGAAAACTGAAACATGTAAACACTTGATAGAGCTTGAAAAGAGTGACGAGATCTTGAAGCCATTCTTTTTGTCCTGCGAGACCAAAAACCAAAAGATTGTATCGATAGCGATAGGATGTTTGCAGAGCTTGATAATGTTTCAGGCTATTCCAAAGGTAAGGCGAAATAAGAGAAGAATATAGAGAAGTAAATAGAGGGGAGGTGGGAGTGAGGTAGATGTTGATGGACATACCTGCTTGGAGATAGAATGGGGGTAAATAAATTCTTGAATTTGATAAAATGGTGAAATAGGGGATGATAAATCACATTTTGAAAGCGATGGGAGAAATGTTGGATATTGGGACGGAGGTTCAAGTGAAGATATTGCAGACGGTGCTTCCTTTGGTCACGAATTACAGCGAGGTCAGCGGGGAGTCAATGGCAGAAGTGATACGGATGTGTTTTAGTTTGAGCAACATAAAGAACCCTATAGTAGCGAATACAGCGTCGGCGACATTAAGGCAGCTAATAATATTTGTGTTTGATAGAATTGATCAAAGAAAGCAGATGATAGAGTCAGGTAAATATAGTGCAAATGAGTTGCAAGGTAGCTGATAGAGTAATAAAATGCAAACGAATGGATATACTAAACGGGGCTATTAACAGAACAAGCGAAAAAAAAACAACTGTAAATTAGATGGAGATAAAGATAAGGAGGATGTAGTTATGAAGGAGCTGATAGCGGATGGAGAGTTAGTGTTTATTGATATGTGTTTAATATCAAGCTTGGAAAAGTCAAAGTTTTTGAAGGTAGAAAACCCGGACCAGGGATTTGTGCTGGAAATGGTGGAGTCGATAATAAATAACCACTGGAATACGCTGGTGGATAATGAGGAGTTGGAGGTGATAGTAAGAGAACGACTGGCACCGATGTTGATAAAGACATTTACAGAGCAATCGTCGTTCAGAATAGCAGTGCGACAAACGCGGGTGATTTTGAAGTTTATAGAAAAGCTGCATGTGAAGTTTGGAATGGAGAGCGAGATATTTTTGTCGATGCTGAAGAGGTTGATTGATTATGGAGGGGAAGGGGATTTAAGGGAGGAGAACGAGGGGTCAAGCGAAAGTGCAGATGTAGGAAATGGAAATGGAAATGGCAGTAATAAAGAAAATAGTAATGGTGATAGTAAAAGTAATAGTACTAATAATAGTAAAGGAATGAGGATTAGCGAGAGCAAGAGATCGAAAAGCGAAGAGAGAGATATAGAGGGATTGGTGGGGTTGACGAGTATGCCGGGATATTATAGAGTGTTGGCTGCAGAGGGGCTGCACTGGATTATGGGGAATATGGAGTTGTTGGTGAGTCTATATGAGCAGTTTGATAATGCAGAGAAGCCAAGCAAGGTAGTGTATAAGCTGATAAAGAGTGTGGGGAAATTGGTGGCAGAAAAGCCAGAAATGTGGGCATCTCCAGTGGGGGGAGGGTCGGGGTCGGGATCAGGATCGGGGCATAGCAAAACAGGGACACCAGATGGGGAAAGAATGAGTTTGGGGGGGATGGGAAGCACGGCGTTGCCATTGTCAAGAGGGTTTGGGGGGAGCTACTTGCAAGGGGGGCAGGCAAGGTACAAGAGTCAGAGTCAGAGCCAGAGTCAAAGCAGAGGAGGGCTGCTAGAAATGCTTGAGAAGGTGGAGGCGCCAAAAGTGATGGAATTTGAAGTGTTTTACATATCGATGCATACAATTGTGGAGTTTTCAAGAATATCCGCACAGTTGATTCTACCAATAACCACACGGTCGGTATTGGTGAAGTCGGGAGGGGGCGAGGAGGGCGGGGGGTTGGGGTCGAAGCGGACTTTGGTTTTGCTGGACGGCAAACAGACTCTGGAGTACAACAGCAACGAGAAGACAAGGAGCCAGTCGCTGAAGCTGAGGAGGATTCTGAACGACACGTGGCCAGACCTGCTTGCGGGACTGTCGTTTTTGATAGGGGTTTGGCTGGACGAAGCAGAGTTGGCACTGGTGGTTGGGGCAATGGAGAACATGGCGAAGGTTCTTGGAGCAGTTGGGCAGCTGAAGGGAAGTAGAGCGTTTTTAAGTGTGTTGTGCAGAAACAGTTTACCAAATGTAGACATTTCAATGCACGAAAGACAAAGAAACAGTAAAAGCCAGGAAAGGGAAAAGACAATGACGAAAACAACGACAAAGTTGGAGGCAATCAAGGACTCGAGTCAGGAGCAAAAGACTGGCAATGTAGCGTTGGTGACCGAAATAGAAAGACCCGTAGACTTTACCCTGTCCAGCAGACACGTACAGTCGCTATGTGCAGTGGCCAACAGCGCAGGGTTCCTGGGTCCAGTGCTGGGGGCTGCGTGGTACTTGGTGGTGGTGACTCTGCAGCAGGCCGAGGAGTTGCTGTACCAGAACGTGGTTCAGCTGCGAGCCATTCTGAGCGACCAATCAACACCCACGCTGGGTCACGGCAGCCAAGCCAATGAAAAGGCAGGATGCGGCTTGGAGGACAGGTCGGGGTACAGCAGCAACGAGGCCAAAAGAATTTTTGTTGACCACAAGCTAGTGATATCCGAGTATGAGTTCCTGTTTGAGCTGGTGTCTGAGCTTGAAGGTGACGCGTTTGGGTGGTTTGTTCGGGCGCTGTGTTTGCTGAATGCAGACCTGAGTGGTGCGCCAATGAGGAGCATTGATAAGGAGGCTGTTGAGATGATGAGGGGAAATCTGGTGCTGAATCGGAGGATGAGCGCAGTGCTAAACAGACCAGCATTTTCAATCAAATATTTGGCTATGGTGGCCAAAAGACATATGGGAAAGCTGCTAGTAGCAAGAGCACCAACCAATGACAACAATGAAAATGAAAATAATGAAAATGAAAATAAAGATAAAGATAAACAAACTGGACTATGGGAAATATTTGTTTATCAGCTACTAGACACAGCCACTTACCTATACACACCCCAGCTGTTCCGCAAGCAGGCCTGTGAGACTTTGAGTGAGGCTGTGCTGATAGCCATGTCGAATGTGATGAAGCTTGCAAACGAGCAGGTGATGAAGGAGCATCAGAACCAGGCAGACGATGAATACAGTGGTGAAAGTTTTGGCAGCAGCGGGACAAGAACAGGGGCCAGAAAGGTCAAGTCAAGTGATGGTGATGTACAAATGCAGGTGTTGATGCCGCTGTGCGAAATGATGACTGGGACCAGACAGGGCAAATATGACACAGCTATGTTTGGACAGTTTTTGGATGTGCAGAAACTGGCTTTGTCTACTCTAAACCAGCTTTTACAGGCCAGTGGCCATTCAATCAAAGAGGCGTGGAGCTTGGTGTTTGATATTCTTCAGAGCGCTGTTTTGGATATTGAGGGGTTAAACGAACCTGAACAAGTCGGAATCAACAGTGCAAATTCTGTTGTTGGAACTCATTCATCTGCAAACAACAGCAACAGTAATGTTGTTAGTAGTAATAACAACAGTAATAATAATAGTAATAATAAGGGATCTAATTTGGTCAGATGGGCCTTTTCAAGTCTGCAATTAGTTGTTACAGACTTTTTAGGAAATCTGCCCAACAAATACATCCGCAGGTGTATAGTAACGTTGGGGATGTATGGAAACAACACACTTGACTTGAATGTGGCGTTGACAGCCATTGGCTTGATGTGGAACGTTAACGACTGCCTCATGGTAAGCGATTCAGCGAACACAAAGATAAAGACAAAGGCAACAAAAGAAGTGGATAAGGATTCAGAAACATTTACTTTTGATGGCAATACTCCAGTGGAAAAGTACTGGGCGAATATGCACAAGGACGAGTTGATGGAAGTGGGTGGTAAAGCTACCAACGAGAAAATGTACTTGATTCTGCTACACACACTGGCCAAGTTGAGTGTTGATGACCGGCACGAAATCAGGTCCAGTTCAGTCCAGACTCTGTTCAGCACACTGGACCAAAACGCGCAGAGTTTGACAGAGTATGGGTGGAATGTGGTTGTTTGGAATGTGTTGTACCCAATGATAAGTGAGGTCAGTAACAAGAGAGCCCAGCTACTGGCTGAGGATTGGATAGGTTCAGCCAGAAACAAAAAGAAGGGCGGTATTGCTGAGGGCAAAACAAGTGCAGGAAGCCCAGTAAAAAGCAGAAACAGTCCTGCAAGAACATCAGGAGGAACCAATACAAGTGCAAGTGCAAGTGCAAGTGCAAGTGCAAGTGCTAATGCGAGTGAAAAGGAAAAGGAAACAGGAAAAAGTGTGTTGGAAATAAGTAAAAGTGGACTGTATGTAGAGGATCCAAAACAGATTCGAATGAAGACTTGGGATGCAACTTTGACTACGGCTTTGAACAAAACTGGAAATCTGTGGAAGACCAAAGTGTACAGCCAATTAAGCCTAATAGCCAACTGCGAGGATGCACAGCTTAGGTTGTGGGTGTTTATTATTGCTCTTGCAATGGGGAGTTTGGAGCCACAGCTGACAGGCGACAAGTTGTATGTTTACTTGAAAGCCAGCAACGAGTCCAGCAACGAGTCCAGCAACGAGTCCAGCAGTGGTGCAGAGGACTTGGCGAGTAAATGCGGAGTAAACGAGGCAGATTTTGGAGTGTTTTATGGCAAATCAGTTCAGGAGAAGTTTGCCAGTAAGGAGTTGATAGACTCGATTGTCCAAACGTTGCTGGGATTGGTAGGAATCATCAACCCAAACAATCAGGTAAAAGACAAGAATGTGGTGGGGATCAAAACGGCCAACAAATACGCAGGAATGTATGGAATGAATAGCTGGAACTCGCTCAAGTTACTGATTGGACTAACCTCGCAGCACGCCAGCTTGAATTGGGCTGGGAATGATGAGGGTGGGGCAGCCCTAGTATTTACGCAGGACCACTGTAGGCTGATTGTGGACACATTCCCTTTGTTTTTAAACGAGCTTGACAGCTTTTCAATAGCCGAGTACAGATGCTACTTTGGCTGTTTGAAGACTGTTTTGACAAATGGTCACAAGTTGGCCAAGCCTGACATTGAAAGTATGTCTGCTTTACAGCGTTCAGTGATGAGTGCAACCTGCTCAGTAATCAATGCAGCAAAGGCAGCACGACATCTGGGCCAGAAGCTGAACGGCGCTGAGGTAGCCGATCTGTACGAAGAGACTCTAGGGTTTCTGAGCAATGTGGTGGTTTTGCCGTTTGTCAAGGCACTTTACTTGGACTCTACGTTAGATGTCAGTGGTTCTTTTGTCGGGTCTCCCAAACCAAAGGCAAGCAGCACCGATGGTTTGGGCAGCCAGAATATGGTAAAGTATCCAGTTGACCTTCCGCCGCTTGTAGCCAGTAGCATTGAGCAAACAAGAGTCTGGGCGAGTAATAAGCCAGAACCTCAGAACAAAGACAGTACTGGCAACACCAAGGCCAGAAACATAAATAGAGCAGCAGGAGCCAATACTAGTAGCAGCAATGTTGGTGGTGAACAAAGGTTTGGTGGGAATCCAAACAAGATTGACTGTTCGTTTATTGCAATATCTCACATGTGTGTAGAGCTGATTTACCAGCAAATCGAGTCGCTTGACTTGATGTCGAGTAGCCACATGCACAATGATTCGAGCTTAAATACAGATTCCAACACGGACTCCAATTTCAATTCAAATACAAATTTGGACTCGGATTTGGATTCAAAACTAAGCAAGGAAATCTTGGATGTTTCAAAGGCAAACAATTACCCAACAAGTCTGGTGGATCTTGTGCTCAAACTCAACAGCACCAATGCAATGAGCAGACTGGCCAGCATGTTGGCAGTGCCGTTGGTTTCGTGGGGTTGTTTTACTTGGCACAGAATCATCGAGAACGCAAAGTACTCGAGGTTGAGAAAGTTGTGGGACAGCTCGGTAAAAACGCTGGCCAAACTGGTCAAAGTCAACTTTGCGAATTTGGGCGATTTGTACACTGTGATCAACGAGACAGAGAAGGGAAATGTTGCTGATATGTTCCAGCTAATCAATGGGGTAGTAAGCGACGTTATTTTCCTTCCCCAGTCGACCGTTAGTGAGTGGCTCAATATGGCCAACCAGCAACTAGGCTTTGGCGAACATGGTACACTGGCTCTGCCTCCTCAGCTGGCCGTCAACTACTTTGTTGGCGATGTTGGGCTGCTTGGGTGTTTGGATCTGGTGCTGAGGTGTCCTCCACCACTGCAGCTGGATGGTATTAATTGTGGCCATAATGGCGATGATGGTGACGATGGTGACGATGATGGATCTGGTGTGTTTTCTGACCTGATTAGCTCGGTTGTCATGTCGGTAACCCGGTTTCTTTCTCAGATTACCGACCTGAATGATGAAGAGGCCGTGGTTGATCAGCTTGACAAGGAGTACAACGCAAAAAGCCAAATATTGATGGCCAACTTCAAAATGGCCACCCACCAACCACCCGCAAAGGACAACAAACTCACCAGCCGAGATGGCCGGGCGACTGGCAAAAAATTCAAAACTCTTGACGAGATGATCCGCGTGAAAAAAGACAACAGCAACAAGTGCACTAATATTTTCAATGCATCAAAGGTCATGCACAGCTTTGCAAACCAAACCACGGTCCTGTTCAACGTACTGTTCAGGTGTTCTAAAGTCCAGATTCCTGATTCTGTAACCTCCACGACTCCGTACAGATCACCGCTGATGTTCAAGTACAAATTGCGGTTGAAAATGACGAGTTTGCATTGGCTGTTTGCTCTGTCCAGCGTAGAATCGTCTGATTTGATGCTAAAATCTATTGGATTGCCTCATGACAACAATTCTGACCATCCTGACACTGGTAACATCAGCAATACAAGCAGTAATCCCAGCGGTGATTATGTGTTGAACAGACTGGGTATGTGTAAATGTATGGTTAGAAAACATAAACAAAACAATGACAAATCAAATCCCAAATCTAAATCTAAACCACAACGCTCCAGTCAAACAGAGAATGGTACCGATTACATTTCTGAATCAGACTATGATTACAGCTATGACGAGTCTGATGATTCCGATTGTGATGATTCCGACCAGTTGGGTGGGAACTGCAGTATGGCAAGAATTCCTGGACTTTCGGAGCGACCCAAGATTTCGTTTTGGGTATCACAGATATCTACACAGTTTTTGATGAAGTCAGTGTACTATGTAATAAACAAGAGCATTGAGAACAAGACTAGACCAAACTCCAAGAAAAAAGTGCAGAAAGTAGACTCGTGTTCTTCTATTTGGAAAAACTCCCATCAAAGCGGCATGAATTCAAAGCTGGTAATCAAGTTTTTACTGGTACACTTGTACAATTTGCAGGTTCGAAACAACGTGTTCAATTTTGCCTACGAACCCAAAACTAACACAGACCAAACTGAAATTGAAAGTCAAGCTGATATCAAGACCCAAGACAACGGTGAAGAGTTTGATGTGAGAGATGCGATTCAGTTTTATTTGATGTCAGGTCCAAACTCGTTGATTTATTTCTTGATGGATCAGCTCAGTGATTTGATGGATGCTCAGTCTAACGCCAATACCGATATCAGTGCCAATTTCAAGACCGTTCAGTTGAAACCTGAAGGCGTTGCGTTTGCTGATTCCGTCAGCAGTGGCTTTGATCGGTCTGATTTTTCTGTTTACGACTTGGCCAAGTTGTGCTATGATCGGGTTGCCCGATTGTGTTGATTGGTTTATTATTATTATTTCTTTTTCAAGTTTATTATATTCCTTTCTTTTTTTTCTTTTTCTATTTAATATATTTTTTTTATTCATTTAATTAAATTACCAATATTTATATATATTTGGCCTACTAGTAAGATTGATTAAGTCCAGTGTGCTCATAGATCGATTCTTGATCTCGTCGATTATAATAACATGTTGTCTTTTGTAGCTGTTGTCGTGCGTAGTACGGATAGACTCGCCATATCTGAATGTTGGTCTCGAACACAAAGCCAACATCTTCTTTATCTTTGCTTGTGAAGCTATCTGCCATTTTTGGCTGCTAACCCATAAACCATGATTTTACTTTTTCATGCTGTTTGCGCGCTTACTGTTGAGTTGGGAGCCCTTGTATCAATCCCCAATCACTCCAAACCATCTATTATTATTACAATACATAAACTGTCTAATCCACGCATGCCTGTATGATCTGTGTTTGTGTGGCAATTATGTTTTTGCTAATACCATTCACAGAATATAAAATAAAATGCATTTACACACTCATACACTATATTTTCATTATTTGATGTTCAGATCTGCTCAGCCAACTAGACATTGGCAATGTACATATTAATGATGGCGTATTTATAATAGTTCTGTCTAGAATTTTATTTGTTATTGGAATCCTGTTTAGAATCAAGACCTTGAACCAACACCGCCTTTACTTGCAAAGCTTTGTAACGAGTCATTATTCTGCGCAGTTGCACCAGATTATTACTGCACTTTCCTCCAGAATAGATGTGGTACTCTGAAACATATTCAGTTTTTTTTTTTTAATTTTTATCGAGAAGAATAAGATCCAAAGTCTTTCCAACAAACATATAGTACTACTGTCAAAGTGTTGTTGTGATTTTAGTTTTAGCTTTATTAGCGAAATGAAATGAAAAAAAATATTATTATTATTATTATAAAAAGAATCTTCTACGACTGGTTTCCAGATCGGGTGTGAATTTCCAGATATATTCTCCGTTTTTAGGATCATACAGTCCCTTTTGCATCCATCTAAGCCTTAAAGTGAACCTTGGTCCGATTTCCTGCAAATTGACGCGCTTTCCGTTTTTAAACTCGTACCGATGTCTTCTAAAGAATATAAAATCTCTTTGGTTATGGAAGGTAACGACTTGACGACCAGCAAATTCAGGAAGTTGTGGGAAAAGCGAGGCAAACATCCGGCCAACTGTGTGACCAAGACGAGTGTTGAAGTTGTTGAGAATGACTTCCGGTTTATGTGAAGTGGCACGTCCATGGCCTTCAATCTTTTTGGATTCTTTGATTCGTGTTAGTCTGTAGTGTGCTGTTGGGCCGTCAGGCAAATGTATTATTGTAACGTGAGCTAGCAAAAACAAAATAAATACAAGTTGATTTAATATTATTCAATGCAAAATAGTGTATAATTCAAATTTCAACTGTTTGTATATACTTTCTACGCCATAATCATCAGCAAACCCCCCCCCCACTAAATCACTACAATTGGAGGGGTGAAATATTAAACAAAGTGAAGAAATAAGGTAAATGAAAAAAAAGGGCCTTACATGGTTCACGGTGATCTTCGGAGACTAGAACCAAATCGGTATATTCTCTGTTATTACAAAACTCAATGATCTTTTTGATTTCAAACTTGGCACCCCGCTTGATAAACTGAGAGTCGGGGATTATTGAGGTTAAATCATGTACAAAGTCGTATGTCGACTAAACCAATTAATATATGTATAAAAAAAAGTATGTGAGTATCAAAAGCAAAATGTTATACCAGTAGTATACACGTCAACCAAAAAACAAGCAGACACTGTTGCTGATAAAATACACTTCAGGCTATTTATTTATTGCATTTTAAAACCTTACCTTTGTGGATCTGTTTGTGGTGGTAATTATAACTTTTGGGGTTTTGCCATCAAAATACTTTGCAAATTCGTCTTCAGCCTCGTCTTCTTCAACCTAACAATTATTAATTCCAGATATTCATTATCGCCATTGTCTTTACCATAACAATAAAAGCAAAATATAACAGTGTCGATGTCGGTGACAGTGACGATGTGATATTTTTAATTCAAAAAAAAGGTTAAACATGTGTATATAGATATAAATAAATTGTATTTACCTCTTGATCTGCATCTTGGATAATGGTTTCATCAAATTCACGAGTGTTTTCTTGAGTGTTTGGGACATTCTCCTCTAGTCTAGCCTATTTTATACCCAACAATCACCATATATCACTATTGATTTTACCTTTTTTCACTTGACCTTTTCTTTTGAATTGTTCATGCTTTAGCAAGTTTTGTTCCTTGATGAAATAATTACCTTTTTGGCCTTGGGATCATCGGCCTCTTCCTTTGCCTGATTCTTTCTCTTTTCTCGCTTGTTCTTGGCTTTCTGTATCTTTTCTTGCTGGTAGATCAAGCTTCGTTTTGCCTTGTTCTTGATTTGTGAAGATTCCACAACTGTCAGGGCTTTTTTGTCCATTGCTTTATCTAGTTTGCTTTCTTTGTTCTGCCAATTCTATACTCCTTGATTTTCTCTATTGATATTTGACTGTAAAGACTTTTATACTGAGCTTTGTTGTTTTCACTCTAAAAAATCTTGATTCTATTTACAATTGTTGTCAGGCAGGAAATAGACAAATGTTGAATCGCCTTCAATACCAACTTTACAGATTTAATCAATTACGAAGAAAAAAAAAAGAAAAAAAAAAGAATTTAAATCATAAAAAAAAAATTTTACTATAAATTTTTGTTTTTATTTTTAGTTTTGTAAATTGAAAGAATCGATTCAAGTCGGTAATATATTCTTAATTTTACAACCACAATTTGATTTGCTAAAAAATAAAACCCAATTTTTTTTCTATTGCAAGTGCATTATAAACCAAAACTCTTTTATGTAAACCTTTGAAAATACGGACGGATAAAATAAGCGTCCAAAACCCAAATCCAGTATTCTAGAATCGTGACAACCTGAAATGAAATATGCCCACGTTGCTCAACGTCCTTATAGCCTGCCTTATTTTTTTTTTATGATACTTACCGGTTTAAACCAATAAACACTACAAGTTGTAAAATCTGACTTTACAAAGCACCACAAGACCAACGCAAAACAGGCGTTATCTATTGGCTCTTTTAGAATCAGTATTGACAGCTTTTGCATGCTCGTTTATATACTTGAGCCTTGCTTGGCGTAGTTTATTTTTGTTCTAGAGTATCTGAAGCAGACAAGTATAACTCAGAGTCGTATCTCAGAGTCGTATCTCAAGGTCTAAATCATACAAACCAACTATTTTCAATTAAAATTTTCCAGGTCAGACACCAAGTGTACGCGCTAAAAAGGCTTTATTGCATTAGTCTTTACCATGGTATCGGGAATTGCAATACATCCACGTGCAAGTGACTCCAGTTTTGAGGGGAGCCCAATATTCAACAATATGGGTACACACGTTGCTAACGTTCACGAAACGGATTAACCCGTTTTCAAGAGACCATGTAAACAATGTTATGAGCTCAGTCAAAAAAGCTTAACAGCTCTGGATATAAAAATAATGCTATCATGAATATCCCCAGCTTTAAGTTTATCCCGTTTATAGAGTCTTTCGAGTACTACTACCCTGGGAAGACATGTTCAAAAGCACTTGATGAAAAGTCTTTGTAAATATATTGCCAAAACAGACGTTTTACTGCTTAACGAGTCAAAAAAATAAATTCAAAAACAAGATTAAAACCAAGCTTGACCGAGTTAAGCACATATATCTTTACAAGTTGGCAAGTATAACGGCTAGTGTCGAGATAACTAAACGCATGAACATACTGTACTCAGACCAGGCATGCGTGGCCTTTTAACTTTTTAGAGCAAATAAATTCTAGGTGCAAAGGCAGCGATGAGTATCAGTTTTGTGACAGTATGCATCATGCAACAGAAACACTCGCGTTTCCTGGTGCGATAATAGCCAAGTCAATTTTAAACATCACATTCGTGCATGATAGAGTCAACTTGGTTCTGCCGATAAAAAAAAAGTACAATGTAAACGGTGCACACAACGATGCCAATTCCATGTTTCTTAATAGCACTGAAATCACTGGTAAGGTCAACATCAATAGCTTCAAGAGCGCGTACGCAACCAAAGAACCCAAGCAAAACTGACTTGTTACAAAGGGAACTTTGGCAAGGATAATTTTGTGTAAAACTGTTTAGAGAGATTCAAAACCGATGCAAAAGTTAAAGCTTGGCTTATCTAGTTGGTGGGATACTTTTTTCTTTCTTTTACATTGTTTTTTTTTATTAAAGTCGGTGAGTACTTTTTTAATTTACCGGTTTCGTTTTTTAAAATGAGAAAAAAAAAGATGAGGTGGGGTTTCTTTGCCAATTAAATGATTCAGTTTCTTGGAGTCTGCCCAACAAAATGATAAATCATGCTACATTTAGAATTAACCTGTTTATAAAAAACAATAGTATTCTATTCGCCAGCTTAAATGCTTATCATTAAGTATCAAGGCAAAATAACGCACATTCAGATTTGCCGTGCAATTAACAAAGAAAAAAAAGAAAAAAAAAGCGAGGTCCAACTGAAATACTCAACAAAGACACAGGGATACACAAACTTTGGTCTGGCTAGTTGTAGTATAATTGGTAGGATTAAAATAGCCAATACTATATGACTGTCATTAGAATGATTAACTTCAATGTTTTTGTTTACTTGAATAGAAAGGCCAAGATTTACAAAATCCACATTGTTAAAGTTAAAAAGCACATTGGTTTTTATGGCTGTTTATTGGATACTTCCAGAATTTTTTTTTTTCTTCCTTTGTTTATCAATAATAACAAACTTTTTATTTTTTTAAATGGTCCGGTTATAAATATTAAACTAGCTTTGAGCTGTTGTAGCATTTCACTTTTTTACTAACAAGGCCCTGGTCCAAAGTTTTTGTGTTATTATTGTCATTTAGAGCTTGATTCAACTGATTTTTGGTTATTTTTTTTTCCAGCTAAACAGCCAATTTTGGCCAATGGTCTGAAGGAGCTAATATAGTTTACCAATCATCTACGATAAAAAGCAAAAAAAAACAATTCCTGAGTAACAAGGAAAACAATTGAATAAGAGCAGTGGTATTTATATTGGCACCCGATTGGGGGACAGATTGGTAAATTAAACGTGAAAACAAGAAAATTGAACTGAAATAAAAAACGATGCTTGCTTTATATCAAACAAGGGGTGGGTGGAGATGAGGGAGGATAATAGAGATGGTTTTGGCACTAGAAATGGAGAAGTAAGAACCGAATAAGAGTGTAATCATCGAAATTGGTTAAAAGTAAGACTGTTGAAGGGCAAGCTGGATTTCAACAAACGCAATTTATAAATAGTTGAGATGGATAAATAGAAAGAAAAAAAAGAGAAAAAAATATAGAAAAAGAAAAGAAAAAAGTTGGTTGTTGGAAAATGAATAGTCAAAATTTTGCCAAGCTTGAGATTTATATAGTAGTTTTTCTTTTTTTTTTTTGTTTGTTTAGTAGCGGCACAATTTATTTAGTAGTTTAAAGTTTTTGGCAAATGTTCAAATTATCCAACCGCATTAGTTTCTTTGTGTTGTTAGGTAGATATTGCTGCAGATAGTTAAATAAAAGATGAATTAAAAACAATTGGAAAAAAAAAAGAAACGAAGATACATTATTTGAATTGATTTGTACAGGAAAATTATTAATAAGTTTTCAAGTGGTTCTACTTGGACAATTAAAATTATTTTAAAGAGAAAATATAAAAGATATAAAGTAAGAGCAAGTGGTGGATGGTAGTAAAGGTTGTACAATCCTTACCTCCAAAACAAACATTCCGTAATATCAGTATAAATTATTGCTTAGAACCAGTTTGAAAAAGAGAAAAAAAAACAAGAGAAAGAAGAGTAAATAGGAAAAAAGAAGAATATATATATTGAAAGTAGAGAAATATATAGGATAGAGAAAGATGGATAGTAGTGACGAGTTGAACAAGAGGAGGACGTATCAGTTCAGAGCGTTGAGCAGAAACAAAATATCGTACCAGAAGCGTCAGATTTTAGTGAATGTTTGCTGTGTGGCGCTGTGTCCATTTTTGATGGTGGCGATAGGAGGTATTTTTGGAATACTGATCACAAATGCAGTATCAAAAAGCTTTACAACAAGCAACTTTTTGATGTGTGCAAAGCAGAACGTAACAGACGAGTTCAATATGCCAAAGAGAGCAACAACTTTTTCAGAGCCACCGCTGGCACCAAAAGATGAAGTAAAGGGGTATCCAGCAGATATGGAGTTTATGATTTCAAACGTGTACTCGCTTCCAGTTGAGATTGCGGACCAAACAGGGCAAGCGCAGCCGTTTGGACTTAGGGATCCCTCACCAAGTTGTGCTTGGGCGTTTGGACATGACTATGGATTTTCAGCGCCTTATGAATACGACCCAAAGGCGCCTTTATCGATCAGACTTGACACGTAAGGAATGAATAATATATTAGATGTAGATAAATGTATATAGAAAAGTGGATGAAAGATAATAAAGGAGACTGTTTGAATGATTGGGATGGTTTTTATTATTATTTAGAACCAACAAGCCTGACCCGCTTGGGGGATGGTTTAATTCGGCGTTCCTGCAAAAGAACTTTATAAAGTACTTGTCTAACCAGAAGCTGAGTTGGTCTATAGTGAGAGATGCGCCAGGGGGAGGAGCAGGATATATTGAGAGAATAGACAAGATTCCAGTTGGGATCCAAGGACTGATTCCAAATCCACAAACAGGAATCAATGGAATCCAACAGCTGGTGTCATCAAATGAAACAAGGAACAAGCTGAGAGTGCGTAAGGGGACAGGATTGTTGAGCATGATAGACACAAACTTCTGGTTGAGTTTGGGAAATGTGTCGCTGCCAACAGGAAGCAACGCAATATCGATTGACGGAGTTGTAGCAACGCCGTGGTTTGAAGCAGACAAGTACAAGGGCAACACAGCAGAGGACATTGACAATGTGCTTGCAAATATGATCAAGGCAGTAAACGAGCAGTTCTCAACAGTGGATACAAACGTGTTCAATGCCATCAGATCAAACGTGAGTAGTGTAGATTCACAGCAGGCGCTGCTCAAATACTATGCAACGGTGGGATCGATTGTTTCAGAGATGCCATGGGGAGCGATATTGTTTGACAGCGCAGACGCGACAACGCAGGACTGGAAGTACGTTTTGCAGATAGGAGACAACAGTCAGATCAAATCTGCAGGATCATTCCCAAGTATCATGGACCGATTGTTTACACAGCAGACACAGCTGAGCAACGGGTTCCTGAGATCGGCTTTGAACAGCCAGGACGTAAAGATTGTGCACAGACTACGTGCAATGCCACAGGCGTTTTTGCAGCGATTCAACGTGCCTATTGGAAGTTTGGTTGGGTCGTCGTTGTATCCATTTGGCGTGACGTTTTTGATATCGATTTTTGTGATTATTATGGTGAAGGAAAAGGAGGAGCGTATTTTGGTGATGATGAGAATGAATGGACTCAAGTACAGCGTGTACTACCTTACACATTACCTGCACTTTTTTATTTTGACGGTTTTGGCGTCAGCATCGTTTTTGATTGGAGGGTTCGCGTTTAAAATGGAGATGTTTGTCAGGACGGACATATCAGTGCTGCTGATCCTGTTATTTGTTTGGTGCCACACACAGATCGCGTTTGCCTTTTTCTTCAGCACGCTGTTTAATAGGAGCCGATCGGCGCTGGTTATTTCGTACCTGGTGAGCTTGTGGGGAGTGATAATTGACTCTACAATCTCGTTCATCTTCACCACAGACATCCCAGTGGTGTACTACATCTGGCCACCATTTGCCATGTACAGGGCGATTGCCAAGCTCAACAGTGCAGCGATTGCAACCACCCGGCCTCCGTATTCACTCGGCGACCTCAAGCCAGGAGACCCCGTGTTCACGTGCATAATGGCACTTGTTATTGCGTGGGCGGTGTTTATGGTTCTGACTTTCTACTTTATCAACGTTCTTCCATCAGAGTTTGGGCTCCGCAGACCTTGGCACTTTTTTATCACTGATCTGTTCAAGAAGGAAACACCTATACAAGTTGACTCGGGCGCGTTGGACGAGGAGGAGTTGGTACTGGAGGACGGCGACGTTAAGCAGGAGAGAGAACGCGTTCTTGGCAACGACTACTCGGCCAAATGCCCGCTTGTTCTCAAACGCGTAAGGAAGGTTTACCCAGGCGGGAAGCTGGCTGTTAAAGACGTGACTTTTGCGGTTGAAAAGGGCGAAATCTTTGGGCTATTGGGACCTAATGGAGCTGGAAAAACAACAGTTATTTCCATGCTTTCTGGGCTCTACAAAATGAGCTCAGGAGTAGCCACACTTTCGGGCTTTGACGTGGCAACTGAAACCAAACAGGTGTACCGCCACATCGGAATTTGTCCTCAACACGACATTCTGTGGCCCGATCTGACCGTGGAAGAACATCTGTACTTCTTTGCCCGCATGAAGGGTATTTCCCCTAGCGAGGAGGCTTCCATTGTCAATGATGTCATTTCCAACGTCGATCTTGCCGACCAAAGAGCTGTTTTGTCAAAGAGACTGTCTGGTGGCCAGAAGCGCAGACTCAGTATTGCCATTTCCTTTGTTGGTAACCCAAGTGTTGTGTTCCTTGACGAGCCAACAACTGGTCTTGACCCTGAGGTGCGCAGAACCGTTTGGAACGTCATTAACAGTAACAAGAAGGGAAGAACAATTGTTATCACTACTCACAGTATGGAGGAAGCCGAAGTACTTTGCTCAAGAATCGGTATTATGGCCCATGGAACTATGAGGTGTATCGGAACCCAATTAAGACTCAAACAGCTCTATGGAAGTGGGTTCTTGTTGATGGTTGGTGCAAACGAACGCCACTTGCCCTCTGCCAAAGCCTACATCGAGTCTATGCTGCCTTCAAACTCAAGGCTTGTTGACAACTTTGCCAACACTGCAACCTGGGAGTTTGAGTCGGAAAGTGGCCTGATTTCAAGGCTGTTTAATGCAATCAGCAGAAACAAGGACCAATATCATATTGACAATTGGGGAATCAGTCAGACTTCTTTGGACGAAGTATTTTTGAGAATTATTGGTGATGATGATGCTGATGCTTATGAATAGATATCTAATACCTTTCCTTATTTGACCTTTCTTTATTATATAAAAATATATATATTTAAATCTTTTTGATAAAAGTCTTATTGTCGCTCTCTCTAGTTAACTAATTAATTTAATAATTTAATTTAATTTAATTTAATTTAATTTAATTTGATTTGATTTGATTTGATTTGATTTGATTTGATTTGATTTGATTTGATTTGATTACAATATCAGTTTAATTTTTCATATTTAAATAAAGGAAATGAATAAAGAAATAGAAAAATACAAGACACGTAAAGTAACAGAGTAAAGGATTAAAAGATTGTGTTTGTTTATTTATTTGTTTTAAAATTAATATAATCGGATGAAACATTTTTTTACTTTAACGTGCAGAATTTGAATTGTTGAATAAAAAAAAAACTAAAAACTAAAAACTAATTAACTTTGTCTCGCCTTTAATAAAACAACAATAATTTATATCGAAAATAAAAAGTGAAATTAAACAAGAAAATAAAATAAAGCAAAGCAAGCTAAAGTTGGGAGATTGCAAATTCTATATTCAAAGAAATATAAACAAAAACAAGCAAGGATTACAGAAGCATCGACGACACCAAATAACAAAAAATATAAAATAAAAGTAAAATCATCAAAGAAAATAAAAGAAAATAAAAGAAAAGAAAAGAAAAGAAAAGAAAATATAAAAAGAAAAAGAAAATACCAAGATAAATAGATTCAGTCATGATTACGGGCGGAGTTGTAGAAATACCTCTTGAAGGATCAGAAAATGTTTTGGAAATTGATTGCTCGCAATTGCCAGAAAGATCATATGATATTTGTGAGGTTTTGGAGCAGGAACGGAGTCATATTCGGTTCTACCTGATATTTGCAGTAAGTAATGGCAGAAGGCTTAGTTTTGATGATGAATAGATGAACAAAAGAATTGAAGTCTAATTAGTAGAATAGAATTAGCAATCTGCTTGTTTTTTTTTATTAAACTTTTTTTTTTTTTTCGGTATTAGCAGTTGAATCAAGTTTTCACTTTATTTTGATTGCAGAGATAAAGAGATTAAAAAAAGTAAAATTGTAAGAGTAAATGTTGTAAACAAACAATAATGAGAGGCGATTCTTGCTAGTTGGAGTATTATAGGCAAGGCAAGGAAGAGGAGGCAATCCTGTTGTTGAAAAGAGGATTGTCAAAGGAAAGTTCTTCGGATGGAGCGAGCAAAATACCGTTAATAAACTGTTTGGCAAACATATACATTGGGAAGGCAAAGAGATATCCGTTGGCAGAGGCAAGGACCAAGAAGCAGGAGAATCCGAATGTTGGAACTCAACAGAAAAAGCTAAACAACGAAAATGGGTATTTGGAAGAAGACAACAAGAGCGAGCGGGAAGGGTACTTGCAACTGGCAACGACGCTGTTTAAAGAGGCAGAGCGGATCCAGACAGACAATATAACGACGCAATTAGGAAAAGGAGTGTTGTACCTGGCAAAAAGACAGTTTGATTTGGGGCTCCAGCAGTTTGTAATGGTGCTGATGAGGGAGCCAAACAATGTTGGAGGGCTGTTGGGGAAGGCGAGGGTTCAGTATGGGAGAAGGCAGTATAACGGGGCACTGTTGACATACCAACAGGCGTTGGTTTTGAATAGTGCAGGGGTTCCTGATGCCAGGGTTGGGATTGGGTTGTGTTTTTATAAGCTTGGAAAGGAAAAGGAGGCAAAGAGGGCGTTTGAAAGAGCAGTTGAAAAGAATGCAGGGAATGTGGGGGCAAGAGTGCTGTTGGCAATAATGGAGTTTAACGAGGCAAAGAAACTGATAGGGAAGGAGGTGGGTAATGAGCAGGAGGTAGAGAAGATGATGTCGAGCGGGATGGAGGAGCTGGTTGAAGGGTACAAGATGAACAGGAAACAATCGATGATTCTGATTCACTTGAGCGAAAGGCTGTTTTACAGAAAGGAGTATGCAAAGGCAGAGGAGCTAAGCAGGCTAGCGCTAGAGTATGCGGACACACCGGAGATCCAGGCGGAGGGGCATTTCCAGGTAGGGCGAATCAACCACGCGCAGGAAAAGTACGAGCGGGCGTACGAGGAGTACCAAAGAACGTTGGCACTGAATGCGGGCCATGGACTTGCGCGGTTAGGACTTGGATTTGTCCAGATCTACGGGGCAGAAATGGCAGCAGCAGTAGCTACATTCCAAACGGTACTGAACAAGTACCCGCAGTGTGTAGAGGCAATGCACAGTCTTGGGTATTTGCACTCAAGGCTTCCAAAGCAGAAAAAACAGGCAGTCGAGTACTACACCAAAGAGATCAAAACTGTGGCTTCACAAGGAAAGTCTGGGTGGAATGGAAACTGGATGGAGGAAATCAAGAGTTTTTCGGAAAAGGAAATCGAGACGTTTTTGCAGGTGGGTAAGCTGGTTGAGCAGGAGGATTGCGGGCTGGCCAGGAGTTACTACTCGGGAGCAAAGAAACTGATTGAACGTCTGAACAAAGAGTACGACATTGTTGAGCTGATGAACAATATTGGCAGTCTTGGGCTGATGGTAGGCGACAACAAGGCTGGACTGGAGGAACTTGAACTAGCCCTGGCCACAACATCTGCACAGGTGGAGACTGAGGAGGCGAAGGACACAGTTGACAAGGAAAGAGTTGCGGATTTGAGGAGCACGGTTGTGACGCTGATGTACAACATTGGGCGGGGCTACGAGGCTATGGGCCGGTTTAACGAAGCGAAGGAAATCTACCACAAGGTGCTTGGCAGCTGCAGCGGGTACGTCGATGCACTGCTGAGGCTGGGCGTGATAGCGTACAGCGTCGATGGGTTGATTGAAGAAGGCTGGGCGTTTTACAAAAAGGCGCAGCTGATTGATGCAAACTACATCATGACGCTACAGCTACAGGCCGAGCTGCTGATTGCAGAGGGTAGCTTGCAGGACGGAAGACGTACGCTGGAAGGAATCCTGAAGAACGTGGACCGTCACGACCTGTACACGCTGTGTTCGCTTGGGAATTATTACCTTAAGGCTGTCAGGTCAGAAACACTTGCTCTAAGCATATCCAAAGTTGCAATGAGCTCAGCGGTTTCTGAAAAAAAAAACCACCACGCTCTTAAAATGGAGTATAAGAAACACCAGCACAATCTTGCCACAAATTACAAAAGAGCCCACGAGTTTTTCCGCAAATGTCTCAGCCTCGATTCAAACTGCTTGTCTGCTGCCCAAGGATTTGCGTCCGTGTTTGCTGAAAAGGGCGTTTTCCAACAAGCCCGGGATTTACTACTTGAAGTTATCGAGGTCCAGCCAGGTCTAACTCTATCCAGCTCCACCAGTACCACCAACCTTACCACCAACACTGGCGCCAATATCGCCAGTACCACCAGTTCTGGTACCAACTTGGGAACCGGTGTTGGTGTTGGTGTTGGTGTTGGTGTTGGTGTTGGTGTTGGTGGGTATGACTTGGCTAATGTGTTGAGAGGTGGGGTTATGGAAGATTCTGTTGTTTGGACAAACGCAAACTTGGCTCATATATACGTTGAGCTCAACAATTTCAGACCTGCAATCAACCTGTACGAACTGTGCATTAGAAGAGTACAAGCTCTCAATAGAGACTCCTTAACCTCCTCCACTAAAAATAACAACAACAACAACAATGTAATACGGATGTTGCAGCTGTGCTTAGCTCGTTGTTTGTATATCCAAGCAAGATCTACCAAAAATATTTCCATTATGCAACAGGCTCTGGCCAATCTCAACCATTTATGCAACGAGTCCCTGCGGTTTGAAAGCAACCAGTCCGATTCCATTTCACTTGATGAACCTGCACACGATACTGGTGCCAATTCAGCAGAAATTAAAGAAAAGGACTTGACAGATATTAAAGAAAAGGATTCAGTGCCTTCTCTTGGTATTAGTGTTCATGATCCATCAAAGGTTTTGGTTGATGGTGTTGATCCTGTATTGCTTTATGATGTTGCTTTGGCTAAACAGAACTTGGCTCAGATGATGAGCGATTTGCCTCACGAACAGTGCACAAAGGAGGAACTTGACAGCGCTTTGGCTGGTGTCGAGGAAAGCAACGCCATGTTTTTGAGACTTGGCAAGTTAAAAGAGCCATTTGAAAAGCTACTCGCCAAAAACAAACCATCTCCTAAACCCAGCTCAGAAGCCGAAAAAGTCACACTTTCAAAGGTCACTTCTTCAAAGGCTACTGAAGACTCGAAAGAAAAGTTTGCCAAGGCTGAAGTCATAATCAGACTGCAAATTGACCCCAAAATGGCCAATCAGAGAGCTGGGTTTGGAAAGTACCTGTTCAGCAGCCTGACAAAGAAAATCAAAAAACTGGTTGAGGCTGAGCAAATCAAGAAGGTCCAAGTGATGGAGTCGATGAAACGAAGACTGGAGAAGAACAATATGGCTGAAGAGGCAAGACTCAAGAGTGTTGAGAAACAGTTGAAGGAAGAAGAAATCATGCTGAAACAAACCCAACTGAGAAACGACCAGCTGAGAGCTGAAATGGCAAAGGAAACTGTGTACGCCAAGTCTACCACCAGCTCCAGCAAACAGACTTCAGCCGACCGCCATTCATCCAGACGAGACAAGTCAAGGTACAATGACGGAACTATTTTGTCTGAAGACGAGGCTGATGGCGATTACAGTCGAGGGTATGAAAATGAGTATGAAAATGAAAATGAAAATGAAAATGAAAACGAAAGCGAAAATAGAGATAAAAACAAAGATAGAAATGGACGCAGGGTTGTGGGAAACAGTAGTGAGGATGACGACGATGACGAGGGGGGGGTAGAGCAGCAGCAATATGCCAGTGCAGGTCGGCTGAGAAAAAAGAGCAAGATCAGAAGAATCAGTCTCAGTTCAAAGTACAAAACAGGTGCAGACTCGCAAAATGATGATGACGAGGATACTGATAAAATGGACGAAGATGATCAGGATATTGGATCAAGCAAGGAAAAGGTTGGTGGTGGTAGTAAACGAAGACTAAAGAGGCGATCAGAGTATGTAGAGACTAGTTCCGAGAAGAAAACTATTGTTATAAACAAAATTTCCCTTATTCAGGGCCAAGACAAGCCAAAAAGCCCACAATCCACCCAACCTAAACCGAAACCACGTGCAAAGCCAGTAATGATAACCAAACAATTCACATCCAAACCAAAACCAAAACCAAGAACAACTTCGAAAACAACTCCAAAACCTAAACCAAAAACAAATGACAGTTCAAGTTTCGGTGTTGGTAAGCCTCAAGGTGGTGATGATCCCGAAAACAGTGAATCCATGATTCGTGAGATTTTCGATGGTGATAGCTCAGACTTGAGCTCTTTAGATTCAGATTTCGGTCTTGGGTCTGATAGCGAAGCTGGTGGTGGTAAAGGTTCACAAAGACATGGTGGTGGTGATGATGGTGGTGGTGGTGGTGGTGATTCAAACTCTGATCTTGCAAGTGATTTGTTTTAAATTGCTTTATTTACCTCATTCACATAAATGTTGGTGACTTCGAATTATTATTATTATTATTATTATTACAAGTTGATTTATTTCTTTTACTAGCTGTGTTTATTTAATTATTGTTTATTTTAGTTGTTTTTATCTACTTATTTATATTCTTCATGTTCGGTCAAATCTCCTTATTGCCCGACATATACTTGGTTATTATTTCTATTTCTTTTTCATCAAGTTTCGAGTACTTTTTTGACCGTTAATAATCTAAACCAATAATGTTTTATTTATTTTTCATCATTTTTTTTTCTTTTCGTTTTCACTCGATTAGTACCAATTACATCCACCAAATCTTGTTGTTTATGGCCAATAGGACAATATTTTAGAAAAAAATTTATCTTCAAACCAAAATAAATTATAAAAATAAACTACTGTTGGTTTGCATAAACATGCCAACATAAATAAACGACAAAAGTTGACCGAGGTTTGACATTATCCCATGGTACCAAAATCCAATGTTTTAGAAATCAATACCCGTATCGTCAAGTAAAAATCTGGACCAAATAGGGCTCATATAGCCAATTTTAGTCAAGAACATTAGTAATAAAAGTACAAATACAAGAAAACTTGCTGCTAAATGTCATTAATAGCTTGGAATCACGTACAAGCTCGGTTATAAATCCCACTGTACAAACTATGTTACAAAGTTAGATTTTTTTTTTTTAAAAAAAAGCAAAGTTCATTTGGTTGTTTAACTATACCTCTTATACATAAAACAAATCACCATGCCGTGTAAAAAGCCTTGTTGTTAACAAAGACAAGATACCTATTTAATTTGGTCCGGGTTGTTGGTAACAAAAAGTCACCAAAAACTTTGATTTGATTGAATTTGTAATTTATTTATTTTTTGAAATTATCCATCATTATTATTTAAAAACGACGTAGGACTTTTTTTTTATTCTTTTCCGAACAAAACAATACTGCTTTGTAATTCTATGCAATGAAATGTCTACCCAATTCAAGTTTTATTTGGAATATCCAAACCAAACCCAACTAAAGTATGTATTAATTTGGCAATTAACATTCACTAAATTAGCCCGTACCAGTAAAAGGCTGCTGAGCTTTGCCAGGGTATGGACATAACATCTCTACCTTGTTGCTATCTCAATACTATATATTGCCTTGGTCTGGGTCTAACCAGTACAGCTGGGTTGTATTGTCTGACTGAAATTACAAATACTGATTACAAAATAACTTTCAGTTGAGTTATTAATAGCACCATTGATACTTTTTTTTTAATGTATTTGGGATGTTAACCTACGCCCTAGTAAAAAATATCGTTCAAAATGTATGTACGGCTATTTTTTAAAAGTATGATTAGAGTAGTTGAGAACTTAAAAAATCACACAAAAGACAAACCCAACAGGTTAAATTAAAATCTCGAAAAACACGATATTCAGATCAAAAAAGGTATATAATGTGTGTGCAAGCTCCATTATTATCAATCATTCAACACAAATGCATCATATCTTTGGTCTATTTTATAAATCAACAAGACATTTGCATATCTATCATACATCAATCAAGCGGTATAATCCTGTAAGCAAATCATAGCACACACACACACACACACACACACACGCACCAAAATGAAATCAGTCGCCTTCTTACTTCAGTTGTACCTTGCAATGCTGGTGCAGAACTCGAACGCAGCAGCAGCTATACAACCATACGGCAAGAATCTGAAAACAATTGAGCAACCCCACGTTATCAATAAACTTAGCCATGGAAACCAACACATTTCTAAATCATCCAGCGTAAACATAGCTGCAACACCAGTTGTAAAGGCCAATCACGCCAGAGCACGGCCAATAGAAAGCAAGTTGGGACAAAATGGAAACGGAAATGCGGGAGATAGAGGATTCTTTGATGATGATGGGCCACTGGGTAGTTTAATAGGTGATATTGGTGAGGCCGTTAAATCTGTAGGAAGTGGATTTGGTAAAGCAGCTAGTTCTGTAGGAAAGGGGGTTGGTAAAACAGTGGGATCTGTAGGTAGTGGGTTTGATAAATTAGCTGGTTCTGTAGGAAGTGGAGTTGATAAATTAGCTGGTTCTGTAGGAAGTGGGGTTGATAAATTAGCTGGCTCTGTAGGGAGTGGGTTTGATCAAGCAGTTGGCTCTATGGGGATGGGTGTTGGCCAAGCTGTTAACTCTATAGGATCAGGTCTTGGTCAAGGTGTTAATCTTATAGGAATGGGTGTTGGCCAAAACCTTGGTACTTTAAATGGACAAGTCGGCCGATTTAGTGAAAACTCAGTAAACAGAAACGATGCTTCAAACATCAATGCCCCTTCCAATATCCCAAGCAACCAGAATACAAAACCTCAACCAAGCATAAAAAAGAAAGAAATAGCAGCAAAAAAGCCAGCTACGAAAAAACCAGCTGCGAAAAAGCCAGCTGCTAAAAGCGATAAAAGAAAAAACAAAAGCAAGAGCAAAAAACCAAATGCCACCACCGACAAAAAAAAGAAATAATGATAACAAAAAGAGTGTACCGCAACATAATAGAGCACAACAATAGAAAGTGATAAATCAACTAGTGTGCGAAGTGCAAACGTGATGGACAAGCAAGATATCAATTAGCATTTGTAAAGCATTCTATTCTTGTATGTTGTCTGATCATTTCCCAACCAGGTTTAAATCGAACTATTGTTTTATTTTATTTTATTTTATTTTATTTTATTTCAATTTATTGATATAAACAACAGTAATTGCGTGAAGAAAATAAATTTTGAATACCATTGTAGAACCACTCGACCATTTTTCATTGACTAGCTATGTTATTTTATAGTACGAGGATATACTATTTTATTTCCTTTTTGGTTTTTAATTAAGAAAAAAATCAGGCAAATATTTTTACTAAATTAACGGTACCAAAAACTAATCTTTAAAATGCTTTTTATTCATGAATTAAGAGTTCGTTATTATAAAATAATTTATGATTTTTTTTTATAAAATGAAAATTAGGAAATGTTATTGTTCATGTTTCTTGTTACTGCTCTTTTTGCTGCTGCCTTTTTTGCTGCTGCTCTTTTTGCTGCTGCTCTTTTTGCTGCTGCCTTTGCTGCTGCCGCTACCTTTTTTGCCGCTGCTGCTGCTGCTTTCTTAGCCGCTGCCGTGCTTTGGTTGTTTGGCGGGCTGACAGGAGCACTGTTGTCTGATGCTCCATTTCTGTTTGCTGTGCTTCCATTCAATCGATCAAATCCTCCTGCAGAGCCAGCCCCTCGGCCAAACCCTTCCCCAACAGAGAGAGCTATTTGACCAAGCCCTGTTCCTAAAGATCCAACTCCTAGTCCAAGTCCTGTTCCTATAGTTCCAACTGTTTGACCAACTCCATCTCCTAAAGACCCAACTGCCTGGCCAACTCCTCCTGCCAAAGATCCGGTTGCCTGGCCAACTCCGTTTCCTAAAGATCCAACTCCTTGACCAATTCCATTTCCTATTGAGCCGACTGCTTGGCCAACTCCTCCTCCTATAGAGTTGACTGCTTGACCAACCCCGTTTCCTACAGAGTTAACTGCGTTTCCAACCCCCATTCCTATAGTGCCAACAGCTTGGCCTGTTCCCATGCCTATGTAATTGGCTGCGTTACCCACTCCCAATCCCAAAGAGCCAACTCCTTGTCCAACTCCCATTCCAATAGAACCAGCCGCTTGACCAATTCCTAGCCCCAAAGAGCCAACTGCTTGACCAGCTCCTCCTCCCAAAGAACCAACTGCCTGGCCAACTCCTCCTCCCAATGAACCAACTCCTTGGCCAACCCCATCACTCACTGATTTAACTGCCTGCCCAATTCCTCCTACCAAACCAGTCAGCAACCCACCGCTGCCAAACAGGAATCTGTCGCCCACCTTTCTGTTTCCAAGCGATGCTGATCTGGCTTGACCAGCTCTTGCAACCTCTGGTGCAGCTAGATTCAGGTCAGACACTTCAGCCATGCGCTGGTTGTCATAGACAGGCATATCGATAACATAGATTCGCTGAGTTCCTTCAAGATACTCGCCATTTGGATAGATGACTGCTGCATCCGAGTCCTGTACCAGCATTGCAAGGTACAATTGAAGCAAGAAGGCAACTGATTTCATTTTGGTGCGTGTGTGTGTGTGTGTGTGTGTGTGTGTGCTATGATTTGCTTACAGGAATATACCGCTTGCTTGATGTATCTGATAGATATACAATATCTTCTTGGTTTACAAAAGAAGCCAAAGATAAGATGTGTTTGTGTTGAATGATTGAAAATAATGGAACTCGCACACA
>LUVW01000005.1:202080-237754 GCA_001661515.1 Capniomyces stellatus
CGTAATTGTATTTATAATCGTATTTGTAATTGTAATTGCAGTTGGAGTTGGCAATAAAGATGTCTAACCCATGTTTACTAGGATGTTATAATTTTGACCTAATTGCTTTGTTCTGATATTGCAGAATACACCAAACTCCCATCCCTTAACTGCCGTTGTATTTTATCAATAGTTTATATTTTTGTTAAATTGCCTTTTTTATTTAGCTAACCATTATTAAATTTAATAAAGCTTTATAATGTACAACTTCATTGGTCTTTAATAATAGAATTATTAAATGTAATCAGTTTTAGTGGAATGAAAACAAAAATTAATTAATATATTAGTTTAGGTAATTTATCGGCTCCAACATCAGCGTAAAAAATTAAATCAAACAAGCTAAAAATAATGCATAAAATATGGTGTTGGGCAAAATAAAGAGTTGGTTAAAACAAGTGATAGAGCTAAAGTCTAGAGCTGATACAAAAGCTGTAACTCGGTTTTCTGAATTTGGTGATTGTTCCGTAACTACTCTTTGGCATTCTTTAAAACACCAGTTTTTCTTTACCGGAGAAACAATTTCGTCTCAAGAAATCTACCCAACAAAATGATCCAAATGTGTCAGTGTTTTAATCACCGTGTACCTAGCTTGTTTCACTAGGAGTTTTGTTCATAAAACAGTAAACACTTTATTATGTTGATGCTGTATAGTTACTAGCTAATTTTTAGCTTATTTTATTATCCTAATTATGGTGTTGCCTTTAAGTTTGTTTGTTATTTTTGTTTGCTTTTTATTTCAGTTTCCCTTTTTTAAACTTAATAATAATAATTATTCAAAATATATCCTTTTTACCTTTTGTTTTATTTTCACACTCTTTTTTCGGCTTGGATACGATCCAAACCTTTTACATTCCTGTATAAACTGAAGTTAATAAACTGATAACTAAACTAAATAATGAACTTGAACTGTTTTTTAAATAAATGAACTAATAATAATTATAATGTGAATAATCGTAACTTTAGAAGTGTGCACTATTGATACACCTCTTTGCTTCCATCGATCACATACTTGCAGATAAAACCAAAAGACATCTTTGTAATCACAATTAATCATACATAAAAAACCTCTTTTTGGTAGGGGGAAACTGTTAATTGCAAAAGAATTAACGCCATTTCCTTTACCTTTTCTTTCTCTGCTTTCTCCCTTTTTTACAAAGAGAACTTAGGATTCCATCTTCTACTTTTAGCTTTAAAAGACATTTGTGATATCCGGTCGAAATTTTACATTGCGGCAGAGATACTTGAAACCAAACTATACGACTATTAAGTTCATGACCAGTTTCAAAAGTGTCGATGTTGGTTTACAATATATTTAGTGATAGACTAATGTAATTTTTGTTTGTGTATATATCATGTTGTCCATTACCTTTCATTCATCGGTGCATCCGTATCGTACTTTGAGTAAGCTTATGATTAGGGGGAACTTTTTATGATTATTTTTAAAAAAAGCTATTAACCACCAATCAAGGTTTATATTCTAACAAGGCTTCTTAACAATAGTGAAGTATTCACTAAATGTAGTAAACACACAACTAACAGCAAAAATGGAAAGTTAACAGTATTTGTTATATAGTATTTTATACCAGTAAACTGGCTATTAGCTTTTAGAAAAATCAAGTTTAACAAGTAGTGCTGCCGTTTTATTCCCATTTTCTCCATTTTTTTTATAATCGACATTAATAACTGGGTATACCACTGTTCTACACTGTTCAATCTTTACTCAATACACAAAGACAACAACCTCAAGTGAATAAACTCTGAGGCCCCCAAAGTTAAAGCTAAAAATTCTAGTTTTTATGTTTTTGTGTTTGAAACAACAAGTTCTGCCTTTGAGTTTAAAATCAATTAGTTCTTTTCTACCAACAATACAATAAGTAAACCTACAATTTTTAAATCTTCCTAGTAAAATCATTTTTCAATTATTTTTGAATTTCAAGAAAAATACTTCAAAGTCCAAAAATCCAAAAAAAATATTGCAAAGTAGAACAACAAGAAGTAGTAACTGTTAAATATCAGATGGTAAGTAAACACAACTTTAACGACTAGGATCGATAATCAGGCTGTATTTCGAGTCTAAATCTTGATCAAAACCCAAATGACAATGTCGAACACAGCCCGGGCCAAGTTTGTTTATTTAATCTCATGTTCAGTATTAAGCTTTTTTACTAGATTATCTGTTCCATGTATAGATTATTAACTATCGGTTATTTTAGTTACAAATAAAACTGTATCATATTTGACTCTTGGGCTTTACATTCACAATAACGCCAAAATGCATTCCCGTCCTTATTCTATAATACTCGCTGTATGTTTATAGAGCTACATGCCGCTGTACCTCATATAAACCACAATGGTTAGGTTTAAATATTAGCCAGGTCAGCTCTTGGTTTTGGCTATCGGGATTGATAATTACTCCAAGTAAGTCTGCTGGTGCGATTTCCCTCCGTAGTTTTCGCTGCATATTAGCAACACTATTCGAGGCTAAACTCAAGCTGAGATAATAAGAGAAACAGATGGCCAGGCATAATTTGTTGTGAATAATCGAGATAATTGAATACACTACTATACATCAATAACATCAGTGTCTACAATATTATCACTGTTAGATGTTTGGATCACGTCTTATTTGTTTTTGTATGCATATTGAGCCTTTCGGATCACTGACTTTGGTCTTGGGGTTGCAGAATATGTCGTAGGATGCTCCTACACATGTTCATAGGTAATAAACGACGCCAAATCAAGTTAGGAGTAAAATATTAATCAAAATTGACAATGCTAATATTCTACAGATTCTACTTATGAATTTTTTTTACTGATTATACTTCACAATTTCTCTTTATCTTTAAAAAGTTTAAAAAATTTACCAGAGCTTAACAAAGACTGAAAATTAGGTGGAAATAACTTTAATAGATACAGTAAACCAAGATCTCCCGTAAAAAAATGCTTTAGATTTCAATAAAAAAAGGTTTTAGGTAGATTAGATAATAACCGCGACAAATACCCCCAGATGACTAAAAAGGCATCGGGACATTAATAAGCTTCCATTCTTTTTCTAAATTGTCGAGATGAAGGAAAAAAAAAAGAGAAATCTTGTATCACTACCAGCTTTACATTGCTGCTTTGGCTGTTCTAAGAATAACTTACGTGCTCACAAATTATTAATATAGACTACCCGTTTAGTGCTGATTTATTCTTAGATCGCTGTATTAATAATACTGTATTAGGTGTTTTAGTAGAAATGGCCTGAACAATCACAAAAAAAAATCGCAAGTATCATCTACCTCAACTGGAATGATTACAAATTCAGAATAGCTAAGCATCTGAATCGAAAGTATATTTTTATTGATATATCCGCGCCGTATGCTAATCTGTTCAAAATCATATTAGCATTATTTTTACAAAATTAAAAATAGCTAGACCCATTACATTCCAAAGATAGACCAAAATGCAAAAGCTTCCTCAATTTTTGAATATATCCATTTAGGGTATATTTAAAAGGTACTATACTTAAAGCAGCGCAGTCTAGCAGATTGCGCTTTCGATGGCGATTGTATAATGTGCATACGAGTTATGTAATGAATTTATACTGACTCGATTTTTTCAGTTGACTTTGTGAACAATTTGTTTTGTTAGCGTGTCCTAATTAGCTATTATTTATATATTTTGTTAATAGAGCTCAAAGCGTTGTTATAATACGCCCACTTTATCTCTTTAATATAGCACAACATTGTAATTATTAGCTAAACTAAGCCTGGGATTACTCTATTTCCAGGTTAAATCAAATTTAATGTGTACATTTGGCCAGTAATGACTTGGGTGCTAGCAATAAGTAGGTAATATTTCATTTATAATAGCAGCCACTTTTTTTTATTGAAATGTAGTAGCTGTTTTTAAACCAGATATGCCAAATGAAATTATTTTTTCAGCACACTGGATTTTTGCTCTTGCTGGTGTAGTTCACTAGGGGTTTGTTCTTGTTGTGTAGTTCACCGGACTTTTGTTCTTGCTGGTGTGGTTCACTGGGTTTTTACTCCTGCTGATATAGTCCACTGGGTTATTGTTCGTGCTGATTACCTTAACACCTTAAAGTTCGTGTTGATTTTTTCAATAAACGAATTGCTCTATTTTTTTAGTTTCGAGGCTTTTTTAAAACCACAGGCTTCCATTTTACATCTGTTACCTGTTACAAATTAGCAAAACGAGCAAGATGATTACAAATTAGGCTGTCGTCTCAGGCAAACCAACGAATAGAATGTACAACGCTAGCAATAATACCCGAGCAATCCTAGTAAACATGGGTTAGACATCTTTATTGCCAACTCCAACTGCAATTACAATTACAAATACGATTATAAATACAATTACGATTACAAATACAAAATGAAAAACTGACAAAAAAAGACTTGCTTGCATTTGAAATGTAGCACACAAAGTCCATTACATACCAAGCGTTGTATATCTGGACTTAACAAGTGGAATGCATTGGGTTGTCGACTGGTATCTACACAACCCAAAGGTATACCCGTGTAAACTCTTCAAACCCAACCAAGGTGCGCATAATGTGGTTGTTGAAGCTTACTAGATTATCTTGTACCAGTAAAAAGATTGGCAAGCTTTGTCAAGGTATGGAAATAACATCACTACCTTGTTGCTCTTTCAATCAGTTACATCCCGGTTTGAATCTAGCAAGTGCAGATATGGGTTATATTGCTATTTTACTAAAATTACAAATGCTGATTACGAAATGGCTTTCAGTTGATTTATTAATAGATCTCGATACTTCTTTTATTATTAGCATTGGACTTTTAACACTTTTTGTCAGATTTGGATGTTGAGCTATGGCTTAACAAGAGTGTCGTTCAAAAGAGTTGCGTAAATAAAAATTTTTTTTGCGACACTAATGTCATTAACTTTGCGGTTTTTTTTGGTGAGTTTCCTACTTTCGTGTATTTAAGGTTCACATACGACTTTCTATTAGTTAGAATGAAAAGCAGGGAAAAAAATAGATTCAGATAGTAAATAGTCCAACTCAATAGAAAGAGGCACACAATCTTGCAATAAAAAAAATATGCAACCCGATGCATTCGAAAAAAGGTATATAATGTGTGTGCGAGTTCCATTATTTTCAATCATTCAACACAAACACATCTTATCTTTGGCTTCTTTTGTAAACCAAGAAGATATTGTATATCTATCAGATACATCAAGCAAGCGGTATATTCCTGTAAGCAAATCATAGCACACACACACACACACACACACACACACGCACCAAAATGAAATCAGTTGCCTTCTTGCTTCAATTGTACCTTGCAATGCTGGTACAGGACTCGGATGCAGCAGTCATCTATCCAAATGGCGAGTATCTTGAAGGAACTCAGCGAATCTATGTTATCGATATGCCTGTCTATGACAACCAGCGCATGGCTGAAGTGTCTGACCTGAATCTAGCTGCACCAGAGGTTGCAAGAGCTGGTCAAGCCAGATCAGCATCGCTTGGAAACAGAAAGGTGGGCGACAGATTCCTGTTTGGCAGCGGTGGGTTGCTGACTGGTTTGGTAGGAGGAATTGGGCAGGCAGTTAAATCAGTGAGTGATGGGGTTGGCCAAGGAGTTGGTTCATTGGGAGGAGGAGTTGGCCAGGCAGTTGGTTCTTTGGGAGGAGGAGCTGGTCAAGCAGTTGGCTCTTTGGGGCTAGGAATTGGTCAAGCGGCTGGTTCTATTGGAATGGGAGTTGGACAAGGAGTTGGCTCTTTGGGATTGGGAGTGGGTAACGCAGCCAATTACATAGGCATGGGAACAGGCCAAGCTGTTGGCACTATAGGAATGGGGGTTGGAAACGCAGTTAACTCTGTAGGAAACGGGGTTGGTCAAGCAGTCAACTCTATAGGAGGAGGAGTTGGCCAAGCAGTCGGCTCAATAGGAAATGGAATTGGTCAAGGAGTTGGATCTTTAGGAAACGGAGTTGGCCAGGCAACCGGATCTTTGGCAGGAGGAGTTGGCCAGGCAGTTGGGTCTTTAGGAGATGGAGTTGGTCAAACAGTTGGAACTATAGGAACAGGACTTGGACTAGGAGTTGGATCTTTAGGAACAGGGCTTGGTCAAATAGCTCTCTCTGTTGGGGAAGGGTTTGGCCGAGGGGCTGGCTCTGCAGGAGGATTTGATCGATTGAATGGAAGCACAGCAAACAGAAATGGAGCATCAGACAACAGTGCTCCTGTCAGCCCGCCAAACAACCAAAGCACGGCAGCGGCTAAGAAAGCAGCAGCAGCAGCGGCAAAAAAGGTAGCGGCAGCAGCAAAGGCAGCAGCAAAAAGAGCAGCAGCAAAAAGAGCAGCAGCAAAAAAGGCAGCAGCAAAAAGAGCAGTAACAAGAAACATGAACAATAACATTTCCTAATTTTCATTTTATAAAAAAAAATCATAAATTGTTTTATAAAATAAACCCTAGTCTTGTAAATAACCCATAATTCAAAAACTATAATTTTTAGCACAATGATTTTGCAAAATAGTTACCCAATTTTTTCTTATAATAAAGGAAATTAAAGATATATCTAAGTGAACAGTTTGTAATTTAAAATTTAGTAGTTTCTTTGCCTTTTTTTTGCTTTTTATTTTATTAATTTGTTATTGGGGATAATTAACCAACTTTTAGAAATACCAATTGGCCTTATAACTTATTTATCTTCAAACTTTATGACTATCAGCCTTGAACTCTACAACTTTCATTTTAAGTTGAGTTAGTTAGCATTATGTTTGTATAATCCTTCACTATCGAACTTTTGCTTAATTTCGATTTTTTCGCATTTTATTTTTTATTTGACAAAATGTCATTTGTCTATGAACCAATATACCTATTGGGTGTAGACAACCTAATGGATCGGTGGGACAATGGATAACGAAGGCATTAGGGATTTTTGGAATGGAAATATTGCGTAATATAGTATTATATATTTTGGTTTGTTTTTTTTGTTTACGTGTAAATTAACGGATACCATCAAAGTTCTTTGTCAAATTTATTAAATGCGCAGAGCCTGAATGTCAAGGTTACTATCAGATTTCAAGTTTCAGGCTGCCCTTGTTCCACCAGCCGTTTTAAAACCGTCTTTTGTTGATGCCTCCACTATTAAGTCAAGGTCCAGCACTTCAAGAGCCAAAACCAAAAGCTCAACCAAGACAACAATCAAACTAACAGTCAAACCAACAGCCGCCGATGATTCAAGCAGTGCCACAGCATATTCATTGACATCAACTGCTTCCAAAATCTCATTGAGCTCCAGCTACGGCAAGAAACAGTATGGCATGAAGTAGTCAGTCCAGGTTCTATGTGACGACCAAGAGTTTGTGTTTACCGCACAAGTAACTTCAGACACAGACTCGGACCTGTTTGTTGCAATGATTGGAGATGTAGAGTATGGAACTTCCAATAGTGTTGTTGAGGCTCAGTTCGGGTTGGCTTCAGGCAAAAGCTCAATAAAGAACAGCAAGGTATCAATTGTCAAACAATCCAACAGTCTTGGCAAGCGTGCTACCAATAATACAATCAAAATTGTTTCAACTCCGTACAGAGGCAGGATCTATATCGATAACAGGCTCAAGGTGCCATACGTTCCAAAGTCATTCAATTTCAAAAGATTGACGTTTAAATCAGTAAACTCAGCCAGAATTGCCAGGAATACATTCAAGTGCGCCATAGTTTCAAACTGTGTTGACTATTAATCGATGTATATTACTTATTTGTTTTGAAACCCTTACACCAGCTCACTCTCGGTTTTTTGTATTTATTTAACTTGCTGAATAAGATGTATGAAAATAAAACGAAAAAATGCGGAAAATAGCCCATTAGGCATTGACTACTTTCTAACCATCCAAAACTATCAAACTGCTATTACTTTTCCTTTCTAATACATGGTCTTTGATCTTAGTATACAACTCTGGTGTATTTACTAAAATCAATTCTTTTTTGAGAATCAGATATGTGTCCATTTCTGATAGTTTTACTAACCCTTTGTCGCCCTTATCTCCACAGTAAACATTTTTATCAATATCTTTTACGCAGAATTTGTCTAATGGGCAGCTCTTTTCTACAATATTGCCATTGATACACTCACTAAAACGCCCGCTTTCGCCGTTGCGGCCGTTGCACACAATATTTCTGTACCTTACTTTGTTGCACGACATTTTCTTGTTTTGCTTGCCACTCTTGCTTTTATCCACTACACTGGGCGCTTCTTCAGCTATTTTTCTACACGTTATAGACCCGTGTCCTGTATAGCAATCGGTATTTAGAACAAAACTTTGAAACACTTCTGCTCCTCCTGGTATACAAAGTGTATATATACACCCTTTGCCATGTTTTATATAACATCCAAATGACCCAACTATACACTTTCTGGAACTTGCTAAAGTGCAGCCAACCAATACGAAAACGAATAATATATTCATAATTGATACAAAGGGATTTTTCTTTAAAAAACAAAGTGACCGAAATAAAGCAATAATAACAAAAAAAAATAATGTTTTTAAACTAGCTGGCTACTATTACAACATTGTTATATAGCCAAACACGAATAACATTGATTGTATACCAATTCTCTTTTGTTATTACTTTTCAGACCGAAGAGTCTCAAAAAGGCCAGAGTTTAATGCTGAAAATGGAGTTGAGGCCTAGCTGTAAATCAGAACGTTGTATGCAAAATTAGGAAATATCCTGCAGTAGCGGCCTGGCTTAAAGCCAACATGGTGCGTATTTGCGATCATCTTTTGTGTATTGAAATAAACGTGTACATTTCAACTTAATTGATGCACGACACAGACCATGTTTACTTAAACAGGAAGCTATGTACTGCCCTCTCAGCAAGCTTCTGGCATGGTGCGTTTCCAAACGCATTCTTGGTTATGTGAAATGTGAAATGTGAATTGCCACAATTGCACGTGATATATATTTCCTATAAAGTAAAATGATGATCAGTCATTGTAGTGGTCATGTTGGCTGAATGTATATGTAAGTTTTAATAAATAAATTGTAGTACTTGGCTACCAGCTCAACCAAAGCCAAACAGAGCCGATTAGAGATGGTTAGAGTAATGATTTCTATTTACAAGGTGGCCATACATATTTATTAGCTGAATGGATCATATAAATAAATTGGGTTAATAATAATGACCAACTAAGGACCATTATTTGGTTGAGTACTGTTGAAGATAGCAAATTTTTGTCATATAAATAGATATTTATATTCATTGTTATTATAGTTATTAATGTTGATATTGATGCTTTAAATGGTCTAAATTATACAGCTGATACTTGGAAATGCACGAATCTACTCAAAGCAAGTCCAGATTGTTAAAGTTGTTGATGAAGGGCGGAATTCTTGATAGTACATTGGTTTTCATTCTAGCAGGACGTGTTTTGGTCTTTGAAAAACCATCCTCGCTGTCCATGTAATTGTCTGCAAACTCTAGAATTGCATCAATATCTTCACCGTCGCCTTCATTCAAATCGCCAAACTGGTATATGTATTTATTTTTTGCTGCAAACGCCACCACGTTTCCTCTTGAGCAAGTGCCAAGACATGACACCGGTACAACTTTCAAGTACGGTTCGATTGAGTTTACACAAGAAACCCTCCGTGACCGACCGTCTTTGTCAACCTCAAAGGTGTTGATGTTACATGCAGCAATCCTATTGATTCTTTCCCGCTGAGCCACAAGTGATTTCAAGTTTTCGTACAGTATACGCCCGCTTTTCTTTTGCTTCCCGTCCACCGATACAACGGTGGTTATAGGAGTCATTAGGTCTTCAATATCCTTGACCGAATCTGATTTGGGATCAAGCCAGCACGCATAGTACCCAGGCCCGCACTTGTTGACATCGCTTCTTTGGCACTTTGTGCAAACATAAACCACATGCTTCCCTTCTTCGCTTGAATTTTGATCCACTGAGCTCCTTCTTATTTCTATTTCCTCCTCAATCTCTATCTGCCCCCTTCTTTCATTCCTGACCTCTAAAGACTTTTTCTTGTCAATTAGCAATTGTTTTTCGTTCAGAATTTTGTAAAACTCATCGGATGAATCCTCTCCAACAAAAGTAATACAAACTTTATGTCTGGTGCTTTCGGGGTTGTTTGGTTCCTCCTTGGCTTCTATTGTTGTTACTGTCTTTTCTTTAGTTTTTATTTCCTCGTTTTTATCGCTTTCTTCGCTTTTATCGTTTTTATTGTTTTTACCGTTTTTACCGTTTTTATTGTTTTTATTGTTTTTATCTCTTTTATCGTTTTTGCTTGGCTCGGCTGTTGTGGCGGATTCTTCTCTTACTTTTAAGGCAATCGCCCTTTTCTTGTCTTCGACCAATCTATGCCATGTAAATCCAATCTTACTCAGCCGTGTTAGAAGTGTCCCTCTTATGCTGCCATCTGCAAGACAACACAACGAAAATGTCCCGCCAATGAAAATGATTAGTGGAAACCACCCTCTAGGATTGTCAGCAGGCCAGATTATAGCCATTTGAATCAGTTGCTTTGCATATATAAAATCAAATGTATTTTCTAATAACCACAGGTGATTATTAATTTTGCTGTTGCCGTTATTGATATTGATAGTTATATTATTGCTATTATTTTTGCTATTACTATTGCTATTATTCCTGCTGTTCTATATTTCTAATTTATACCTCTAAAAAAACAAATGGTAATCTAGTTGAAGCCTGTGTTTAAAAACAATTTTTATAACCTGTATTTTGGTTTTTTTTTTCTGCTTTATTTCTTAAAGAGACCAATTGTCTTATCAGATTACTGAAAAAATAAAAGTGTTTTTTTCGCTCAAAAAAGTGCTAGTTCAAACTCGTTTGCTTAGCAATTGCCTAAAAAAATCTATCGTTATCTTAACTCTCAAATTGATCTAAATCGAATAAAGAAAAAACAAATGCAATCGTGACCCACTTCTAAATAAATAATGCCTTGAAATTGAAACAAATATGCATTTGATTTAATTTGCATTTCTGTTGTCCATCTACGTTATTTAACTTGATTGAAAATCTAATCAGATAACAAGATTCTCAACTCTGCTTTTATGATTTCACAGAAAGCTTGACCAAAGCGTGCTTTTCGTTTTATTTATTTTTTGCTTTATTACCTTTCTTCTATAAGTTTATACAATAAATGACAACAAGAATAAGAGCAAGTCTTCAACAAACACACAAAATTTTACTACGCCTCTAATATATGGTTAAATATTTGACTTGACATTCGCTTGTTTCGTATTATCTATCAGTATGTCGTTTACATGTTTATCTACAAGAATGCTGTGACTGCTTTTTGTGGAATGACTTTGTAAAGCAAGAGAGGGGAGGGTAGTGTCATAATTGTGCCAAAAAGACTATCTGTGTACATTTTTGTTCGGTAGCTTTGTCACAGAGTGTCAGCCAGAAAATTAATGAAGTCGTACCACCTGACCACCAAAAAAAAATATGCTGTTATACCAATTGGGCCTGACCAGAAACAAACATCATTAATTGAATGACGAGGACGCTCATAAATCAACACGTAATTAAAACGCATTGACCTCATTGATATATATTTATATCTAAAAGGGGTGGAAATGGTTATATCGAGAGCATTATTCAGCGAAATCAATCACAAGCTTTCAAACGGAGTTACAAGTTATCGAATTTAGGGCGTAAAGTCTTTGAATATTATACTGAAAAGTGTAGCTGGGCCATATCGGAGCATTTTAACCTATATACTAGTCTAGCAAGATAACTACCGAGGCAAAGGATTTGATATATTTTGTATTAAAAACCTTTAATTTCCAGCTCTGAACCTTTTATTGGTGACTGTTTTTAAAAATTTACATGTTAAATTAAACAAGTAAAGGAGGAAGGTTTATTGCTATAGTAATCGAACCAGGCTTAATTAGCCCAGCTATATTAAAAAAGGATATTGCCAATAAACCCCCCCCCCCCCAACTAATAGCAAAACTTTTTCCCAATAATAGTGGGAAACTTTCAGAATGATGGTTGGTGCTTGTTGAAAACCAAATTCAAACAACCACATGTACTAATTAATCAAAAGAAAACATTTCAGGATGTTTATCAAGACAAAAAGCAAAAAATAATTGGGTGCAAAGGGAGGGTTTATAATAGGCAAAAACTGAAAAGGGGCCTTGATAGGATAAGGGTAGGAGTTGAATATTCGGGAATTATAGGAAGCTTTGCTTATTTTACTGCAAAAGACTTGAAAACTGCAAGAAAAAAAAAACAACGATGATATTAGGAAAATCGCATTTAATTTAAATACAGTTGAAACTCCAATGGATAGAGTTGAATTTGGTATGAGTAGGAAGAATTGTAGTGAATAAAATAAGGCTAGACAAACAAACTATGTGATTCGCAACATCCACTCAAATCAAGTAGATAATTTTTTTTCTTCTTTTTATGTATATATTTTTGGTGACTTTGTTGTTTTGCGAAATTGACTTTGGAATATTTTACGCAGTTAAACACAGTTTACATATTTCACAAAATTTGTAATGCTACTACACATATTTTTTACCATTACAGTAGGAATTACTAATCCAAGCGAAATAGGTTGCAGAGATTGGTAAAAGGCAAAATACCTAAAAAAAGCTGTATTAGTAATCAAACTAATAAACCATTAATAACAAATTGAGCTACTTGGAAACAATATTTATAGACCAACTACTTGATTACTAATAGCTATATTTCGCACATTGCAAATCGGTTGAAGTGTTGCGTTGTAGATCCAGGTTTCTAGCTTTCCATTCTATAAAAAAAATAGCAATTTGAATTTTCTAGTTTTATTTATTTAGTATTAGCATTAGCTTTAAAATTTAAAGCAGGGATACAGTTGGAAATGGCAAGTAAAAACACAGACGAAGAGGACCACTTGTTTATTGGAAACGAAGATGAGCTAATCAACGATGCTGATGCTCTTTCGCTTTCGACAAATTCAATCGGCAATATTGAAAGTGGCTATGTATACAAGTCCAAGCGAGTTAGGGGAAATATCCGCAGAAGAAGATTGATAGCCAGAGTGGTATTGATATTGGCAGTTATTACAGCGAGTGCATTTATAGTACATTTTGCATTATTTTCAGGAAACAAAAAGGAGGAAAGCAAGAAGGCCGCAAACAGCAAAGTACAAGAAAATAAGGTGACGCTGGATAATGACGATGGTACACCTGGAACGTTGTTTAAAAAGCCACTATTTGGAAAGCTGAAGCCAGCTGCAGAGGCTTTAGACGAAGAAAAGAAGGGAAGTACAGAAGATAAGGAGGATACCAAAGTGAATGGAAAGGAAAGAGTAAAAGGGGATGAGAAGGAGGAGAAGGTAGAGGATATCAAGGTAGAGGATATCAAGGTTGAGGACATCAAGGTTGAGGGGGAAAATGATGAGTTTTTGGCGTTGTATTCTTCAAACAGAAGAGTTAGAATTGATTCAAAAGAATCTGTGGGTAATACAGGGGCAGTTGCAGCAGATAGACAAGAGTGTTCAGAGATTGGAGTAGAGGGTAAGCCAAACAAGTGAATCAGAGTTAAAGAGTGCCTAGTAAACCAATATAATAAACATATGAGATAAATTGATTGACTGAATGAAACGCATTGATGGATATTGTGCACGATAGTGTTGAAGGATGGAGGCAATGCGGTGGATTCGGCAATAGCAACGGCGATTTGTATAGGGCTGTTTAACTGCTACTCCACAGGTATTGGGGGCGGAGGATTTATGCTTATCCATAAGCCAGATGGGGACAATGAGGTTATTGACTTTAGAGAGACTGCGCCGGCATTGATAAACAGTACGGTGTTTGAAAAGAATATTACCTTGGCTCAAGTTGGGGGACTCTCGATAGCAGTTCCAGGCGAAATTCGAGGATTTGAAATGGCCCATAAAAAGTATGTACAAATGGGCAGCTTTGGTACTAATGGGTGCTGTACAAAGCAAAAGAAAAAAACACTAGAGATATACTTAATAGTACAAGTACAGACTTATAAGTACCAGATATAGTAATTGGTGATTATAATTGTGCTTGATTTGCATTTACGATTGATTAGGTATGGAAAACTGCCTTGGAAGCGGCTGTTTGAGCCTACAATAAAGCATGCCCGCAATGGCTACAAGCTGGGGAAAATGGTGAGGTTGACACTGGGGTACTTTGAAGATATGGTTAAGACCACTGAGGGATTCAGGGACATTTTTGTAAGCCCAGATGGGTTGCTTAAGAACGCGGATGATACTATCAAGAGAGAAAACTACGCAAACACGCTTGAGGCCATAGCAAACGATGGCGCAGATGCTTTCTACAAGGTAATTTATGTTTACAGCCATTATTGTTGTTTAGAGAGCTCATGTGTGCACTGATGAACCAGCCAAAAGCGATGGTAAAACAGACTGAATAAATACAATACCTGGGCCTTTTTTTTTTTTTTTTTTTTACTATTAGGGCGAGATTATGGAATCAATGTTGAGCTCAATAAAGAAGAATGGCGGAGTTTTAACCAGAAGCGATTTTGCGAATTACAAACCTCTTTCCAGAAAGGCTCTAAAGTCCACCTTCAAGGGAAGAACTATACTATCCTGTCCTCCACCAACCAGTGGGTCCATCCTGGCCTCCATATTCAATGTCCTGGAGCTATACACATTCCCCGAACTGCCAACTGCCCTGAGTGTCCACAGGTACGTTCATTACAAGCCACAGTGCTCAAGTTTGTTATTTGCACCACTACCTGACTTTACCACTGACTGACCAACTATTACGTTATTTGTCGACCTGAATTTATTTAAACTTATTATAAATATATTATAATAGATTGATTGAATCCATCAAATGTAAGTTTAACTTCAGATATAACGAATTTTTCGTTGCCTTTTTTTTCTTTCTTTTTTTGTATGACTATTTTGTTGATGTCTTGATTTGTCTATTGATTACCAATTGTTGATTGCTATTATTTTGACATTCCTGATTGAGCAGTTGGATTTGCTGACCGTACCAAAATCGCTGATCCAGAATTTGTAAGCCTTTTAAATATAAGAATACTGACATGGAAAGCTGATTCGAGTTGCTGTTTACAAGTCAAATTAAATCATTTGACAGTAAACAAACTAACACTACATTTGCAATAACGATGTAAAAAAATAAATAATATAGAATGATTTGGATGCAATTGTCAATGACCAGATAAGCAAGGATCACGCAAGAAAGAACAAGGCAAAGATCACAGATGTAAGTATGCGTCTAGTTGGTTGTTTGATCATTAGATTTTAATCGTGCTTTATTGCTAAATTTAAACGTACAAAATTCCGATATAAAAAAAATTAAAAAAAAAATTAAATTCAGCAAACTCAACAACAAGTGTTATTGGGTGGATAAATAGGACAAGACACACAGCTTTGAGTACTATGACCCAGAATATATTATTCAGGAGGACCACGGGACAACCCATCTTTCGGTTTTGGATAAGGACGATATGGCTGTTGCGTTGACATCGACAATCAATTTGCTGTTTGGTTCGCAGCTGATGGATCCAGTCACAGGGATTATTTTCAATGACCAAATGGATGATTTTAGTACTCCAAACACCAAGAATGGATTTGGGTTGTATCCCTCACCAAAGAACAAAATCGGTAATTACTATTTATTATTTACGACTTTTGATCAAATGTTTTGCTCAGTTAATAGTAGTGGAAAGAGTTTCTTTCTTTTTTTTTTTTTTGAATACTAAGAGTTTAGTTTAATTATTGGTGCAAAAGTGACAGTTTGATGTATATTTGTCTTTAATAGAGCCTGGGAAACGACCGCTTTCAACAACGTCAGGGGCTGTGGTTTTAGATAAGGGTAAGGTGGAGTTTGTTATTGGTGCTAGTGGCGGCAGTCGGATTCTTACAGCGACCACCCAGGTGTTGTTGAATACAATAGAGTACGGAAAGAGCTTGAAGGATGCTATTGATTCTCCCAGAATTCATCACCAGCTTCTTCCTGAGGTTTTGATGGTTGAGCCCTTTTACCAAACCGAGATTCTGGATGGCTTGAAGTTGAAGGGCCATAAGATTGAGGAAATGATTCAGAGTTCGTCAGTGGTCCAAGCGATCAGACGGCTAAAAGACGGTTCGATTCATGCTGTTAGCGATGGTAGAAAGCTTGGTGCTCCAGCTGCCTACTGATGTGTTTATTGTGCCTAGTTGTATATTCTGTTTATATAAACAGATATATACCTGTTAGTTGAAGTTTGGTATTGTTTTTATTTGTTTATTTATTAGTCGACTAGTTTTTTTTTAGTTTGTTTGAAATTCTTGCTTTTTTTTAAAAAAAATTATAATGCTTATGCTAAATATAAAAAGTGGGTTTGGCGTGTTTTTATTATGGTTTGTTTTTATTTTTGTTTTTGTTTTTGTGGGCTAGTCTAAAACACAGTGTGTATATAGGGTTCAACTTGATGTATGTGCGTCGCATTGGGGTTGGTTTGATATTTGTTGTTGGCGAATAGCGTTTATTTCGTTGATAATAGTAAAAATATTAAGAACCATAAAAAGTCGATTTTTAGATTGAGTAAACAAATCGCAGAAATAATCTGATTCTAGTTTGAAATCATTTTGAAGCCAGAATCGAGAATTTGGCTTATAAATAGCTTATTGCCTAAATATTTTTTTTTTCTTTTTTCCTTTTTTTTTTCCTCGTTGCTTTTGTTTGTTTGTTTAGTATATATTATATTGTTTATTCAAACCAGTTGTGACAAGACAGGAAATTACAGACGTTGTTTAGGGGGTTTTATACGGGATAGATTTAGGAGATTAACTTTGCTTTAAAGACACTAAATGTTTGTAAAAGTGCAGATTTTATATTGTTAAATTCGTCAGAAATATACCAAAAAAAAAACGAATAAAATGAGTTCAGGCAATACAAAGGAGGAAAAACGGGTGCTTCGAGTTCAGAATACCGTTTCTATCCAAGATGTAAAGCTAGATGGTAATCAATTTGGATATTTAATATACTTTTTGCAAATATTGTTGTTTTCGTGTTAAATTTACTAGAAATGGATTTGAAAAAGTGAGGTTATCCTGTTAACAAGGCGATTTTGCATGTGTGAGTGAGTGAGTGTGTAGTTTTATAGTAAATAAAAATGTAAATGTATTCTGATTGTTTGTTTGATTTGTGCTGTAGAGTATACTTTTAGATTTGAAAATCTTATATTTTATACAGGTCCAGAGGAGATATTGAGGGAATGCAGGGAGGAATCAAAGCTGCATCAAATGATCCCGAGGCCAGAGATATCTTTACAGAAAGAAAGCGCAAAGCTGTACAAGATAAACAGGCTTCCATTATTTGAAGCGGCAGAGATAGTGAGCGAGCAAGAGACTGTTTCGCCAGAGGAGGACTTTAAGGATACGCCGGCAGCAGGGATAGTGAGGCGAAGGAGGTTGCGAAGCAGTATGAGGGTGGGAGCGGATTTGGGCAAGGGGGTTGTAAATGGTGGGGGTGGAATGGTGCAGGGAAAGGGAGAAGAAGATTTGACGGATTTGGCGTTTGAAAACAGACACAGGAAGTTTGAGGCGGCGGAGAAGAGAATTAGGATTAGGGAAATAGAGTTGTTTCAGCATGCAAAGTATAGGCAGAAGATTGAGGACGAGGCGTACAAGACGATGAGCATCAATAGGGAGCAGTTGGCAGTGGTGGGGATACAGCGTGCGGTGTGTGCAAACTCGTTGCAAAGTGGGGTTGGTGAGCGGTTGGAGGAGGGTCTGAATAAAGGACAGGATATTTTGGAGAAACGGGATCAAAAGATCAGTAACAACGAGTTACGGCAACTTATTGGGACACAGATAATTGAAAAGCACGAGAGCGGTAGCAGGGTTGGCAGTGGTGGTTTGGGGGCAAGTAAAAGTGGAAATGGGGGGGTTGAGGGAGTTGGGGGCGAGGAAAAAGTGGTTGTTGGTAATGGGATTATGAATATATCGGATAGCAGTTTGCAAACGGGAAATGGTGGAGTAAACGATATGGTGGATTCGAAATTACCGGCAGGATTGTTTACAGAGAAAAGAAAGGAGTTGTTGGTTTCGCTTCAGATTCTAGAGTCATTTTTGCACTTGACAACCTTACTGCCTAGCCAAAAAAACAGTCAGACAGATGTGACTAAAAGATCTAGCGAAAACATGGCAAGTGAGCCAAGTAGCCCGAGTGGAATTGGGAGTGGTGGTGGTGGTGGTGGTGGAATGGTGGAGAGTTCAAGACCGAAGAGATCAAGAGGTCAAGAGTGTACTAGTCAAGAGTTGAGATTTGGTAAACGACGTGGACGTGGTATAAGAGACAGTGTTGATGTACAAAAACAAAAAGAATGTTTGGGGTTCAAAGAGTTTAGTTTACCTAGACACATTATAGAATTTGGGAGAACATTGAGATGATTGATACTTTGTATAATTTATTATTATTATTTTCGCTTTTAGACGTGTTTGTGAATAAATAAATAAATGAAATGAAATAACGAGTGAATTGAGGAGGGGAAAAGGAAAAAAGCAAGAATTGGTTTAGAGAAAGTGGGATGATATAAATCGAGAAATTTATTTGATTTGATTTGATTTGATTTGATTTGATTTGATTTGATTTGATTAAAAGGAAGAGAAAAAGAAAAAGAAAAGAAAGAAAAAAGATAAAGTAGATGGGGGATTAGAAATTAGAAAATGGAAGATCTAGGGTGAATAGATTTGGCATGATCAAGAAACTGGGCAAGTTTAGAGTTAAACAGTTCAAGAGAGTTGGAATGCAACCCGAAATCAGAGGTATCAGTTGCAGGATGGTGTTTCAAGTCAAGTTTGCAAAACTCGGCAGCTCTTGAAAACGCCTCCCTAGCAACACAAATAGTCTCAACAGACACAGGCCCAGACTTGACGAAGCCAAGGTAGAGGTCGGCGATGTCAGAGTAAAGGGAAGGTAAGGAGACAGAAGCAGAAGCAGAGGCGTCAGGTTTAATAAAGGTGAGGGATTCAAGGCCATAGGCACAAGCAAGAGTCAGGTAGTTGTATTTGTTTGACTTGTGGGAGCCAATAGGATCAGCAGACATCTTGACAAGAGCAGATTGGAAGTCGGAGCCCAGCAAGTTGTAGTTTGAAGCAGCCAAACTGGAGTTATTGACAAAAGCAGAGATTTTAGCAAGTCGTTCAGAGTAAGAGTCCGAAACGGCGGCGGTGGAAATAGCAGCGTTGAGTCGGACAAGATTGACGGCAAGAGAAGAAATGTTCTTGTTGCACAGGTGCTTGTTGAGCTCAACAACACGGACCAGCGAGTCAGCAGCAAGAGCCAGACCAGACTTGACAGGCATGCGGATGTACACCTCAAACATTGCAAAGAGCAGCTCGGGAGTACTCAGGTTGTTCCTGGTAATGTTCTCAAGAACCGGAACAGCCAATGAAAGCGGGTCTGAACTGTCCATGTACACCAAAGACAGCGCCACCTCGTCCTCAGACGCCGGTACCACCACTGCCTCAGTCCCCGCACCACTTCCCGAGGCTGGCTGGGCAGCAACAGGTTCAGCAGGTTTGGACTTCTTTGCAAGATCTGCAGCAGTCTGGGGTTTGTGGACTATACAGTGCTTGAGGTTTCTGTCGTGCAGGTACGTCAGACAGTAAATAAACTCAACAGCTGCGTCCACGTAGTTCTTGTTGGTGTACAGGCTGTCCTCCCACTCCACCATCCGCGTGTATGAGGTGAGTGTTGATTTGCGGAGACAGTAGGCGTGGAAGTCAAGCTGGTCGTCGTAGTACTCGCCAAATGCGTCCAGAACCTGCTTGTAATTGACCAATGCTCGCCCGTACTTTCTTCGGCTTCTAAACGACCGCGCCTTTTCCTTCATAAACCAGAGCACCTGCATGTCAACCACCTCCTGCTTCTTGTGCACCGCGTCCAGTCGAATAAACAGCTGCAGCATCTCCTCTGCCTGCTTGATGTCGTTGTTTCGAAGCATGTACTTGACTGTTTTCGTGTTCAGAAACCTGTCGCTTGTGTCCAACTCTCTCGCCTTGTTCATGCTGTTCTTTGCTCCCTCCAAATCCCCTGCGTGTTTCAGCAACTTTCCCTTTAACATTGCTACCTCAATCACTCCCGCCTCTACCCCTGCCTCAACCAATTTCTCTACCCTTGAAATCGCTGTCTCCAGTTCTCCCGCCCAATCCTGTGCCTGGATACAATAGTACTCTGCCCACAAATACGCCTCATCTGAAGCTTTATCTATTCCAATATCCAACCCCATTTTTTCTTTCTTTTAATCTTTTATTTCTTATTTATTTAATATTTATTTATCTATTAATCTATTAATCGTTTTTACCTAAACTTCCTGGCAACTTTCCGGTTTCTCTCAAGCTCACTGAAATCTGCTCTGCCAATTCCCCCAAAACCAAATGCTTAGCTTTCTCATTTCCCTCAACTTCTTTACCATCAACTTCTTTACCCTCAACATAAAATCCCTTAAGACTTGTGAAAAGCGACGGGATTCCTCGGTTGATCTGGTGCTGCAGGTACTCGCTTGCTGATGCTCGGAACTCTTCCCCCTTTGACAGACGCAACTCCCACAACTTCAGTATATTCGAGTTTGGGTATTTACCCTTCAGCTCTTTCACTACATCAAGTGCCGCCACGTTCTCTGTTTCCTCCTTTGAAACCGCTGTTGTTAACGATAAGCTTTCAAGGTACCCCTTCAGGTAGTTTTCATTGTCACTGTTTCTGTCCAGTAACTCCATATAGCTCTCTTTTGCCAACTCTAGCTTTCCCATCTTCAAAAACAGTCTCGCTACATTTTTTAAAAAAAAATCATCCAATTTCACATTAACTCTTGTTTTCACTTCTACTTTTATTTAATTATTTATTTTATTTTCACTATTCTCTCGATATCTTTCCATCATTATTACCTTCAATCTCCTTGTACCCCAAAACATCAACTATTCTTGATGCATTCTCCACCAATACCCCCATAGCCCCCGATAAATCTCCTCCTAGCTCCAACACCCAGCTTTTAAACAACAAAAGCTCGTTGTCTGAAACCGAGTCGCTGCTGCTTGCGTTTTTCTTAGTGTTTGGATGGTTAAAGTATTCATCAATCACGTTCGCTGCTTCCAAGTACTGCTTATTCAATTGGTATGAAACTGCAAGCCCTAAAAAGTTTGGCAGCATTGGCCCTCCCAACTGCAAAACCTTCTTCCTAGACTCCAATAACCCTGCATAGTTTCGTACTTGTGCCTGCAAAAGCGCCATATCCCTGTAGATTTGCAAATTGTCTGGATCTCTTTTCAACGACTGCAAGTAGCACCTAATCGAATCCTCGTACTTTTTATCTACTCTATACACCAAGCCGTAAATGTGCCAACCTATCCATTTGTTTTTGTTTTTGTTTTTGTTTTAGTTTTAATTTTTGTTTTTGTTTTCTTTGGTATTTTTTACCTCTATACTATTATTTCTGATATGTCAATAACACACAACTTACTTATTGAGCTAGTAATGTTTTGTTTAATTCCCTCCTTTACGCATACAAACCCTTCCTCTTTTCGCCCAAGATTTGCTAAGAACAGGCCTTTTAGTGCCAAGGACTCTAAATCCGATTGAATTCAGATTAGTTTTTTTAATATCTTTATTTCGTATTTCTCGTTGGTATCAGCTCCCCCTCCCCTCCCTTATTCTTTATTTTCACTGTCGTATTTACTATAGCGTTTTTATTACCTCCATGAGTCGGTGTCTTTTTCAAAATCTGCTCAACCAACTTCAATCCTTTTTTATGTTCATGTGTTTCAAACATTTTCTATTTATATCCAAACCAAAACATTTCAATTAACACCTCATCAATAAGCCATCTTTACTCCTCCACCCATTAGCCGTTCCAGTCTCAATCAAAGCGTAAAACCAGTCCCAATCGTGATATTTATACCCCGATCTATATGCAACGCAAACCTCTTTTTCCATTCCATTCATTTCTATTCTGTTCTTTTCTATTCTTTTCTACTCGTTTCTATATATATTTGTCTTTTTGGATATTCTTACCAATGCTTGACGAAACATAGTCTGCCCTTTTAATGGCAACTGGCTTAGCGGATTCATACTCATTCTGAACTCAATATTCCAAGGCTATAAAGAAAAGCTACAAATCTCGGTTTATGTTTCAATCAAAATTTCAATGGCTTAATCTGATCAGAATTGAATTTGTCATTTACTTTATTTTTTTTTCCTTTTTCTCTATTCACAACTTTTTGTGATTCTTTCTAATTTTTTTATAATTATTTTTTTTTAATCACCACTTAAGTTTTTTTTTTTTTCCCTTTTTTTCCTAGTCGAGTATTTCCTGGAATAAATCAAGGGAAACAAACAGATAGCAATAACAAACGCCAATTTTAACATTGTAGATAATAATAATAATAATAATTCAGCTGACATTTAATTGGACAAATTGGAACACCAAAAATCAGTGATCAAAATGATTTTTTTTTTTTAATTAGTAATTTTGTGTTTGTTAGTTTACCATTAACAATACAATACAATGCATAAAAAAAAACAAAAACAAGCAGACTAGTAACACGAATGTAATAATAATAAAAACAAGGCTGACACTACTACTCGGAATTGGCTTTCACCGGTAGCCATAAATAGGGCAATGTGCCAACAAGCTGAGGGTACATATACGACTGTCTATCAGAGTCCAAAACACCAAAACACGCTGTCATTCCGGGCTGACTGTAGTCAGAATGTGTGCTCCTTGCTATTGCCTCCTCTCTTGCATCGCCGTACCACCGGAGCTCTGTGCAACTTGGGTTGTGCCTTGAGGGCCTATAGCTCCTAACGTTTTCATCACTGATCTCAAAGCTTGAGTGGTCCTCGCTATTAGCACGAATGTACGGGTTGTACTGATAACCTTCTGCAAGCATTGTGGGAACCGAGTATGGATCCATAAACACGTTTTTTGACAAAAAGTTGTTGACATTTTCAGCCAATTTGTTAGTTTGATCCATCAGCTGGTCCTTCTTAACGCTGTAAATAGACCGCATGCTTGCCCCATCTCGAGCTGCACTGCCATGTTTGTACTTTGCATCTCCAACTTGTGGTGAATTGTTTTGCGAAAAGTCTAGTACACTGTAGTCTGTACGGGTGTGGAGTAGGTCTGGTCTTGCAGAAAATCCACCATGCGACTCCTGCTCTGAGCAAGAAAATCTCCTTTGGTGCTGTCGATCGTTCATGTTTGTTTCTGCACCACTTGCCTCTCCAGTCTGAACGACCTTATCATCAGAAACCCCTCCTGTTCCGGCTACACTCTCGTGCACTCGGTTTGCACTGTGATTTCTGCCCACTATTTGTCTTTTGCTGCCATCATAACCAACATTTCCAGCAACCTCTGCAGCAGTCACGTGTCCATTTGCGCGTTTGTTGCTGCCGCCTGTCACTTGGTGTGATGAACTGGCTTTGTTGTATTCGCTCTGTATTTTAAAGTCCGACGAATCATCATGCACACTCTCGAATTTGCCATATATACTTGGCGACCTTCCTGCAAGTAAAGGTGTGGTCGCAACCGCAGCTTTAGGTTCTTGATCTCTCTTGCCCCCATCCATCGTGGGGTCAGAGGACCAGTTTCGACTCGAGTCTCCGGCTGGAATATTTTGCTTGTGGCTGGTACTTGAATGCTTTGCGCCAGAATTTCTACGTGGCGTCTTGACTGAGGCACCGCCAGTAGAGCCGACAAATGGGTTGTTAAGCGGCGGCATGGCTCCATTCTCTCTGTTTCTTCCGTACAAATCATCGAAATTCAAGCTATAGTCCGAGTCTGTTCTTCCGATATTGAGCTTGTTAACAACAAACATGCTTTTGTTGCCCTTGCTAACATCCCCTCCGTTCATCGTCACTTCTATGTTTCCCGCCATCATGTCAAGAGGTATAAAAGCTCCTTCGTAATTCAAAACTGACGATGTGTTTGTCATCAGGTACACATTAACAACTATCAGCGGAATCTGAAGAACAAACAGAATAAAGTTGTTTCGCAGCCCAAAAATCCCAAGCATCAGCAACAAGTAAATCAGCATCCCTGATATCAACTGCTTCATAATATTATGAACATACAGCGCTGCGGTCTCGTACGGAGGCGAGTGTACTACATAACAGCAACGTTGTTTGTGTTAAAACCAACATTTAGCCCCTTGAATCAGATAATGATTCTACATTCAAGCTAATAGCCAAGTGGCCTACAACAAATAAAATCAAATACATAAACTCTTACCATAAAGTATCAGATATTTATTCACCATATACCCTGTGAAAAAGTAGGAGACTGCAATCAAGGAGATCATTGGCGATATCGACGAGTACGTCATTGCTATTGTGAAAATCAACATACGCTGCGGATACATTAAAGACCAGTTTGTATAGTTTGGCCCATAATTATCGGCATATTCCCTGGGACTCCTACAGAACATCTTTACCACTAAGGTATACATGATGTTTCCCAGTTGCAGCAGCCTTAGTGGCCCATACCCAAATCCCAACAACAGGATATAACTCATGAAAAACGGTCCCGCCTATTGGTATTTTAAAGCGTATATTTATTACTGCCATACTATATTATACTATACTATGCTTTCTCTTTTTTTTTATTTATTTTAGTTTTAATTTTTTCACTCTAAATTTACTTTAAAATGGTTTATTGGGTTTGTCACATCAGTTTACCTTGGGAAGCGTATCTGCCAACGACCTGGGGATTTTAGCCGGGTTCTCAATCCATTCTTTGATTTTACCCAAAATAGTGGTCGATAGAGTAAAAATCAGCAGAACAGTAACCACCAGAAACGTATAGTATTGCTGCAATGTTTGCATCTGCCCTTTTGATTTAGACTGTATGCCTGCAATAAAATTCAGCCCTATTTTTTTTAAATAATAAAAAGTAACAGCCATTATTTACCCTGTTTAGTATCTGTCGTCCAGTGTCTTTAGAACATTCACTCACACGCAATTGTTTAAATATTTATATATATACTTGCATTCTAATAAATATGGTGCCAGCTCATTGAACCCATAAAGTATAAACGTCGGAATTGTATATTTCAAAAAGGTCTTGAGGATGGCATGGTTTTGGACAAATTTCAGGAATCCTGGATATATTGCGTCAATAAACTCGGGGCTAACAAGCGAAGATAGAATTGTAACTGGTACAAGCCAGAACAACAACATAAACACAATCACTATATTCACAATCGCTGACCAAGTAACTCTTTTCGCCAGCGTTTCAGTAATGTTTGGCCAGTACACATCCCGAGGCTCTGGTGCCAATTCTATGTGAAGCTTGCTAGGCCTAGAATATACACATAGCTGAGCTGCCACTTGCTATTTAAAGTAAAAAATATCGATTTTAAAATCACAATCTTGTCGGTTTCTATACACTGTCACGCCTGAACTAAGCATTTTTATTTACTTGGCCATCAAAATATTTCAAAATAAATCACAAACAATCAACAATAGACCAAGATATCTCAAAACAGCAAATCGACTTTCGATATATTTATAAAACATTAAACTGGGCTTTGTTTAATTCTTCATTCACTTCATCTCGGTGATGATAAACTTACCGCTGATTTAGCTCGAACAAATGTTACAAACCCAACCATCGAATTTTCATATCGACCCTTTTGACAAATTTCGTTTCTTTCCTCGTGAACCAGCCTATCAAGTTCCCAAAACTTTTCTCTCAAAACATTTCCTGTCTTTAACCACCTTCTTACTTTCTCTTTGACATTTTTCGATTGGTGTTGTGACCAGTTACACAAACACTTAAACTCTGTAACGCGCGACTCTTTTGAATTGGACCCAAAGCAATCTATAATAATTGCAGGATCGTAATTTTGTGCAGTGCACGGATTTCCAAGCAGTTGGGCGTATCTCCGTTCAATCCTCAGCAAAACTTTCGCGCGAGCCTCAATCAACTCGTTTAGACCTGTTAGCTTGGGCACAACATGTGCACATTCGACCTTACCAACACCAATAGACTCAAAATAATTTTTAAGCGACTCTGCATTAGACATGTGCTTTGGGATCTCAGATACCATTACCGTTCTCACTGGTATCGAGTTTTGCAGATTTATCAAGTAGTGCCACCGCAAAGACAAAACCTCATACGAAAACCTTCCTACCATAAAGTACACTAGCCCTGCAAATATGTATCCAAAAATCAAATGGGCCACTAGGACGTTATTTGACCCCAGCGCTGAATTTAAATACACCCTAGGTATCGAATGTCTCTTTTCTGGGTCCGAAAACATCGACACGAACACCGAACGCATCGGTGTGTCCCTACTCTGTGGCCCTTGGTCCCCGCCATTCTCTTGGGTATATGTGTATATTGTTTCAATTGGTGTGATAACAAACAGCCCAAATACTGCAATGATGCTAAATAGCCGAATCATCAGCTTAAAGAACTTTATGTACTATTGGGATTAACAACCAGACATTAGAATAACTAAATATTATGAAATATCAACCCTGAACCATACTGTGACCATGTATATACGTTGTACCAAATAACAGTAATGTTAAACCAACTTACCACAACAGCATCCAACCCCACGCCATACAGTATATCCGCCTCTGTCGTGTTGTATACCACTGGAAGCCAGGCCCAAAACGATGACCCTATAAGTTTTGGTGCACCCCTGCAAATTTATATTCATTTATGTTGTTTGGATTTAGCCATTTTACCGGGAACTATAAACCCTAATACCACTATTGATATACCATTCCAAAAAGTTTGCATTGCAATTCAAGCGCTTGAGTTTATCACTACAAGCGTCATTACAAGTGTCATTAAAAGCAAAATTTACTTTTTCAGCCGGCTCCTCGGCGAATATAGCTTTGGCCACTTATTCCTTAGCAAACAGAACGTAAACAGACCTACAACTCCAAGAAAAAGGGAAAACATGAGCGATGTCCCTAAATCTCTAAAGTTACTCGCCAAGTATGGTGTTGTTCCTGGAACATTCGGATCGTATTTGTTAGTAGCATTCATTGTCCTAACTCCGCTGCTCGCTCCCTTCGATTGATACCAATAACGATATCTGCTTTTTTTATTTTATTTTATTTTTGCAAGCTAAAATGTGTAAACTCGTAATTGTTCTGTTCCTCTAGTTCAATCTCCCGTAGTATTCAGTTGGTAGTTTTTTTTTTTTGAAGCTTTGCTGTACCACTTTTGGTATGAATTGTTTAATTAATCTCTAGTTAAAAAAATGTATACTGGTATATCATTCTCGTCAAATTCAAACTCCAACTTTCTCTAAACTCACTATTAAGTATGACAAAATGCTCTTGGAAGTAAATTGGTAATAACCATGATAGATTTGTTCTTTATTTCATTCATTTTCAAGTCATGGATTTAGTTGGTTCCAGACCCCAATAGACTCTTCTTAATAACGTTTTTATTAATTTAGCTCGACTATTTTGCCCAAACATTATCAGCGTATTAAAACTCGATAGAAAAAAAAGAAAAAAAAGAAAAAAAAGAAAAAAAAGAAGAAAAAGAAAAACACTTGATAAAAGGGATAAACTACTACAAATCTAAAGAATTTCTTTGGATTATGGTATTTACATAGTTGACATGTCATTGCCTTCAGTCATTACTTTTATTTCCAGCTATTTTTATACTTTTATTTGCATCTCTGCCAGCCCATTAGCACAATGATGGCATTTATAGCAAGTTATTCTATAAAAGCCAGCAAGCTCCTCAGGAACCATCATATACAGCCTGCCACTAATCCAGAATAATCCTTTGCTTATTAAAAATCGACTACTAATTTATATTAGATTACTAACCCACTTTAAATAGCGAACTATTTTTTAGCCAAAAGTAATAGTCATCATTTAATATACGTTAAAAAGCCATCATAATCCTTCTATTTTTTTTTAAACTCAGGTGTGCAAAGTATTATTTATTTTTAGATACCAGACTCTTTACTTAATCTTGAAAAAATGCTTTAAAAAGCGACAAGCTAATTTGGCAAGAAATGACTATATAAAAAAAAAACACTCAAAACTTTATAATCAGCTTTATTTAACTCTTGGTTGTTTTAAATAAGACTGGGAGTTGTGAATAATCAGCGCATTGTTCTGCTTAGCACCAGTGTAAATCTATGACATTATGGCTATCCAGAAGCGGCAGAAACTTGATCCGCTGCGGTAGTCTATTCTGCCGGGGTTCCTGGTGCATCGACTGGAGCATCGGGAGTGGTTGCTGGTGCTTTGGCAGCTACAGGTCTAAAATTTTTCCTACGTGGGAAGCCTCTTCCTCTAACTTTGTTCTTTACGCGTTCAAACATACGCTTACGCATAGCTTCTCTAGCCTCTGGGGATTGGTTCCTTTTATTTGCACCATGTTTTCTGTGTCCATTAAATCGTCTATGTCTGTGTTGACCTCTGGGTTTACGCTTGCGCTCGGCCATTCCACTGCCCACTGGTGGTGCCGCTGGTTGTTCCACTACTGGTTCTGGTGCTGGTTGCTCAACTGCTGGTTCTGGTGCTGGTTGCTCAACTGCTGGTTCTGGTGCTGGTTGCTCAACTGCTGGTTCTGGTGCTGGAGCCTCTGCATCGTACAATGACGACTCAAAGCTTTCTTGGATATTCTCCAGCCCAAATAATTGGTTAAGCTCAGAATCCCTTTCGCTGTCAAGGACTATGTCGTATAGCTGTTTGTAGTAATCATCTGCTGCTACGTTGTAGTTTGATTTATCCTGGATTTCGTTGGTTACTAGGGAAAGTGCTAGGCTTGAGAACCCGGAGTACAGTAAAAATTTGTTGAACAACATTGCTTTTCTTTTTTACTACTAGTTTTATTTACTGGTTAGATCTATATATAATTGGCAAACTCCTTTGTGGGGATGTTTTTTCTATGATTTTTAGCTGTATGTTTGCTTTTGTGTGTTATCCACAAATAAATGGTCGAATTGATGATTTTTATTTTATCGAAAAGCTGGGAGAATTGCTGCTCTTAAATACTTTTTTAAAAAACAGAAAACAATGCTGCGTGCTATATATATTTTTTTTGATAGCGCAATAACATTTTACTCTTATTGCATATTATTAAAATGCTGGTAAGCTTAGAGCTGCTGTTGAGCTTACACGGCTTGGAGTTAAAGTATCAGCGCTCAAGTGATAAAGAGATAAAATATACACTTAAATTCCAATGTTGTACATTGGTATTGACACGGAAATCAAGTCCAGACATATGTGTAATAGATATAAATGGTCTCGGCTCAAATGGTAGTTGAGTCAAGCTCAACTTGTATTTGCATCTAGGTAGTTGCTGTAAATATTTAATATTATTAATGTTGTCTTTTACTTGGATCAGCAATCTATTTGGGTGTGTTTAAAGATAATCGATAATGCAACTGAAAGCTCATCCCATTTTAAAGTTAGTATAATTTTCATGGACTAGAACATCTGCCTTGATCTAGTGTCTTTATTAATTTGGGAGAATTTATTAGAAATGGACACTTTTACTAATAGTCAGTTTCCCAAACTGTTCTTTCTTTCAAAATTACCGTAATTTCTAATTTTATCTTTAATAATTATCTGGTAAATAACTAGTAAACCAACTCATTTTCAGTTTTAAAACCTTTCAGTATTGTTTTTTGAAGTTGCAGATCATTAGTCCAATGACTCTTGGTTTTTTAAAACAGTGGTCAAGCTTTTTTTGCACTAGAAGCTATCCAATACCTACTTGGTAATTGTACACATTTTGCTATTTAACACTTTTGCTTTATCGAACTCATTAAAAAAGAAATCGATTTCAGCTTTACAAATCAAAACGCAGCCTCATATTAAAAAGTAAAATAGCAGCACAACTAGTTACATTTTTTGAAGAGAAGATATTTATAATTAAGAGCTCGAAACGAAATCTAATGCAAAAATATAATATATTCATCAGGACTGAAATGGAAAAACAAATATTGTTTTAATTGAAGGTAAACTTTTTTCTAAATCGAGATCCAAGGAAGCCAAAAATAGTAAAAAAACAACAATTATCATCCTAAAAAGAGTTTAACAAAAAAAAACGTACAGTATTGGTGATCAAGAATTAAACCCGTGTAAAGTACAGAACGTAGAGCTAAAAGTTAGAGGCTAAGTACATCTCGTTCAAAAATATTGTATACCCAATTGGATGATTTGGTCATTTTGATAATAAGCCCAATAAAAGTTTAAAAGAGAAAGCAGCAAAACTGACCAGATTCTGTAATGAAAAAAAAAACGAAATGCTTATGTTCAAAGAATTCCCCCATTTATTGAATCTAGACCATTTTAATTTAATAGATCAACATTTTAATTACTTTTCAGATCAACATTTTGACGTTACAATTAATTTTACCACTTATGCCATCTATGCCATTTTAGAGATAGTTTGACACTAGATTGCTGTGCTCAACTGTTGCGAAGCCAAGAATGTTTGATTCGTTAGAGTGTAGTAAATATGAGAGAGACAAAAAAAACAGAGTACCAATGTTGTTTAGTTTACCGAATCTGATATACATTGGATCATTGCATCTAGCTCTGTGATATTGAATCGAGTACATACCTAAAAAGGCGAGATAATATATTCTTTTACTGCCAATATTACTTAAACTACAAAGTCAGTTAACTGAATATCGACTATGGAATGGTAGTTAGTTTATAAGATTAGCACTGACACAAAAGCTTGATGCTTGATTGGTAGTGAAGCAATTTTTAGCTAGCATTACTTTCCATGCAGAGGTATATTGATTTATTCTCGGCACGAGATAAAGCAGCATCATCATGCACTTTCTACTTATTTATTTATTAATCTCGCTACATCGGGCTTGATTGCTAAAGTAGATATAATGCTTTTGCGCATCTATATTTCTGCAAGAGATAATTGTAACAAAGCTATTTGTGTTGTATCGCTGCGTAAACCCTTGGAGACAATACTGTTTTTGCGCAGAAAAGAAAATACACCATCATGTAAAGCTTTACAGGGAAGCTACAAAGTAAGTCCCAAACTCAATGTAATCGTATGCTTCAACTATTGCATCGGCTATGAATCTCCTCAAAAAAACTCTGACACATATCATCCAAAACCACGGAATTTTTTGGAAAAAAAACAGTTTGGGAAATTGGTTATTGGTAAAAATGTTTTTGTCAACAGGTTCACCCAATTTATCCCATGTTTTGTGCTTTATACTACACTATTTAATTTTTCTCCCAATAATTTTAAATGATATTAAATCTAAAATACCGCAACCAGTTGTATTTATTTATTTCAATTGATCAAAGCCAATTATGAATAATAAATTCCTTTATTTGTTGCCAATAGGAATTATTTTAGAAATAAAGCTAAAATAGTTGGTAAAATACAAGTGGTGTAAGGACAGGCTTGACATTTATCAAAATGCTATATTATACAATTCCTAGAAATCAAAACCCGAGCAGCCCAAGTAAGCAGTTCAAGCAGGCTCTTATTACCAACAATGATTCTTAAAAAAAAAGCAGAAAAAAAGCCTGTGATATTGATAAACACAAGGAATGCTACAGGTTGAATAAACCTAATCAGGGTGTGCATAGCGTGGTTGTTGAAGCTTACTAGATTAGCCCATACCAGTAAAAGGCTGCTGAGCTTTGCCAGGGTATGGACATAACATCTCTACCTTGTTGCTATCTCAATACTATATATTGCCTTGGTCTGGGTCTAACCAGTACAGCTGGGTTGTATTGTCTCACCGAAATTACAAATACTGATTACAAAATAACTTTCAGTTGAGTTATTAATAGCACCATTGATACTTTTTTTTTAATGTATTTGGGATGTTAACCTACGCCCTAGTAAAAAATATCGTTCAAAATGTATGTACGGCTATTTTTTAAAAGTATGATTAGAGTAGTTGAGAACTTAAAAAATCACACAAAAGACAAACCCAACAGGTTAAATTAAATTCTCGAAAAACACAATATTCAGATCAAAAAAGGTATATAATGTGTGTGCAAGCTCCATTATTATCAATCATTCAACACAAATGCATCATATCTTTGGTCTATTTTATAAATCAACAAGACATCTGCATATCTATCATACATCAAGCAAGCGGTATATTCCTGCAACCAACAAATCATAACACACATACATACACACACACACACACACACACACACCAAAATGAAATCAGTCGCCTTCTTACTTCAATTGTACCTTGCAATGCTGGTGCAGAACTCAAATGCAGCAGCTATACAACCAAACGGCAAGAATCTGAAAACAATCGAGCAACCCCACGTTATCAATAAGCTTAGCCATGGAAACCAACACATTTCTAAATCATCCAGCGTAAACATAGCTGCAACACCAGTTGTAAAGGCCAATCACGCCAGAGCACGGCCAATAGAAAGCAAGTTGGGACAAAATGGAAACGGAAATGCGGGAGATAGAGGATTCTTTGATGATGATGGGCCACTGGGTAGTTTAATAGGTGATATTGGTGAGGCCGTTAAATCTGTAGGAAGTGGATTTGGTAAAGCAGCTAGTTCTGTAGGAAAGGGGGTTGGTAAAGCAGTAGGATCTATAGGAGAAGGAGTTGGTAAAACAGTGGGATCTGTAGGTAGTGGGTTTGATAAATTAGCTGGTTCTGTAGGAAGTGGAGTTGATAAATTAGCTGGTTCTGTAGGAAGTGGGGTTGATAAATTAGCTGGTTCTGTAGGAAGTGGGTTTGATCAAGCAGTTGGCTCTATGGGGATGGGTGTTGGCCAAGCTGTTAACTCTATAGGATCAGGTCTTGGTCAAGGTGTTAATCTTATAGGAATGGGTGTTGGCCAAAACCTTGGTACTTTAAATGGACAAGTCGGCCGATTTAGTGAAAACTCAGTAAACAGAAACGATGCTTCAAACATCAATGCCCCTTCCAATATCTCAAGCAACCAGAATACAAAACCTCAACCAAGCATAAAAAAGAAAGAAATAGCAGCAAAAAAGCCAGCTACGAAAAAACCAGCTGCGAAAAAGCCAGCTGCTAAAAGCGATAAAAGAAAAAACAAAAGCAAGAGCAAAAAACCAAATGCCACCACCGACAAAAAAAAGAAATAATGATAACAAAAAGAGTGTACTGCAACATAATAGAGCAAGTCGATAGAAAGTGGTAGAGCAACTAGTGTGTGAAGTGCAAACGTGATGGACAGCAAGATATCAATTAGCATTTGTAAAGCATTGCATTTAAATATTATTATCAATTGTACCCTAATAGGATGTGTGGTGTGTTTTACCCATCAATTCCGTTAAAATGATTCTATAAATAAAGAAAAATAAAAAATATTTTAATAACAAGTAAGCGTTTGCAAATAGTGTGACATTGCAGACTAAGAAAATGTTACGTTTAGTAGACCGAACTGATGTTTTGGTCTAAAAAAAGTATTTGGCTTTATCTGTAAAGCAGTAGAGATGAGTGAAATGCAGGACACTTGCACTTTTTGTCCTGTCTCAAATTGAAAGACAAGTTAATTCAAGCTGTTTGCACATTTGGATCATTTTGTTGGGTAGATTTTGTCATTTTGTTGGGTAGATTTCTTGAGACGAAATTGTTTCTCCGGTAAAGAAAAACTGGTGTTTTAAAGAATGCCAAAGAGTAGTTACGGAACAATCACCAAATTCAGAAAACCGAGTTACAGCTTTTGTATCAGCTCTAGACTTTAGCTCTATCACTTGTTTTAACCAACTCTTTATTTTGCCCAACACCATATTTTATGCATTATTTTTAGCTTGTTTGATTTAATTTTTTACGCTGATGTTGGAGCCGATAAATTACCTAAACTAATATATTAATTAATTTTTGTTTTCATTCCACTAAAACTGATTACATTTAATAATTCTATTATTAAAGACCAATGAAGTTGTACATTATAAAGCTTTATTAAATTTAATAATGGTTAGCTAAATAAAAAAGGCAATTTAACAAAAATATAAACTATTGATAAAATACAACGGCAGTTAAGGGATGGGAGTTTGGTGTATTCTGCAATATCAGAACAAAGCAATTAGGTCAAAATTATAACATCCTAGTAAACATGGGTTAGACATCTTTATTGCCAACTCCAACTGCAATTACAATTACAAATACGATTATAAATACAATTACGATTACAAATACAAAATGAAAAACTGACAAAAAAAGACTTGCTTGCATTTGAAATGTAGCACACAAAGTCCATTACATACCAAGCGTTGTATATCTGGACTTAACAAGTGGAATGCATTGGGTTGTCGACTGGTATCTATGCACAACCCAAAGGTATACCCGTGTAAACTCTTCAAACCCAACCAAGGTGCGCATAATGTGGTTGTTGAAGCTTACTAGATTATCTTGTACCAGTAAAAAGATTGGCAAGCTTTGTCAAGGTATGGAAATAACATCACTACCTTGTTGCTCTTTCAATCAGTTACATCCCGGTTTGAATCTAGCAAGTGCAGATATGGGTTATATTGCTATTTTACTAAAATTACAAATGCTGATTACGAAATGGCTTTCAGTTGATTTATTAATAGATCTCGATACTTCTTTTATTATTAGCATTGGACTTTTAACACTTTTTGTCAGATTTGGATGTTGAGCTATGGCTTAACAAGAGTGTCGTTCAAAAGAGTTGCGTTTATTTTTAAAAAAAACGCTGTGATTACAGTAATTGAAACGCCAAAAAAAACCACTCAAAGGATGAAAGCACATAAATTCCAAGTGTATGCTGAAAGATAATCAAGGAATACAGCATAGATGATATAATGTGTATGCGATTCCCATTTTTACCCAGAATAATTCAATTCGAGTGCATTTTATGATTTTTCCTACCACAAACAAACAAGGCATTATATACATTAATTCATCAAACAAAAAAGCACACCCTAACAAACACTAAGCCATAACACACCAACACCAACACCAACACCAACACCAACACCAACACCAACACCAATCAAAATGAAAATGAAAATAGTTACTATTTTACTTCAGCTGTTTCTTGTAATTCTGGTACAATGCTCGAATACAGCAGTGATGTACCCAAACGGTGAATACCTTAAAGAAACCCAGCAAACCCACAATATCAATGCGCCTAGCCATGGTAACCAACGCATGGCTGAGATGTCCGACCTAAATGTAACCGTACCAGCAATTAAAAACATAAGCCAAAGCACAGTAGGGCCAAATGGGAGCGGAAAGACAGGAGGTGAAGTTATACCTGGCAAACGTGGATTTCTGAGCGGATTATTTACAGGAATTGGTGATGCATTTAAAGCTGTAGGAAACGGTATTGGTAAAGCAATCGAATTTGTAGGAAACGGGGTCGGTCAAGCATTTGGATCAATAGGAGGAGGTGTTGGCCAAGCAGTTGGATCTGTGGGAAATGGGGTTGGTCAAGCAGTTGGGTCTGTGGGAAATGGGGTTGGCCAAGCAGTTGGATCTGTGGGAAATGGGGTTGGTCAAGCAGTTGGGTCTGTGGGAAATGGGGTTGGTCAGGCAGTTGGGTCTGTGGGAAATGGGGTTGGCCAAGCAGTTGGATCTGTGGGAAATGGGGTTGGCCAAGCAGTTGGATCTGTGGGAAATGGGGTTGGTCAAGCAGTTGGGTCTGTGGGAAATGGGGTTGG
>LUVW01000005.1:238170-257519 GCA_001661515.1 Capniomyces stellatus
GCAGAGGCTAAGAAAGCAGAGGCTAAGAAAGCAGAAATAATGAAAGCAGAGGCTAAGAAAGCAGAGGCTAAGAAAGCAGAAATAATGAAAGCAGAGGCTAAGAAAGCAGAGGCTAAGAAAGCAGAAATAATGAAAGCAGAGGCTAAGAAAGCAGAGGCTAAGAAAGCAGAGGCTAAAAAAGCAGAAATAATGAAGGCAGAGGCTAAAAAGGCAGAGGCTAAAAAAGCAGAAATAATGAAGGCAGAGGCTAAAAAGGCAGAGGCTAAGAAAGCAGAGGCTAAGAAAGCAGAAGTGAAAAAGGCAGAAGCAAACAAAGCAAAGGTAATGAATATGGGTGCTGCCACAGACAAAAAAGAAGAAAAGGTAGCAGAAAAAAGTATAGTACAGCAACAGAAAAGGGCAAAGCAAAAGAAAGTGGTAGAGTAACTGGTAGGTGCAGTGAAAAAAGATAACCAATTCCGAGATCTTAATGATGTAGTGATGGTGGTATTAAGAGAAAATGGTTTGGTGTAAATACATATTGATAAACTTGGCCTTCTCAAGTTGTGGGCATTGTTTGCCCATATATTTGGAACAATTTCTTTGATGTGATTCATAATTGTACAAATTTTTTAGCTTAGTTTATTTATTTGTCATTTATAATGTAATATATTTTGTATTTTTCCAATAACGTTCTTTGAAACGTGGAGCTATCTTTTCCGAGCAAACAGTTTTGTCACCAAGAGTTTACAATGAAACAATACAGATTACTTATCAGAATTAACTTGATAAGTTTAGTACCAGATTTCAGGTTTGGCCAAGCATCTAGTTATAACCAGTTTGCAGATTATGGGAGGGTGTTATTGTGATATAGTTTTTCCAGTATAGTAAGAGTTGAATATATATATCGTGTTTTTTATCAAAGTGATATAGCAAGTATCCCGCTTTAACATCCTGATTAATTAAAAAAAAAGCTAGACAGTACTACAACTGATAGTAGAGTTCTATCAACAATCGATGGTTGGCAAAGCGTCGTGTAATGTAAGAGTTTTTGATGTGAAACGATGTTGATTTTCCTGGTGAAAGATGTGTTGAGATAGTAAGATTTAATCAACACCAATTATTTAAAAGTACTTTAATGATATACTAAACTCATTCCACTCAAAAGATCAATTGGCACTGAATCTGTATCACTGATATACCCGAGCAATTGAATATTTCTACAAACCAACATACATCAAGTCCTAGACAAAACGTGAAAAACGTCATAAATCGTGCCGATTAACCAGTTTTCATTATGCTTATCTGTCGCAACAGCCCTTTTCAACGATACGTGTGGTTTAGAGAACTTTAAAGTAAATAGGGGCAAAGGCAAAGTGTTTAAATTATTGGAACGAAATAACTTTTCTGCGGACTTTGGGCTGTATAGCAGCGGTGTATTATTGTTAAGAGCGATTGACTCGCTCAAGTCTTATAAAAACGATGAAGCAATAATAGGGTATAGATAAGCATTATTTTCCAATGAGTATACTACAAAAAAAAATGAGGAGAACCTGGTTGTAATAAAGGAGGAACGCGTGTTTGACAAAAAAAACTGTTGTGAGCAGCGTTGTTTTAAACGGAGGGAGCTGGGGCAGTAAATAATTTACAGCAAGGGTATAGGTGCATCTAACCATATCTTGCATCCCTACTACAGATAAACAAATGCATAAATTTGATCAGGGAACGCTCCATTGTATTGATTGTGCTGTGTGTATCTAAAAACCGGTATTTACCTTATCATCGCTTTGAGTCACTTGATCCAAACTGTGGTATTAAAAAACCCTCGGCAGAGGGCTTTGGATATTCATTGTTTACACCAGTAGGGTTCGCACAAGGACCATTATTGGTATTTTTAATTTTTTATAATAGGATTATTGTTTTTAGCCTACTTTACTATTAACTCTTGCTTTTCGAGTTTAATTCAGTAAGATTTGATTGAAAAACAAAACACAACAAAACAAAATATATACAGCGCTTCAATTCAGAAACAGTAAGGGTTGTTGGATCTGTGTTTTATAAATTGAATGAATAAAACAAGTACAAACAAAATATTTCCCAAACAGAATAAGCTGAATGTTTATGTTTCATAAGGCGGCAAAAGCTTGAGCTGTTCTTGTGTTTTAAATTTGAATTTTAAAATTGGTTTACTTTTTTTAGGAGAAAGTTATAGAATCAGAAAATTCGGGGGAGGGGGGGAAATAGGTCGAGTTATTGAACAGTTGAAATTCAATTAGAATAGTTTGTTGAACGTAGATTAAGCTTTAAGCTAGAATAGTATAAAAAAAAAAGCAACAAAAAAAGACAAAAGAAAGGCGAAACAAAATGATTGAAAAAGAATATTCGTTGATTTGATTTGCAACGAACAGACCTGCAACTAGCCCTTGATAAGTGAATGTGACTGGTAAAAGGAAATTAAAAAAAAACATTGGTATTGGAGTTCTCAAACACAAAACTCGGTTTGATAAAGCAGAATTAATTCAGCAATCAGAAAAATATCCATTGGATTTATAGGTGAACTTTTAAGGAGTAAAATGGTCGATATTAAAATTCACGTGTAAATAAAAAGTTCAGGAAGAAACACTTAATCGATGCATGTCGCTGAAAAACTAGAAAGGCGAAAGAACGTATAAAACAAAAGCGAAAAAAGTGGTTGGAAACCGAGTATAACGAAAAACAGTTTTACAATTTCAAGTTCAACTTCAATTTGGTTTCAGATTTGGTGTATATTTTTGCTATACTAAAAACATATCAGTTAAAATTACAAGATATAGCAACCGAATAAAGTCAAAGGACAGTGTTTGACCCGTTTGTTGTAGCTATTAACCCAAATATAAAACAATTGAAAATAACAGCAGTAATATAAAGATTTTGTAAAACAGAGAATGACATCAAACTACTCGGGAATAACAGACAATAACAGCAGGATTGGAGTGAAAGCGCCAGAGGACGTTGTGATAGTATGTGCCATACGTACCGCTATAACCAAGGCACACCGTGGAGGATTTAAAGACACGTCGGCCACACATTTGCTAACGGCAGTTTTAAGAGGAGTTGTTGAAAAGACGAACATTGATGCTAGTCTTGTTGAGGATATTGTAGTGGGTACCGTGTGTGCGCCAAGAGGCGGTGCTACTTTGGTCCGAATGGCAGCGTTGGATGCTGGCTACCCAGAGTCTGTTGGTTGCATGGCACTGAACCGCCAATGCTCAAGTGGCTTGCAGGCGGTAACACAGGTAGCGTCCTCTATTAGAGACGGTGCAATCGATATCGGAATTGGTGCAGGCTTTGAAAGCATGACGCAGTATTACATGAATAAAAACTATCCAATGCAGCCCCCTAAATTTGATGAGGAGATGATGAAAACTCAAGCTATTGCAGATTGCTCAATGGCGATGGGATACGTTTCTGAAAACGTCGCGGCGGACTTTAACATTTCAAGAGTGAAGCAAGACAAATTCTCAGCGCTTTCACACAAGAAAGCCAACGCTGCCCAAAAGGCAGGTCTATTCAGGGAGGAAATTTTGCCAGTAAAGACCAAAATCATTGACAAGGATGGAAAAGTGCACCAGGTTACAATAACAGAGGACGATGGTATCAGGCCAACCACAACTGTCGAGGGACTATCTAAGCTCAAGCCGTTTATCAAGGCGGATGGGTCAACAACAGCAGGAAACTCGTCGCAAGTATCTGACGGCGCAGCAGCAGTCCTGCTTATGACCCGCAGAAAGGCTATCGAGCTGAATATGCCAATTATTGGTAAATATATCACTAGTGCTGTAGCTGGTGTTCCAGCACGCATAAACGGAATTGGGCCAATCTATGCAGTGCCAAAAGCCGTGAAAAAGGCTGGGATAACAATCGATGATATTGATGTTATTGAGTTTAACGAGGCGTTTGCATCACAGGCTGTTTGTTGCATTGAAAAACTGGGAATGGACATAAATAAGATCAACCCTAGAGGAGGTGCCATCGCCATTGGCCATCCTCTAGGATGCACTGGGGCCCGCCAGATATCGACACTTCTGTGTGAACTGAAGCGCCAAAACAAGCGAATTGGCGCAACAACAATGTGTATTGGAACAGGAATGGGAATGTGTGCCATTTTTGAAAACGAGTAGCCATTTTCCAATATCCACTTGATAATGTAATACGGGACTTTTCTTTTTACCGCAGCATATGTTTTACCCGTCTGCTTATATCTATTTGTATTTATGTTTACTTACTGCACCAGCTTGAAGAAAATATTAAATAAACAGAAAAACAATGACGAAACGAACAGTAAAATGGCAGTAGAACCCAAATGATGTAATAAGACTATACAATCAATAGCGATCAAACCGGGTGATCAAATCGGTGGTTGAGTTGGTGATTGAATTTATGAATTCTGTGAATACGAGCAAACAATAAAGCTGTTTAACTAGTATTAAAAGTCATAAATATATTCCAGATTTGTATTGTAAACAAAACATCTTATCATATTGTAGAGTATATTTTGAACTAGTGCGTAAAATTGAGCTATAGAAAAAAAAGAGATAAACAGAAGCCTAGTGTATTTATATTAATTATTTCTTGGTTTAAACAGAGTAAATGTTTAGTTTTCCGCTCTCACCGCCGGAAATCAAGCAGTTGGAGCACCAATCAAGAGCCAAAAGTTTCTCGGGTTGTGTACTACTAGAGTCGTTGTTATCTCTTGGTGGTAAAAGCGAGTACATTGGTGCACGGCTTCGGATATCCCAAACCTTGACAGTTCCGTCGTATGAAGCTGATGCAAAGGTGTAGGGTGAAGTAGGAGACCATTTAACTGAAGAGACCCAGCCAGAATGGCCGTTGAGAGTCATGCATACCATGCTGGAATCTGTTAGTCAACCAAAATCATCATTTGTGTTAGTTTTAGCGATTCTTACTTGATGTCATATTATACACACTCATTTATATGCATTAAGCTTTTGTTTTATTTTTATTTTTTGGATAAAAGTGCCAATGTTTACCTTCAGCTTTTGGATCCCAAAGTCTAATAGTTTTGTCTGTGTGTCCACTGACAATAAGACCTGACAATGGCGAATAGTCCAGACCTAAAACAACTTGATCGCATACCTTTGTGGATATGCAGTCGCCTGAAACAGCATCCCAGGTTCTTAAAGATTGGTCAAACCCACCTGAAAAGAACTGGTTCTGCTGTTTAGAGTTTACAGACACACATGTTACTGCACCAACGTGGCCTTTGAAAGTGGACTTTGCAGCCTGTAAAAAAAAGAATTAAAACCAGTACAGTTAGGAACATCACAAGTAAAGTCAACTGCAATTGATGGTAATAGAAAGTGCATTGATATGTTTATATGTTTGCACGGCTAAATACCTTGACTATCAGTGGAGATTTGTCGGATTTTAGTTTCTTGGTTTGTGGCAAACTAGGCAAGTTGGTAAGGTCCTCTTCTGAAGCTTCAGGGATGCTGGTTGTCCAGATCTTCAAGGTGGAATCTGCTGAGGCTGTAATAAAGTGCGAGTTTTCGGGGCTAATAGCTACACTATCGATGCTCCCGGTATGGCCTAATGCGCGATATGCAGGAATGAAATCTGAATCCTCATCGCCATCCTGTTTCCATCCAATAACAGATTGATCAAATCCAGCCGACAAGTAGCTGATATCGCATTCCTGTAAGCTAACGTCGGATGATGAATTGAAAGAGTTGTTTATTGAGGCAACAGACTTTACTGATTCAGTATGTCCAACCAACCGGTGCTCACACTCGTTGTTTGAATTCCACAGTTGTGCCGACTTGTCATAACCACCAACTAAAAATCGGCTTGATGACACAATCGCAACCGAGCTAATCCAGTCGTCTGTTTTGCACGATGCCTTGAGCGAAGGTGGAAGCATTGACTCAACAAACTCGAGTGTTATTATGTTTTCTGTAGAAAGATTCCGTGTTCTAAGGTATTCTGAAAGGCTCGTCCGCAGAAATGTGCCATCGATTAAAAAGTCAAAAGGAATCGGTGTATCTTTTCCTAATAAATGATTGACGATTTCTGAAAGACCGTATCTCTTCAAGTGCGTTGGGACAACTATGGGCGTATCTGGCAACACATACTTGTTGCTCTTCGAAACCAATCGAATCTGTGCTTGTTCTGAATCGTTCATTTTGTATATTTGTCGTTTCCTTTTCCTAGCTCCTTTCTTATTTCAGCCTTTACTACGCTGTTCTGATCGATACTATTATTCTTTGCAAAAACTGTGCTCTGGCTATGGAATCGTTAACTATGATAAGTTTTCCCGAATAAAGTTTCTTTTTTTTACTTGTTTCTAGCGCCAAATCAAAATATTTAATTTTCTAAATGGAAATTAAATATAATCCTGAAATTAAAGTAATAGATAGAAGAATATCTGAGTTTTTAAACCTTTTCGTAGAATTAGGATTATACCTGGCTTTGACTGTCTATCAGTTTATTCTCTAAATAAGGCCAAAATGGTTATATCTCAGAAACGTGTGAAGCTGGGCCTTTTTCTTACCTTTTTTGAACCAAACTTTTAATTTTTTTCGATTTAATTTTGCTAGAAAATTTTTTTAAAGCTGGTATACTCTTTATTGAATGAACTTTTTTTTTTTTAAACTTCAAAGTTTTTGCTGAAAAGAAAATAGAATCCGATTAGCGAATAAAACAATCGTTAGCCAAATTTGGAAATTCTTTTTCTTTTTTTTCAAATTTCAAAATGGCAAAACAGTTTTTAAAATTTTTGAAAATTAAAATGGATTTGGTTGAACTTACCCTGCCTTAATTGGCTGATTTGGGGATATTTAGGATAAGAAATTAAGGAAAAAAATTTTAGTTGGTAAAGAAAAGTTGGTTAGAAGCCCAGACTTGAAATAAAATATCAAGCTTTGGCACAATTGTGACAGTACAAACTCAGGTCGGTTTACTTTATAAACACAACAATTCAAAACGATCTAATAGCGAAATTCAACGAAAAATATAATTAAATATAACCAACACACAACATATTCAACGCTTGAAAACAAACAATCCTGGCGCCATGGATAGGGCTAAAAGTAGAACAAATGCAATTTTGGGATTTGCCGAGCCACCAACCGATCAACTTGATCAGGAGATTTTTAAAAGTAAAATTGGCGGTGAACCGGTAAGCGATAGGCCCTTTCCGCCTTCTTTTTGGAAATAACACAAAGCATTGCTAGCGAATCCCAAGTGAGAGTAGGAGACTAGAAGTGAAAATAATGTTGATAATGGCTAAACTCGACTGTTTATACGTATTTCTTACACTTTTTGTCTAGAACTGGATACATTACACCAAACCATTAAGTGCAGATCTAGTGACTTGCGGGGAATGCAAAAAACCAATGATTTTGCTGTTACAGGTAAGTTGCTTGTCAATATATCTACACCACTGCAGTGTTTTTGGTTGCTTAACTTGCAAGCCAATAGATAAAAGAACTATATAAAGAAACCCCTCCTAACAGTCGAGTTTAACTGGAATGTTGGATTTTATAGTTATATGCTCCTGAAAACGATCCACCACAGGCTTTCCATCGGACGTTTTATGTATATATTTGCAAAAATGGATATTGCCACCGAGGACCTTTCCATGAAATGTAAGTTTAGAGTTGTGTTGGTGTTGGAGTCGAGTCTTGGGTTTGAATGCGAACGCAATCTAATGATGGTGTGTGCTTTTGTACTTGTAAACCAAATATTGTAGAATGAAGGTATACCGTAGTCAGATGGCTGTAGATAACGAGTACTATTGTGAGGTTAAGCCTGCTGATGAGCCAGGTAAAATCAAAGAGTTGGGCAGTGGCGATAAAGATGGAAGCGATGATGATAGCGATATGGAGCCTTATGATGATTATGACGATGTTGACTGGAAATTAAAGCACGATATCAAAGGTAATTGAGCCCGAGATTAAGCTTGTCGCTATTAGCAATGCATTATCAATTGATAACTGGAAAAGAGAAAAATACTTTTGTAGCCGCTCCCTGCAACTACTAACCTTTAGCATTTATTGAATTGGGTTTATTGGTGTAATTATAGAACCATCGTTATGTGTGGTTTGTGGTTTGTTGGGCAGCCATAAATGTAGCAAATGCCAGACACGAAAATACTGTTCACGAGAACATCAGATGGTGGATTGGACACTGGGAGATCACAAACTTAAATGCTCTGAGGTAGTGGGAAACTCGGACAGTGCTGCAGATGGAGGAAAAGCCAACGAAAATCAGGAAAAAAAGCCCAACGCGTTTTCGACTGCAATTGCGCTAAGGAAATTCCTATTTAAGGAGATGGAGGTGGTTTCGGAAGTTGAGGAAGTCGAGAGAGATGAAAATGATGAGTATGAGGAAGATTTGGAGGAAATTAACGGTAAGATCTTGTTTTAGCTAGTACATGACTTAAACTTATGATTTTTTAATTATTAATTCCTAATTTTTTGAGGAGTGGGGTGAGGGAGGAGGAGGAGGAGGTTTGAGTTTTTACAAGTTGGTTTACAAATATGTCACCGGTATTCAAGTGCATATTTATTTTATACAGAAACTAATGCTTATTTAGTAATTAAAACACCAACTTTTATTTCTCATTGTTCATTAGAAGGGGCTATGGTATCAGTCCAAAAGAGTCAAAACGAAGATCTTGAAGATTCACGTGTTGAGGTAGATGACGCCTTTTTAAGTTTCCAGAACAATATGCGGTTTAACCCGGATCAGATTATTCGATATGCGCGAAATCCCGAGTTTGATTGTGACGCCGATCCACTGTTTGTTAGTGAATTAGCCAGACCTCAAGAGAAATTTATTCCAAACTGCGAGCTATGTGGAGAGAAACGGGAGTTTGAGTTCCAAGTAAGTGAGAGGGTTTTATTGTCAAACATGAAACTTAAGCGAGCTGGTTTTATACTCTAGAACCAACCTGTTTGTAGTTTGGATTCGTACTAATTTGGCTATTGTTGTTGTTTTTTATTATTATTGTTTTTTTGGGCATTTTTGGATGGGTTAGATTATGCCGCAAATGCTTAATTATATGGATCTGGGCAGAGACAACAGGGATGGTATTGATTGGGGAACTTTGTTGGTATATACATGTCCAAAGAACTGTGAGATAACGGAAGGCTATTATGCCAAGGAGTTTATTTGGAGGCAGCACTTCAGCTCTGATGGAATTGGAGGCAAGTACGCCAAGGCGTCTTTGGGAATAGTAGACGATATCGATAGCTCGATAGATAACATTAGGATAGAGGAATAATACTTATTCAAGCTTGAGGGCGTGCGTGGGATAGAATGTGGTGGGATGGAGATGTGAGGATTTATCGTTGTAAACAAAACAACAACAAAATTACACGTGCAAAGTCTTGGTGTTTGCCTATTAATTCTACACCGTCAGTTACTATTATACTGCCAGTTTATCTTTTATTTGGTTTAAACCCTGCCATAGGCACTTTTTGCTAATTTTTTTTTCCCACCAACACTGTTTATTTGCAATAAAGTCAATAAAATCAGCAGAATGCCATTGAACATGAATCGGAAAATGCATTGACATATTTATATGTACATCAGCTATTGGCTAAAAATCAAGGGTAATTGTTGAGAGGTTAAAGCCAGTAATTGGAAGGATAAAAAGTAAAAATCAAGCAATTTTATTCAAGTCGAGTTTTCGCTTGATGGAAAGAAATGGAATAAATGGAATGATTCTTTTAGAAATTTACAAAGAAAGCGATCGAATAATTTGAAAATTGTAAAAAAAGCTAAGGGGATGAAAGCCGAGAGAAAAAGTGGAAAATTTAATAAATAAATATTAGCTCGAGTCCAAAACAAAGATGATTTTTTTTTTGCTTTTAAATAAACCAAAGCGAGTCCCTTTTTTTTTGTTTTTGTTTTTGGATTTGAATTTGTTTTACTCGAAAATTTAAACACTTTTAAAATATAAACTCTATTTTTTAAAAAGCAAATAAAAAGTACAGAGCAAAAGAACTAAAGAATTGAATAGCAAAATGTTGACAGTAAGTACATGGATTCAAGCAATAAGGTTCAAATCCGTTGATAAAAAAATAAAAATAAAAGTGGGAACTTGGAGCGAAACTTATAATGCTTTGTTAATGTGGTGAATAGGCTGACGAATATAAAGCTTTGGGAAACAAAGCCTTTTCTACGGGAGACTACGAGGAGGCAATTAAGCAATTTACATTGGGAATAGAGGTTGATCCAAGCAACCATGTTCTTTACTCAAATCGATCGGGGTCATACGCTGGATTGCGCAAGTACCAAGAGGCGTTGGAGGATGCAGAAAAGACAGTTAGCTTGAAGGCAGATTGGCCAAAGGGCTATGGGCGTAAGGGAGCAGCACTGCACGGGTTGAAGAATTATGACGAGGCCAAAGCGGCATATGAAGAGGGGCTGAAAGTAGATCCATCAAATGCGCTTTTGAAAAAGGGGCTTGATGAGGTGGAGGAAGGACTGATGTCAAGCGAGTCGCCATTTGACAACATGTTTAAGGGGGACATTATATCGAAGATAGCATCAAACCCACAGCTTTCGCCATACCTGACACAGCCAGACTTTATGCAAAAGGTGGTTGAGATCCAAAAGGATCCAAAGGCACTTGGAAAGCACACTAGTGACCCAAGAATAATGAGCCTTATGATGGCATTGATGGGACTGGACCCCAGCATGATGGGACAGATGAACAAGGACGCACCAAAGTTTGACGACGAAAAAGCTGGTGATGATGAAGAAGAGGCTGAGGAGATTAATAGCAGAGAACCCAGTGCCTCGAGATCAGCACAGCCAGAAAAGGCCGAGGAGCCAGTTGAGAGCGAGGAGGATAAACTGAGGGCCGAGGCAGTTAAAGAAAAGGATCTTGGAAATGCATCTTACAAGAAGAAGGACTTCAAGCAGGCGCTGGAGCACTACAACAAGGCGATAGAGCTTCTGCCATCAGAGATTACTTTCTACAACAACAAATCAGGTAAGTATGCGTTAGGGGGGAGGGAGAGGGAGAGGGTGAATAAATAGTAGTTGAATTGTTGATATAAGCAAAAAAAAAAAAAAACGAGGAAATGAATTGGGGTTGGATAAATGGGAGATACTTATTGAGTTATATTTTGTTGAATAAATAGCCGTGTACTTTGAAATGGGAGAGTTTGACGAGTGCATCAGCATAGCCGAAAAGGCGGTTGAAGTTGGAAGAGAGAACAGAGCAGACTACAAGTTGGTGTCAAAGTCGTTCAACAGAATTGGAACAGCGTACCACAAAAAGGGAGACTTGGTAAACTCGATTAAATACTACAACAAGTCGTTGATGGAGCACCGAACAGCCGATTGCCTGAACAAATTGAAGGCAGCTGAAAAGGAGCTGAAATCGAAGAACGAGACCGAATATCTGGATAACGACAAGGCAGAGGAGGCCCGAGTGAGAGGAAACGAGTACTTTAAGAACTCAAAGTATCCAGAAGCAATCAAAGAGTACACAGAGTCCATCAAGCGCAATCCAAATGACCCAAGAATCTACTCCAACAGAGCCGCAAGTTACACTAAACTGGTGGCTTTACCAGAGGCGCTGAAAGACATAAACAAGTGTTTGGAACTCGACCCAAAGTTTGTAAAGGCGTACTTGCGCAAGGCTGCTGTAGAATTCCTGAAGAGAGAGTATGCAGAGTGTATGGAGACTTGCGAGATGGCCAAGGAAGTTGATGAGGAAAATAAGCACACCTCAGAGATCCAACAACAGATCTCCAGATGCTACGCTGCAATCAGAGAGCAGAATCAGTCGTCAACTAGCGAGGAGGCTTTGAAGAAGGCCCAGCAGGACCCTGAGGTTCAGAGAATCTTGGCTGATCCAGCCATGCAATCTATTCTGCAACAGATGCAAACCGACCCTAGGGCTGTTCAGGAACACTTGAAGAATCCTGTTGTAGCCAAGAATCTGAGAAAGCTGATGGCTGCAGGAATTGTCCGCATGGGTTAACTCTGTTTTAATTTGCCTTTACTCTTATTATGAGATTTGGTTTATTTCTCTTTAATTATAATCTTTTTCCACCATCATTGCTCTACTCTTTTATTCTTTAACAATTATTTTTCAGTGCGAATCAAAATCAACAGATTTCGAAAAAGCGGTCAAAAGTCGTGTTGCTATTTGTGATTGCGTTTTGAATCAAATAAATAGTACGTGATAAATGGTCCAATAAGATATTGGAGTTTTTTTTCTATTTAAATCAAAGCAAAAACAATGTGGGCGAATGGAATCCGATTGATTTCGTCTCTTGAAACCAAGAATAAAAACAAAGTAGACGAAACGAATTAACCGAGTAAGAAAGTGAGGTAGAAAAAATAAATAAATAAATAAATATGTTGATGTTGAGAACGAAGAGAAATGGGAGTTTGAATTACAACTGATGAAACAGTTGGGTGAAATAAAACTAAAACTAATCAGTTGAAGTTGTAAAATCGCGTATAACCAAGACAAAAATAAACATGGAATAAAAGCGGGAAAAAAAAAAAGAAGAGAAAATAAACGATTCTAGTTCTTTGCTTTTACACTAATTAGAGCAGAAAATCAAAAACTTGACAATAAATAAACACTTTAATATAAACAAAACTGAAGTTACAAAACCAAGGTTATTTTTCAAAAAATAAAAAAAGAGTCGAGTATATGTCAAGTTTAATATATATTTTTTAAATTCATTCCAAATTGATAAAAACAACAAAGTCAAGTTAACAAGCAAGAACAAGAAGCGGGATTATCAACAAGTACCAGTGTATCGACAGAGGAGAGAGTGTATAAGAATAAAAACATAGAGAAACTACGAATAAGTATAAATGGATGTTGATGGAGAAACAGTAGCGCCAGTTAGGCTGACGTTCAAGCCCAAGCTGTTTATTGGCAGTGGGAACAAAAAGTTGGTTCCAACACCAGACCTATTCAATCAGCTAAAAAAACTGTCAAAGGAGCTGAGCATGTTGGACCAAGAAACTGTAGATACTAGGGATCTGAAGCAAGAGGCAATGCAGCTAGTATCGCCAGCAATAATGCAGCATCAGAACCAGGCGATCCAGGCGTACAGTGCATGTTGTTTGGCAGATATACTGAGGCTGTTTGCGCCAGAAGCGCCGTACTCGAACACAGATCTTGAAAAGATATTCAAGCTGTTTGTAAAGATTTTAAAGGTTCTTGAGAGCCAAGAAAACAGTCTGTATTCTTTGGGTGTGTATTTGCTGGATAGTTTGGCGACAGTCAAGTCGGTTGCACTGTCGGCTGAACTGGATGGGAATGAAGAGATTATGACGTCGTTTTTCAATACGTTTTTTGAGACAATAAGGTAATATTTGTTTTTAATTTTCAATATATTAATGATTGATTGATTGATTATTTGGTTCAGTTGTTTTAGGTTGAAATGGGTAAATCAATAAAATAAAGGGGCAAATAATGGAAGCTAAATATATATATTTTTTGATAAAAATTAAAGGCCGGAACAGCCACGCAAAAATCAGATAAAAATGACTGAGGTGTTGCAACAGTTGATTGAGGAGAACAGCAAGGTTCCGCATGAGGTACTAGATATTCTGCTGGTGCAGTTTTTGAAGAAGAGACAAAAGGAAAACAGCTCGGCACACCAGATGGCAATAGACGTGTGCAACAACACGTTGACGATACTTCAAAAGTACGTGTGTCAATACTTTAATGATATAATCCTGGAGTCAAGCAGGGAGTTGAACGGGGAGGGAGGGAATAGCAGAGTGAGGGACGAGAACCTGGAGAACTTGCAGAACGCGCATTATTTGATACTGGAGCTGTTTAAAACAACGCCGGGATTGCTGCAGAATGTGATTCCTCAGCTGGAGGAAGAATTGGGGGTTGACGAAATAAACATAAGAACGATTGCAACACAGGTGCTGGGGGAGATGTTTTCGCTGAAGGGGTTTGTGCTGTCGAGGCGATATGGCAACACGTGGAACAGCTGGATGAAGAGAAGGTCGGACAAGTCGGTTGTAGTGAGGATCCAGTGGGTTGAGCATGCGGTGATGATGTTGATGACGCAGCCGCAGCTGGCAAAGGACCTGGAGGCGGGAATAATAGAAAAACTGGAGGATGTGGACGAAAAGGTGCGCAAGGCAGCGTGTGAAGCGTTTACAAAGCTGGACATAACAGTGGCGGTGCAGAACACAATCAGCAAACAAATGCTCGTGGTTCTGGGCGAACGGTGCAAAGACCGCAAGATGGGGCCCAGAAGTGAGGCTTGTCAGGCAATCAGCTACATTTTTGACAGTGTGTATGCGGACATTGAGGAGGGAAATCCAGTCAGTTTGGACAAGTTTGCGGGGCTGCCATCAATTCTAATGAAGCTGTTTTACGTTGACCACAAGGACATAGTGTGTAATGCAGAAGCGGCTTTATATGGAAACGTGTTTGGGTCAAGCAACATTAAGGACGATGGAAGACGGTGTTTGCGGCTGGTGACGATTCTGAGTCGGTGCGACAAGAAGGCGTTGGTTGGGTTTAGCGGGCTGCTGAAGAGACAGTCAGACCTGATTATGGAGGTCAAACTGATGGTCAAGTACCTGGGCGCCAAAAACCTGGACGAAGGCGAGGCTGCGCTGAACGAGAAGCGGGTTGAGGAGTGCATCTCGAGGATATCCCAGTACTTCCCCGAACCAGCCAAGTTTGCCGCAAATCTGGCGCAACTGGTAAAACTCAACAACAACGATCTGATAAACAACATCAAAAACGTGATGGACGAGTCAAACGACTTCAAAAAGGTCAGGAAAGAACAGCGCGAAACAATGAAACGCATCCGCGATCTGTCGCCCCTGCTCATCGAGTCAATGGCTATGCTTGTCCGCGGAATAAGTCTCACCACAATCAACCGCAGCCTCGTTCTGCCGCTTGTATCAATGGTCCAGGGCAAATTCAAGCTCACCGACTCGGGCTCCAACGAACCAGCCACCGAAAACGTGCTTATTGGAACCAAAGAGCTGTCCACCGCGGCCCAAGAGCTGTTAATGACGATTATGAAGGTGCAGCCAAGAATATTTATGGCCCACATTGAGTCATTGTTTACTTTGTTTACAGCCAGCGAGGCTAGAGTGTCCGACAAGCTGATCGAGGACAACCTGTACATGCTGTCGAACTTTACAAAAATGTATCCGGTACATGTACCGTACAACGAAGAAATGTACACCCAGCTGTGCACGTATCTGGAGTCTGGGACTTTGAGGCAGGCAAAGTACTCGGCAGCAATACTATCCAACGCCAGCAGCTACAATAAAAGAGGGCTGGCTGAGATTATTGGGAACTTGGCGAGCACAGTGGTCAGTGGGGCTGCGGTGGGGACCGGATTGGTAGTGATGTCAGCACTGAACAGGTTTGTGCTGTACAAGCAGAACCTGTTTGACGAGGACAGTCTAGGCCAGCTGGTGAACTTGCTGGTATTGTTTCTGGATGGGCGGGGCGAGTCGCAGCTGTTTGGGGCAGACAAAGACATGAGTGTTGAGGATGATGGGTATGGCGGGGAGTGGGTTGAGCGGGAGGCGTTGAGGGAGGTGCACGTGGCGAAGCTGCTTTCGCTGAAGTTCCTTGTGAACAGGTGCATTGGGTTTAGAGAGGTTGGTGGTGGCGCAGAAGGTGGGCGTGTGGACTTGAGATCAAGGGACGTTGTAGTTCAAGTGCTGGACATACTTCGGCGATACATCCAGCCATCAGCCGCGCCGGCAACCGAAGTGGACAGCCATATGCGGTTACTGTGTGCGTCGTCGATTCTGAAGCTTAGTAGGCAGCAGCGGTACGACGCGATGATTTTGAACAGCGACGTGTTGGATGTTGGATTGGTGGTTCAGGACCCGCTGTACAAGGTGCGGTTCAACTTTGTCACAAAGAAGCTGATTGACTCGATAGCCACGTTCAGGGTTAAACCCAAGTTTATTCCGCTGCTGTTTTTTGTGGCCCATGACCCTGAGCAGGAAATCAAGGTTCTGACATCCAGGTTTGTTTCGGTTCGGTTATCGAGCTCCTTGAACTCATCGGCCATAAACTACCTTGACCAGAGCCTGATTGGGCTAATTTTGCTACTTACTTACCATCCTGACTTTAACGACCAGGACGTTGTTTTGTCCACCAATTTGTTTGCTACGTACATTGATTATTTTGTGTCTTGCGTTTGCACAATCGAAAACATCTCGCTGCTCTACTGCTACGCAAACATGCTCAAAACCACCAGAGACATCAACCTCGCCTACATCAAACCAGACACCTCTCCTTCCTCCGGCCATCTGAACCGCGTCGACAGACTTTGGCTGCTTTCTGACATTGCCCAGTTCCTCCTCCTTGAAAAGTCTAAATCTCACAACTGGCCCATCACCACCTACCCAACCACCCCAAACCTCTCCCAATTCTCCAATCAACTCGTCAAACTGAACTCTGCTGACCAAACTTTTGTCCTAAACACTTCATTCCTTCCCCAACAATTCATTGCCTCTAAATCCCACAGCCATCAAAAACAAACCCCCGCTTTACCCGAAAACATTCCCCCAACCACCCCTAAACCCTCTAAACCCTCCTCTTCCAAAAAGAGGCCTGCTGCTGAACCAACAAGAAAAAGCATTCCAAGAAACAGCAAGCCTTTCAAATCTTTAAAGGACGCTTCGTCCTCCGAAGACGACGAAGAGTGATCCTTACCTCTTCTTGCGCTTATTTTATCATTGTCTTTTTATTTTCAATCTACTTTTTTCTTTTTACTCTGTCCAATCTTTTGGCTTCATTACTTTGCCAACTTTACTATACGATTTCGTATTTTTGTTTTATTTCCTAATTAGTCTATGTTATCTAATTTACTTCAACTTTCTTTACTGTTTTAGTTTTTGGTTTTTGGTTTTTTCCTCCTCCTTACTTTATCAAATATTACAGTTATTTAAACTGTTATTATTTATTTATTTCTATTTTGAACAGTTACCTCCCTTACTAATTCGTCACTCTCGGATTTTGCGTTCTTGGTAATCCTAATCCCAGACTTTTTTTTTGTTCATTGTTATCCTTTTGTTATCTGATTAGCCTCCACTATTCCATCTCGCTATTCAACCGCTTTGTTATCCTCTTTATTCTTTTGTATTAGTAAGCAATTTTACCTTTACTTTTACCGTCACACTAACCAAACTCTTTATCAATTCTTGTTTTTTTTTGCCTTTGGCTTTGTCCACTAAATCGTTCAGTTTTTATTTTAATTGGTTTGCCGAGACTTGGATCACTAATTTTACTGTTTCACCCGAAACTGCATTAGTCATCTCCCCCGTCTTTCGCGGTGTTTTTTTACTTTTCCTTTTTGTACTTATCGTGATAAATTTCACATTTTTTTATCGCTTTGTTTGTTCATCATCAAAACAATACCGAGTTACCCAACCACTCTTAAGCCCTATTTATCAATTTCACAATTTGGTGCCGATTTTTTCTTCTTGGTGTCGATTTTTGGCGTATTATCAAATTTAAACGTCGGCTTTTTTTTTATTTACTACATCGAAATGAACAAGTAGTTTTTTTGAACTCTGAAAAATATCTTTCAACTATGTTGTTCACTCTACTTTGCTTGTGTTCATTTGTTCTAAACTTTTAATTTGCTATAAACAGCTTAATTAAATCCAATTACTAAAAGCTGACTTTTCTTTTCATGTCGCTGTAGTTTAGCATTCCGCCAAATATCGCCTTTTATTCGCCTGATGCTTGTTACCATTATTATGTACCTATTTTTTTGCTGTGACTGTTTAGTGCCAAAACCTCTACAAGTACCAGAAAGAAAATAATTCTTTTAAAAATGAAAACTTAATGGCTTTATCTATTCTTCATATCACTTTACTTTACCTGTATTTCAAGCCATTTTTTTTTTCTGGAAAAAAAAAGTATATAAATGTATGCTCTTTTTGGTTCGAGTTCCAAACTAAATAACTAAAAAAACAAAACGGTCAGGTTATTTTATTAAATCATTTATACAATATAGTTTGTGAGGTTAATTAATATAGCGGTCAATCCTTTGTTTCAAACTCTTCAAACCTTCCATACATGATATATAACGTGAAATATCTAGCGATATCGGTATTCACCGCAGCGTTAGCCGTCAGCTCTGCTCTCATTGACGAATGCGGATGCACAGACGCCAAATGCACCAACCAGGTTCTTGACAAGTTATACGCCGATGCCTTGGCTGAAGGCGGTGACCTCATAGTATATGAAGGTGGTGATGGCTCAAAGCAAAGAATGACTACACAAAACGCATTCAACAACAGATTCCCAGGGATGAAGGCCAAGTTTGTTGTTGATCTAAGCAAATACCACGACATTGAAATCGACAGACAAATCGCTGCAAACAACCTGTCAGTCAGCGTTGCTCATCTCCAAACCGTCAACGACTTTTACCGCTGGAGAGACGAAGGCCGTCTCATGGCATACAAGCCCCCAAACTTTAACTCTGTATACGACAAGCTTAAAGACCCTGACGGTCACTTTATCTCATTAAACATCATTGCTTTTTCTAACAACGCCCTAAAATCGTCATTTGACGCCGGAAAGGCCCCAACTGAAGATCTTGACTACCTCAAACCTGAATACAAGGACAAAATAATCTTCACGTATCCAAACGACGATGACGCTGTTCTTTACCAATTCGATAAACTCATCAAAAAGCACGGCTGGGAATATCTAACCAAACTGCAAGCCCAAAACATCAGATGGGTCCGTGGAACACAAAGCCCAACCAACATGATCAGAAACGATACCGTTGTTGATGGCGTCACCTTCTCTTCAGCCAACGCACTCGTTGCCACCCCTGAATCCAAGGTCGTCTTCAACGTTCCTAAATCATCCTGGTGGCTATCCTGGGGCCAAAACTACGCGATTTTCAAAAATGCTCCTCACCCTGCCGCCGCCAAACTATACGCCGCCTGGTACCTCTCTGATGAAGTCCAAAAGAGCGCCATGATTGGATGGTCTGTCAGAACCGATATCGAGGCTAAACCCGGTTACCAACAGATCCACAAATACAATAACACCGACCCAACTGATTTCATAAAATTCATGCTGGACAGAACTTATGTCGATGACTTTAAGGCCAAAATCGAGGCTGTAATCGGACCTGTTAAGGGGCTCACCCCATTGCTTGACCCATTCCTTTAAATTTTATTTTATTCAAGTGATGAGAATTTGATTTATTATTTACTTTTTATTATTAAAAAGAAATGACACCTTTAACAAAGTTAGGTAGGAGGAGGATAAAAGTTTCAAGCTTGAATCTGGTATTTAAAAATGGATTTATTTTATTTCATAATGGAAGTGGGGGGGGGGGGGGGGGGGGGGG